>CM073321.1:33970900-34420645 GCA_037043015.1 Bryum argenteum | reverse complement strand
GTAGAATAGGACAACAACATTCCAAGTACACCTGTGAAAGGTTGGGTAGGTGGGCCGTCTTTAGGTTTGAGATATAGAAGCATTCGTAAACTCAATCTAGAATCCATAGAGGAAAGAGAAGTTGATTTCGTAGAGGGCAATATCGATGAGTATATCTGTGAAGGTGAAGCATTTCAAATGTCCGAAGGGCGTCGGCTAGAGTTTGAAGACAATCCCGAGTCACCCCAGCCTCCAATCAAAACTATGGAATCTCCGTTAGTGGAGATTGATGAGTGTGATTTAGAAGAAGTAAGTCTTCATTATCATTTATTGGAAATCGTTTCGGAATTGTTTAAGATTAGGACCCTTTAGAAATGTCTCTTATGTATTTAAGGTTCATACTTATTTGAGGTTGCTCCAAAGACATGTGTGGAGGAAGTAAGTGGACTATCTTTGTTAAGAAAATTCCACAAAAAAATTAGGTTTCCTCAATGTGTATGTTGGTGGTATCTTAATCAGGAAGTCAAAAAAGCAGTCTCCCCTCAAATCAATCATAACCTAATATTTCAAGGTGAATGTGGTGGGGGATATCTAATGTGCTCAAATTAGAGTTCATACACATGTCTGACCGACCTTTTGGGTTTGCTTGAACTTGATTGCGCTCATACTCGCCATCTACTTCTCCATATGAAACAGATGACTGAAGGAGAAGAGCTTCGGGTTACAAGGCAGTTCGAAAGAGGGGTAGGGCGCGAGGGAAGGGCGATGGGGTTCAAAGCGAGGTGCACAACAGCTACGTGAGCAAGGCTTCATAGTTGAGGGTAATGCGGAGGCGATGGGAGGTGATGGGAGGCCGACTAAACAAGGCGGCACTGTCGAGGAGCAGGTGGGAGAGGACGACGGTGCGAGAGAGCAATAAACACCATATTCATTATTTTGAGAGAATCCCTTAATAATGAGAGTATTGTTGAGTCCCAGAAGTAATGATAAAAAGCCGAATAGACCGTTAAAAATGGTATAAAGTAGATAAAGATGGATGAATAGATGTATACCATAATGGAATATACATGAATGTATGTTTATTTATAGACATTGTATACACCAATTGACCACGTCAAAGGAAATATGCTCATCCAGATATAAATGTGAGCTCTACACACATATGAATGATCTGAATGTACGATGGTAAATACGATATTTCTATACCAATAGAACAATACAATATCGTGTTGAACGTGGGCTACCCATGAAGAACTACGCCAATTAATGTCTCCTTAACCATCTGAAGACTGTTGCTGTATCACAAGTGCGAACGGCTTCGAATTTTAGCTAGTGCCTTCCACACTTCTGGTCTACGACTGTAGCTTGTGTATGGTGACGAACGCGAACTTGAATTTTCACGTCTTTGAAGCTTCAAAATCCGTTGCTCCAATGCATCACGAACTGGAGGACAAGTAACTCTGGGCTAAAATCCATCGTGTGATTGAGTCTCGCGGTCACCCTCGTGTAATGGCGGGCGCATCATACGGAAAGGCAAACGCAAGGTATCAACAGCGTGTGCAACAGACGGTTTAGGTGGCCCCATTAGTTCTGTCATGCAGTCTCCAAGTTCTGCAGCCGTCTCCAAAGACTTCAATGGACAAGGCGTAGAGAGAGAATGTGTCGTCGCACCACGAGATATTTTCAGCGACGATGCCATATGAGGTGATACACGAAGAGCCGGGGACTCAAAGATGACCGGTATGGGCACAACTGCTGCAGTTGACGCCTAAGTCCATGAAAAGAGATTGAGAAATGTAAGTAAATCAAACTATGATTGAAGTTAAAAACGCAGAAAAACTCATAGATGAACTGCTTCACGTATTACATACCTGTACCGGAAGTGCATCCTCAACTAACTCAGAATCATCATAAAGCTTTCTTTGCGGAGCGCCACCTCGACTTGATTCGTCTATCCTGGTACGGTTCTTCAGCGGGGAAGGAGAACATGCAGAGTGTGGTCGCTTACCGCCAAAAGGAGGACTATCCACAACACCATCATCGATTGCCATTGTCGAGTAGTCCATAGTTGATTGTGCAGTTGCTGCTGAGTACATTATATGGCCCATTCTACTCTGCGAAATTGTGTATTGTTCGTAGTCCAAAATCAAATCAGCAGAAGCAGCGCAACGGAAATCAAAAGCATTGTCCGAAACCGAGACGGAATTGGACACCTGGATACGAATTCATTTTAGAGGAATCATCAACAAGGATGATATGCAACATGATATAGCCAAATCAGCTTGACTCGAGTTAAATCAATGTTGAGAGAACTAGCACCATCAAATACTACAATAAAATAAAAGGTCGGACACAAGCCCGCTCTGAAATGAAATCAGTCCGAGGGGAAAAATTATTATTGAAATCATTTATTATAATCTACACAATATACATGGCAAATTTGAATCATGTTTGGTGAGACCAATCATGGTTAACTAGCCAAATCAAGCACTAGCTTCCTAGAAGCCTCTACGGCGTTAATAAGCTCATCGTATTATGAAGTATCGAGCTCTTCAGAGAGCATTCTACGCCCAATGTTGTCTTCCCTACGGAAAGACAACAAGCCCTGACCGCGGCTTTGATGTAGACGTTGAATCCAAGGGAGGAGCTCGTCCACCAAGAATCTGTCAGATACATCATGCTCTGACCACGAGACTGGCAGTACGACATTCTCTGGTTCATTCACGCCGTGCTTCTCACGCCTATCGTCAATGATGATCGTGTCATGCTCATTAAACTTTGAGTTTAGACCATTGAAAAGCATATCCAGTGGTTTGAGGAAGAATTCCTTATTAGTCCCCTTCAACTTGAAGTTGGACAATTTATTCCGCGGTCCACGAACCTTGACAACCGCACATGAGCTCTGCCCCCAAACAAGGCACGGGGATGGCACACCCTGGAACAAGTAGTCACATATGGACTTTGTGGTCGCATGAACCATCGAACTCCATACGGAGACGTATGCAACTTCACTCAACTCACGAAGAAAATCAAGGCAGAAGGGCCGAACGGAAACAGCTTTGGGACCAACCGGAGCGGGTAAGACAAAGGAATGTGCACTCGCGACCATGTTGTAAACTTGGTCCTTTGGCATAAATCTCTTCTCCTTGCATTCACAAGGGATATCGTTCAAGTCCAGAATGACATTGAGCCACTTCCATGGCACCCTTGAAGGAATAGAACGAGGGATATCCTCTACGGCTGCAACGACCGGACTGTGTGAATGACTCATCCCCTGTTTAGAAGGGGGGCAGACAAATGTGTAGACAGTTAAGTACTGCACTGCCACATTTCGAGACTGATCATTGCTATAACACTAAGAAATAACGGATATTTAACTAATTATGGACAAATTCCGAACTTATGGATATTTCCACTAAAAACATAAGTATCAAAATGTATGGCACATTAATAAATAATAGAAAACCAAGCAAGATATATTGAAAATCAAGCATTATATATTGAAAAGTGCATGTAAAACAAAAAACTATCTAAATTATATCGGCCGAAGGCCAATACAACTAAAACGGCTAAACCCTAATCCCTAAATCCCAAACCCTAAACCCTAAACCCTAAACCCTAAACCCGAAAGACTCTGAACCCTAGACCCTAAACCCTGAACCTTAGACTGTAGACTACAGTTTCCGTCCCCAACCCACATTAGCTGAAATTCTGTATCGGACGGCCGCCGATAGAAGCCCAAGGAATATGACGAAGTAGTAGTAACAATTTCAGAACTCAGCTTAGAAAAGGAATCCAAAAGGTTGCACACTCATTCATACACAGATCAATTCACTATGATTCAGAGGGATACATGGATACAATGCCATGAACAGAAAAGTCCAATATCGGCCGCCAGCCGAGAAAAGCGGAGTACATTAAAAGTGTACGATACAATGATCGCTACATTAAAGAGAGAGTAGGATATAGTGTATCGGAAAGCCATAGGTAGCTAAGTCACTTATCGGCCGCCAGCCGAGAAACAGTAAACTATAGAGAAGGAGGAAGTACAACAAAGCAACCAATGAACGCTAGAATCGTGAAAACGATGAATATACTCCAATCAACTGTCATGGATAGGGAAGACCGAAAACAAGAGTAAAGGAATGTGCTGTAGCATATTGATAATGATGAGTATGCCGAAGCAAAAACACAACGGGTATGCACGGATTATAGACACTAATCGCAGTAGTCAGGTGAGTCGGATAAGAACCAGCGGGTAGAGCGTGGTGTCGGCCAGCAGCCGATAGGAGGTCGGAGTTGCTGGTGGGAAAGCATATGAGATCAGTATCGGCCGGCAGCCGACAAGTGCAGAGCAGGTCCGTCATAGAGTGGGAGGATGCGAGGAAGGCTCACATGAAGCGTGCCGGCCGGAAGCCGATACAAATGTATGATGAACAGCTTAGAGAACAGCTCCAGCGGCCTCAAGGTTAGACATTGCAGCTGCAGCGGCCTGCTCGGGAATGATATGTGTAGCTGGTGGACCTTTCTTTGCATGTGACGGCATCCTATGAGAGAACAGAACAATGTTGACATTCACAATCTGAGGAAAACAGGGCTCCTTATGCCAGCGGCGAGTCCAACACTCCCTAGCGATGATTGATTTTCCTTCCTTCTTAGCTCGCATAGGGGTCCACCATTCGATCTTGAAATTGCCATAGGTAGGACCAGGCGTCAGATCAACACACTCAAGGACACGCCCCAGCCAGACAGGAAGGAAATGGTCGTCGCTGGGGCGGCATAAGACGAAGTCGCCAAGAAGAACATCACGGAATGGATTAAAGTTAAGCCTCGGTCGGTCTTTAGCAGGACCACAGTAAGGATGAGCATCTGCATCATCCTTAGGCGTAATGTCCTGTGAGAAAGAGGAGCTAGATCCAGAATCTTGGGAGGCACGAGAATGATCACGAGTCCAGTCTGAAATAGGCCAAAATCCTTCGACAAGAACGTCAGGGGTAGACGGTAATGGTGAATTGATCTCTCGGTTGATTCGCTCCCAGTAGCCAACAGGTCCAGCCATCTCCTCACAGTAACGTCTGTTACGCGCCATACCGGACTTCCAGAACTCAATGAACTTAGATATACCGTGCTTGATGAAACCCTGTTTGTCATTGCACTCCGAGGCACGAGCTTGCTCCTTCACAGAGTTCAACTTGTTGGGGTTCACCTCCGTGACGCCCCATAACGGCTTAAATGGAACAGGACGTGGGTCGCCAGATGGAATTCTAGGTCTTCCTTGCTCGTCAGAAGTCCACATCTTGACGGGGGGACCGGGTGGGAGCCATGAAGAATCAGTGGATTTCCGCTTATACCTCATGACAGGCCAGCCGCGATCGTCACCGTCCTCTTCGACCCAGAACTTGAAAAGATGCATATCACCAAGTCCAACAATTTTGTTGACACCGTCGTGATGAAAGTCCTTGACGTAGGATTTGAAATCCGCAACCTCTTGAACGAATTCAGGAATGAAGACGACTGTCTTCTGCGAGTCCATAAAGGCCTTCATGAGATCGCCTAGAACGTACGTGTTCTTCCGCTTGATGAGCTTGGAAAGGTAACTGAAATGGGCATCAATATCCTCGTGAGTGTGGCCAACAATGAGGAACCCAACAGTGACCTCCTTAAAAGTGCGCCGAGCGGTCAGCAAAGAGCAGAAGGCCATCACAAATCTGTTCTTATTGTCCTTCGCGGAATTATCAAGTTGCAGGAATAGCTTACGCGGAAGCGGAACGAGCGGACGTCCAGGTTGTGAAGGACCGAATTGAGTCCCGGTGGCGGGTGGGATCGATCCGAAACACCTAGACTATCCATGTAGCAAAGCTTGGAAGAAGCTGTTCTGTGGAGGTGTGGGAAAGAGCTCCCGGGATTCACGTACCGGTGGCTTCTCAAGCGCTCGCAGTACACGACACAAAGAAGAGATGGTGAAGTTGGAATCCCCCGGCCAGAGCGCAGTGGAGTAGTGTGCGTACGCACCATCACCGTGGCCGTGTGTCAACATGCCGGTAACAGAAACCGGAATCTGTCCAAGGCCAGCAGTGGCTTTTGTAATCCTCTGCATTCTGGGAATGGCCGTCTTCGTGGTATCCATCTTGTCATGGATTATACATAGAAACTCAGAGGGGTTCTCGCAGGACTGGGAACTCCAGCCACCATATATATGGCGGCAGGCACGCTGATAATTGAGATGGCGATTCCGGTCATCGACTAATGCCTGCCATTCATCACAGCCCCTTGGGTACTTGGATATGCACTCCACAAGGAAGTCACACTCAGTACACTTAGAGAACCTGCTCCCAACAGCTTTAACCTCGACGTTCTTGAAGTGATTCTTTCGAAGCTGACTGATGGTGGACTGAGAGACCGGCTTATGGTGGCATTTGATATTCACCTGGAAAGAGGAGATAAGGAAGGATGTTAACATCCAGGTCGACGCCTCCTATCGGCCGGTAGCCGACAGGAGTGCACTGACATAAGCAGGAACTAATCGCTAACGGAGTATCGGCTGCCAGCCGACAAGTAGCACAGCATTGACTAGATAAGCTACGACGGAATTGACAGAAGAAGAAAAAGAAGAATGGTCTAATTGGAAACAACCAAAACATAGCAACCTAGTGTATCGGCCGGCAGCCGACATCGAGGACGAAGAGGAAATAAGAATGATTGGGACTTACTTGATTCACTTGCTCGCGCATGGTGTCCCAGTTGAGCGCACATGGAACAACCTTCAGATTGTCAACTCGCTTATTTCCAACAAGCCTGAACTCATTAGGCATCTGGTCCGCATTCTCGTCAATAATCTTCTGCAGGGTTGCTCTAGCCTGAATCGTATGCGGGCGTGGACGAACAGCTCCAGAATTGCCATGCGATCCGCTCACTGATCCACCCATTGCTGCAGCCTTGTAGACGTGGTAAGCTGATCTGGAGACACCGTGAATGATATACCAAGCGTTCTCGCAGACCTCAACATTCTCAAGCGTGATGAATTTCCTGCCTCCCGGTTCATGGACATGAAGTTGACTTTGAACGGCATACGCTATCTCTCTTCTAATTTCAAAAGAGCAAGCATAGTACTTACGACGAAGGATTCGAGTAGACTCCTACGGAAACGTCTGACAGCACCTACTCTTGCAGCACAGCTGTGAACTAACCTTGCGAATTTCATCATCCGAGGTCTTCGACTTAAGCCTAGACCCAGCGGGCTGCTCCTTTGACAAGAGTCTACGACGAACGGACCTGTAGGGGTTCCGAGGCACGCCCCGAAGTCCCGGATGTTCGAAGGTGGAATTCTGAGCGGCCTCAGAGCAGAGCATGACAATGTCTGACAGGAGTTGACCGCCTTCAAGTCGAGTCCGCGAAAGAGGCCATCTCATTGTCGTGAGCTGTAGGGTATCGTACTCTGATATGAACATTACTCCCACATCTGTATCGCCAAGAAGATCCTCATCGCAGGCTTCATCCGGAAGACAAACTTGAATGATCGCCTGCCCAAAAAAGGTAAGATCCTCATTCAGTAGGTCGCAGCACTTGTTCCTCCAGTCGGGCCGATCCAGGACCGCCTGAGGTTCCGGTCGCAAATGTTCTGTGTCGCATGAGACAGAGGGGCGAAAGTTGACAGCGCTATCGGCGCCAGAACTATCCGAAGAGGGCTGCGAGAAAATACCGTTGTCAAACGGCGTAGCATGAAGATCATTAGCAGATTAATTCCCTTGAGAGGAGAGGACATCAACGCGGGTTGGCGGATTCGTCCCGGACCCACAGTCGTCGCTGCCCTCAAAATGAGAGAGACCGGTTGAATGATGCGGGTTACCTGAACTACCACAGCAGTCAGTAGAGGGTGAGTCCTTGACACCGTCATCGCTGGTTGGTTCAACCTTGACACTCCTCAACGTGGGGTGTATCGGCTGCCGGCCGATAGAGTTGCCATTCAGCGGCGTAGCGTCGAGGGGACGAAGTTTGTAACCGCTCCAAAGGATTTCGTACCCAAGGCACTCGCCAAGCAGAGTGAGAGAAGGATTCTCACAGTAGGCTACAAGACCAACAAAGTCCTTATACACAGTAGTGAGCTTGACAACTGCAAAGAAGCTATGCGGGACGCGGAAACCCTCCCAGGTGCCCTTAGGCGAGCATTCAACGATGACGCCCACTCCGACACAGTGATGATCGGTCCCGTCAACATGCAATAGAGCAACCTCCATGTTAACAGAGAGAGTGAGGAACTGATTTATGGGCTTCTCATCTAATGCGCCCGGTGTAGGCTGGCAGCCGATAGGCTCGGATGATTCATTGAGGTTATTAACGAAGGGTCTCACGTCATTCACGTCCCATGTAATGTTGTTACCAGGACACTGACTAAGAAACTTAACTCCAGGAGTGGGAAACGGAATGATCATCTCAATATTTGGAGCGACGTCAATAACATGGACGTCTAAAAGAAATGGCTTTCGCGAGATAATTCGGTTGATAGAAGCAGTACCAGCATAGTAAAATTTTGCGAATAACAGAGCGCCAACTGCGCCCTGTTCTATACACCAACGCACGGAACCGCCGTTCTTGAGAAAGCTGTCAATCGGTTCGGTTTCAAGCATGATGGAGCATGATCTCTTCATTGATCTATCGGCTGCCGGCCGACACAATTGCGAATCTAAAAGGTTGAGGAGACGTAGGAAATAATGAGACAGCTGCAGTAGACACAACCACCTGAGGTATCGGCTGCCGGCCGACACCTTGATCTCAAGCTCCCGGAGACAGGGACAATGACGGACACGCTGATAGTTCTATATCGGTGGCGGCAAATATAAGGAGAGATCCGACCGAGTCCTAAGGAATCGTATCGGCTGGCGACATTCACTATGTCGGCTGGCGTCTAATACCAGGGTATTGAGCCTCTAGCTATTAAATCGTGCAAATTGAAGTAATAAAAGGCTGCTATCTACCGCTCTCTATATAGAAAGAGGCGCACTAACACGGGGAACACAATGACGCAATTCTTGACTATTTCTCGCCGGAAAAACTACAAAAACAAAGAAAGCAAATCGCTCAGAGCGTCGGAAACACGCGAGAAATGAAATAAAATGTCGAAATGGATTGGGAATGGATAGCCATCTGAAATGACAGAGCGTGGGTGGCCCTCAAATCAAGAAGATTTCAAACTCAAATTTCAAATGATTTTGAATTTTTGGAGGGCTAATTGATAGGCAGGATGAAAAGCATGATGAAACGGATGAAAAAATTTAAATTGACGTTTTGGCGGCGCGAGCTTTCGAGAAATTTTTGGCGGGCGGGCAAGCGGATGCGAGAGCGGGCAAGCCGATTGAAAAGCGGGCAAGGCGCAAATCGGCGGGCGACCGATAGCCATCATTGCGAAAAATTGCGGAGGGGGTAAACCGTTCACCCTCCCTCATTTGCTCTCATTTGTAATTTGCTCTCCTCTCTCACTTTTGCGCTCTCCTCTCACTTGTGCTCTCTCCACACTTTCTCTCCTCTCTTATTTGCACTTGCTCTCTCCTCTCATTTGCTACTTGCTCATCATCTCTCCTTTCTTGCATCTTTCCCTCCTCTCTCGCTTTCATGCTTTTTTTGTCTTCTTCTCTCCTCTCCTCTCTGCTTGCATGCTTTCTTGCCTTAGCCGTTTCTGTGCTGGCAGCCGATAGTATTCAGTTTTAGGGTTTAGGATTTTTAGCAGCGGCCGATATTTTTTAAGGTTCAGCCGACAGCTATGCGCGGGAGCGGAGGCATCAGCCGACACACCTTACGTACCAGCCGACAGCTTTGCGGGAGAGCGGAGCACTCCTTACGCACCAGCCGACATCGAGCACTCGCCAGCCGATACATCTCCGATGGCGTCGTCGAAGAGGTAAGCCGATTTAGCTCTTTTGTGACGTTTCAGTATGCGTCGTTTCGATTGGCGTCGTTTCATTTGCATCTTTTCGTCAGATTCTCTTGCCTTGTGTGTTTTGCCGCCACCGATAGCTCATGTTGTCGTTTACCGCCACCGATAGTTCATGAGTCATTTACCGCCCCGATAGTTCATGTTTGTCGTCACCGCGAGAGCCGATAGTCGGTGAATTGTCGGTTTTGGGTCGCCGATGATAGTCAGAAATGTCGGTACGCCAACCGATAGCTTATGAAATATCAGTTTGCCGGTAGATAGCTCGAGTGATGTATTAACTTAGAATGCAGTGCTTAGTGTGTCGGCTGCCAGCCGATAGCCCATTTGCTGTAGCCTGTTCTCTTGTAATGCTTAGTGTACTCGCGGGCCGTTAGTAGCTCCTCTGCCTTAGCGCCTTACACTGCCTTGTGTATCGGCTGGCAGCCGATAGCTTTTATTCTGTCGGCTGGCAGCCGATAGCATGCTATTTGCCATAGGTCATTAAACTATCATCGTAACTAATGCTTGTCAGCGCTGAATATTTGTGCATTGTCGCTATCGGCTGGCAGCCGATACCATGGTTGTTATCGGCTGGCAGCCGATAGGATATGCGTTTACTCATATACAGTAATGTACGTTCACTGGCGTTTACTAATATACCCTCACATGTGTTTATTCTGCAGAAAACCACCAGCCCTAGCTAGACTGCTCGGTGTGGAACTTGCACACACGGATGTCATGCATGGAGACATCGTCCCGCGTGCAGTATGGGCCGGTAATCCAGTCATCCAGCAGTGGGGACTATGCTGGAGTGTCCTCCCCAGCCAGCGAATCGAGATTGCTTGCTCGTACCTCTACAAGGGTAATATGATCCCTGGGTACGGTGATGTGCTCGAAATTTTGGAGAATGTGGAGCACGTCGACATTCTCATAAGCCTACCGGCCCTGAGAGATCCCTCTGCCCCGACCGACTACATCGCCGTATCAATGCCGTGGAGACAATGCACTGAGGCGGTTTGCGGTGAGCCGGCGAATAAGCAGGGCATGACCTTCAATGGAGCTGCGCCTGCTACCATCGAGGAGTTCATGGACGCGTGGTCCGCTATCGATTACGCAAGGTTGGCTATTAACAACGCCATCGATGCAGCAGCGGCTGTGGCTCCGTCGTCGTCGAAGAGGAAGCCAACTCCTTCAAAGAAGAAGCGACCTGCAGCAGAGATGGTCGATCTTGGCGATGACGGCGATGAAAACGTCCAGGGGTCACAAGATCCCAGCAAGCCCAAGAGACGGGCGAAATCGACTAAGGATGCCATTGAGTATTCCTTAGACGAGGCCCTGTCTAAGGGCAACCAAATAACCTCGAAGATGAAGGACGTCGAGATCGACGCAATCTACAAGGCATTGGAGACTGGTCTTGGTCACCTGTTCCCCTACAAGAAGCGGAGGCTGCCGGGGGTTATTCCTAGCGAGAAGCTACAAATCGCTCCGGACGAGCTCAAGTACAGACGCATCGCGAAAGATCGTCTGGGCCAGGTATTTTGATTTTCTCACCTGCTCTTATGAGGTTCTGCTCTATGTATCGGCTGGCAGCCGATACATCCTCTGATCATCTCCAATTCATGATTGTTCATTTGTTATGTTCTTCGCAGGTGATGGCCATCTACAAGGGCTACGGGGCGATCCGGAAGAAGCCTGAGATCCATGGTATTCCGCTTAAACGGGAACCACTTGAAACTGATACCGGGATGATGGCTGTGATAGATTTCATGGCAGGGGAGTTGGATATGTGGAAGCTAAACGACACGGACCTCGACACCGCCCCGAAAATCCCCTGGTGGCAACACCCTACCGTCCACTGGTATATCATCGGTGGTCAGCATACAGTAACAGCCTGCCGCGAGTTGGCGGACGAGTACCCCGAGGGATCGGATGCCAAGAAGGAGCTTCTCGAATTCGAGATCATCCCAGTGTTCTCAAGGGACCCCATCGATCTTGTGACGGTGTCGAACGCCCTCAATCTCAATATCGCAGAGAAGGTCGCCAAAGAGAACCTCCGATTGTGCGCGGAACTTGGGAGGGCGGCATGGAAGCGTCTCGGGTGCCCCGAGCCACACAATGGAGGCGGGAAGCCGTCGCCGGCCTTCGAGGTATCGTTACCCTCTGCTTCATCTATCGGCCGGCAGCCTACACATTTCTTTAATCTAGAGCTATCGGCTGCCAGCCGACAGCTCTTCTTCTTGCCTTCATATAACTGAATCTTTATGGTCCTTCTTCAGGCTGCGAAGGCGCAAGTCATGGCGCACTTCGTGAACGAGAAGGTGTCAACAAAGCTCCCCTTAGTATTCGTCGGTGACAAGGCCTGGAATACTTGGATTGAGGTCTTCAATGCCTGGGAAGCAGGTGAACTCATTGGCGACGACGACAAAGAGCCGGGTCTGATCAAGCGGACGCCAATCTCGAACATAACGAAGACTGACCTTGTCCCTACACTCGGTCTCCGTGAGTGCGACCTTGAAGAGCTTGCAGCGGAGGTGATCGCGAATCGTGTCTGCATCAAGGCCAACAGCAGGACGAAGGACAGACTCACACTGCCGGATTGGTGCCGCGACAAGAAGCTCGACCGGGTGATTATGAACGAGCTTATGTATCAGCTCAATAGGCATCCGCTTCCCTGCAAGGATGCGAACTGGTCGCCATACCTAGATTCAGACTGGGACAAGTTGGCGAAGGAGCACCATTTCATCCCGAGTGTCGTTCGCAACATCTAGACAGACCTGAAGAAATTTACGGATGGAAATGAGTGGCTTAATGGACGAGCCAGCGCAATGAATCCGACGACTGACAAGTCGAAGAACGGTGTTGCGCCGCCCATTTTCAGCACCATCCTGCAAGCGTATTCTAAGGTCGAGGTTACGACGGAGGAGGTCGATTCCGAGAAGGCGCATTTCGAGTGCAAATTTGCGGACACACTTGCAGACGTCTTGCACGAGATCGACGCAGCTGTTGGCCATGCCGGCATTGCAAAGGACCCACTCCTAATCATCTACATCGGGTACAGTCATGGCGGAGTCTCGGTTCCAACCAGTAGATCGGAGCTTCGTACGCTCGCGGAAGGGTCAAAGGTCCCACTCACGGATCAGGACCTCACGATGGACGCTGACGACGACACTCCGACTCGGCCTCTCTATCCAATCCCGATGTTGTTCATCACGAGCGCGAAGCAACGGGATCTTCTTTGTGCTGTCTGGACAACCGAAGATACGGAGTGGTATGTCCAGACGGTCTATTACAAGCCGTGTCTTCGGGGAGGGTTCAAGAAGACGGTGACGGAATCTTCCCCGCTTGTTACACTCAACATGACGTACCCAAAGGTACGCGGGGATGATGATCGTTGGACTACTTTCAGGAAGTATACCGGAATCGCAAAGCCAGTCGATTGGTTCCAGGCATCTCCTGAAAGTGCTGTCGATTGGAACGGGGGGTTCTGCGGTGTCGACCATGACACGCTCGAGAAGTTGCTGAAGCCAACTCTCACCGCGAAGAAGGTCACCGTCATCAACGTCTGGGGTGGCGGAAACGTCACCGAGCTTGGATTGGTAAGGCATCCTCTCCTTTGCTTTGTATCGGCTGCCAGCCGACACCTTCTAATATTTGTCTATTTCACCTTATTCGTTTACCAGTACTTGTTTGGTTCCCTTCTGTCTCTTACTCTTGTTCATGGTCTTGCAGAGAAATCGGAGGGCCGTGATCGAGTTCGTCAGAAGTCAGGACCATGTCAAGTTGGCAGTCCAACGTGCGAAGGGACTTAACCTGGATAGGGTCGAGCTTCCACCGTCGTCTTCCGAGGATATGGAGACCGACGCTGGTTCCTCAGTCTCGTCTCGCGAGCCTGCCAACCCTGGATGACGTCCCGCCTCTGGTGTTAGGATTCAAGAAGTGCTGGATGAGATTGATCTTACTCCTATGTCACTCACACCTGCAACCACGCCGACGGCTCCACCTGAATCGACTGCCACACTTATCCCTTCTCCTGTATCGGCTGCCGGCCGACACATTGTCACCGTGTCAGCACCGCCTCCTGATACTACTGCAGATCTGCCTGCATGTGCTGCGACCACGATGCAGGTTGATTTGCAAAACGCCCCGGAGGAAGAGGTGATCGTCGTGGAGCAGGTTCCTCCGTCTGGTGCCCCTCAGAGTCCTTTGCAATCCGTTCCTGCCCTTATCGGCCGGCAGCCGACATCTCCCGCTCCTTCATGTAGGGAAGTTCAGAGGGCTCAATCGGCATTGCAGGCGTTCTATACACGAAGGGAAGTTGCTGTTGATTCGGCGGCCCTCCTGGAGGACGACGCAAACGACATCAGCGCAACAAATGAGGAGGCTCATCAGGTAGACGACGTGTACGACATGAGCGCCCCAACCGAGGCGGCCCTCGTAGACGACAATGAGTTCGCCATCGACGCCCCAAACGAGGCTCTGTCTCCACCTGCGGCGGATCATGTTTCCCCGCCGCAACGACAATTACCTGAAGGTTTGTCCTAGACGACGGCGTTTCTTGTATATAGTCTCTTCTCACCATTGCATAAGCATTTTAGGTTCTAGAATGGATTTGTTTTTAGAATCTCCTAGTTGCAACGTGCTCGGCCAGTTCCTTCCCCTGTAAGACTGTATCGGCTGCCAGCCGACTCCCTATTATCGTTTCACGTTTCCGCCTGTATCCCTTGTCTCCGATGTCGATTTCTCTCAACAGTGTTTTTCGGCTCATCGGCTGCCAGCCGACAAGTCATCATGTCCTTTCTTTGCACTATTATTCTCCCTTCTGTCATGGTGATTGATGTTATTTGTATCCACTGCCACCTCTGTATCGCTCGTGTCTCACTTTGTTGTGTAATTCTTGCTGCTCTTTTGTTTATTGTACAAATGCCCTAATCTCTTGCAGAGTCAGGTGAATCTGAGAACGAGGAGTTCGTGGACTCCGCGTCTCATGGATCGCGGCAGGGCACCTCCATATCGACTCCTCTCTTAACTAGAGGGCAGGTAGCCCGTCGTAAATATTTTATTCTGTTCAACGTGAATGGCACTCTCATTCACTACGTTCCTCGTAGGATCATTTCTGGTGGGGATCGTCCCCGGTGGCAGAAGCAGGAGGCAAGGGCAAGACCTGGCCTTCAGTCAGTACTTCAGTTCTGCGTCGATGCAGACTGGCAAATTTGTTTCTGGTCCTCGGTCACTGCGAAGAACCTTACTCCGAGGATCGAATTTATTCGCTCCGTTTTTCCAAGGCTCCCTAGGAACTGCTTGGAGTTTGATCAGGGATATTGCTTCTGGAGTTGCTACCGGGAGCCTGATAATCCTGACCGGCCCTTCTTTATTAAGTCGATTGAGCATCTCCTGGAAATGAGTCCTGACCTCAGGGCTCGTGGTGCTAATCCCGATAACATGCTTCTCATCGACGACTCCCCCTATAAGAACGTTTTGAACAATCCTTACAATGCGTTCCACCCTCACACCTGTACTTTGACCTCGGAGCAGAATGTGAGTGGCCTGCCTTACTTTCAGAGGATTCTGCAGCCTCTGTTATTCGAGCTCTATAATTCTCAGAAAAATATTCTTGAGTTTATGCTGGAGCACGCAAGGTTAGGGAAGCGTCGTATGCTCCCGGGAAATCCGCTGTACGAGAAGTACAGGACGCTTGATTTTGGTAGGAGGGAGTGATCATGGATTGCTTACTTCTCGACCTTGGCGTTCGAGTTGTTCAAGATGGTGGAGCAAGTTCAAGATGCTCCAGTTGTCGGCTGCCGGCCGATACACCTCTTGTTACCCTACATAGATTACCATATGAATACATGTCCTTAGCATGGGTGTGTAGATTTTTCAGTCATCCAATTCGATGATCTAGCGAGCTAGAATTTATAGATCACTTAGATTTTCTTCTAGTTCTGTAAATTTTCTAGGGTTCCACTCGAGACTTTTTCTTAACTGTATATTTCGAGGATGTTTAATTTGTGAAGACTCTCTTAATCTTAACGTGGAGAGTTTTCTATCATATTCCCTTTCTTGGTATCGGTTCTTATGTATGGTGTTTTCTTTTGTTTTCCTTTTTGCTTTAGGATCCATGGCTTCTTCTTGTCATTGTCTCCTTGTCGTCTTTACTCATTGACTCTCTAGTTTGTTTTCTTCTTATGTCAGCTGCCAGCCGACACTTCTATGTTTATTTTGGTTTTGTCTTCTTGTCGGCTGCCGGCCGATATGCCTGCCCTTATCATTCTATTGCTGTCTATTGCGTTTCTAATCATCGTTCTGACTTATTTCAGGCTTGTATTGTTCAGGGTGACTGCCGTTTGGATTATGACATTGCTGGTACTTCTACCTCCAAGAAATGTATCATTCTATCCGTATCTGGATTGCTATGCTACATCAGCCCTAATATTCCGACGGATCGTTGGAATGCTCACCGTAATGTAATCAAGCGGCCAGGTGTAACGAAGTTATTTGCCATGTTGTTGGAGCGCTTCCATGTTGGTCTCTGGTGTACGATGCCGATGCGTGACTTGAGGCCTCTCCTATCTTACATTCTACCTTCTGGCGTCATCGACAGGCTATCCTTTGTTTATGGTAGAGAATTTTGTGATCGTCCTATGAATTTTCCGTGGTGTTACAAGCTCTTGAAGACTCTCTATTGCAAGCGTCGGTCCCGTGAGGTGTGCAACCCGACCAGCTTCTCCTCGTTGATGTTTCTCCACTGGCATTAAGGTTGGCGCCGGATGCTGCCTGCTACATGCCTTATCCTTTTCGAGGTGATTTGACGTCTTCAAGTACTACTATTCCCAATGTAGCTACGGAGATATTCTTCCGTTCATCTACCCCTTATACCATTCGAATCATTAGTCAATATATGAGTCTTTCTAATAGACCCGGTCAACTTCATTATGAAGTTGCTCATTCCCTCAAGTACGGTGTTCCTCTCAGATCGCAGTGTTCCTAGGTTTTACTTAGTCTGCATGCCTATCGGCTGCGAGCCGACACTTCAGCGATCGGTCAGATGCAAGACAACCTGCGATGACCCGTCAAAGACTCGCACTCGTCGACTTGTCGCTGTCGGTCTTCAAATCGAGATTTGCCCGGGATTAATATCCTGGATTGTTGAATATGGAGCGCCAGAAAGGAGGAAGTCGATGATGGAGTCGCGTTGCTACTTATCGGCTGCGAGCCGACACCGCTGCAGTTCACCTATGTTAAACTTCTCGTCCTGCCTTCGATACCTAGTGTTGCTTTGTATATTGTATAGGGTGTTGTAATATTTATTGATACGAAGTTAGTGCGATCAATCAGCACAAGACCGATACCACATGCTAGTGGGACGAGCTTCGTTTGGAATATTCGCTTATTCTTTTAATGAAACGGATTTGTTTCCTAATTCTAAGAGTGTATTCATCTATAATTTCTCCGACTTGCTAATAATGTCAATCATTCTCATTCTCTACCTTGCCTTGTTTTGCTCCTTCGAGGTGTGTCGGATGGAAGCCGATTGATTCCTGGACTGTCAAATTGTCCAGAATTAGTTAAATACCCGTTAAATCCCAAATCCAAACAATGCGATGACAACGAACTGATAAAGAAAGGATTAAATGAAAATGGGATTTTGGTATATGAACAGCATACCGGCGTCTCTCATTGAGTTTCAGTTGTTTGTGAATCTCGTACAGCGGTAGAGGATAGAAGAGGATGTGAACCTCGAGCAAGATTGAATCCGGAATGTGACCTTCATTGTAATCATCTTGCGCCGTGTTACTTGCCTCATCATGAAACGGACTCATCGAACTAGTGTCTTCCATAGGGGGGACCTCATGAGACAAATATACATTCAAAACACTTTGCAAATCGATAGAGCCTGCGTAGAAATCAGAGGGAGAAAATGTGTAAGAAAATATGATTGTATTCCAAACTTTGCGTTCAAAAATGAGCGTCATATACAAAAAGTATTTACACGATGAACACTAAGTCCAATCTAACAAAACTGTCCTAGGGGAATATATATACTAGGCTAACAACAACTCTTGAAGGCTTCTACAGGCTATCTTCCATTAATCAAAGGAGAAGTTCACCTCGAGTCGAGTTAAATGAAAGACTAGATCATGGAGTTCAACCTGATTGGATAACGTTCGTATCGAGAGTCTCATCCTGTGTCTCTATCTGCTCTTCCTCATCCACGACCTTCCTTTCTACATCGACTGGGTCCGAGGGTATGGAGCGACTTGATGGGCCTTGATCCCTACAAACATCTTGATCGACGTTGCCCGCAGGTGCTCGAGCTGCAGTCGACTCAAAAGACATGCCTTGGAGGGAACGTCGAGGAGATGAATGTCGAGCTGCACCACTGTCGGAAGACTAAGTGGCCCCGTGGGTCAGAAGCAGAGGTTCACTATGACTTGGATCAAGCGAGAGCAGCGGCTTTGCATTGAGGTGCAAAAGTGCTTGAACTACTACCCGAAGTATTCTTGCGAAGGCCTCAGACATCATTACGCTCCATCGGTGCTCATCCTCCACTCTCTGGGTCTGCGTTCTTGGCCCTCTCGAGCAAGCATTGCTTCAACTTTGACCCTTTGTCGCGCCTGCGCCTCCTTCTGCATTCTAACAAGCCTTTCTATTAGAGCGTCAACGGATAGTGACTCCCTTCTCTTCTTCTGAGGCAATGGCGTGGAAGCCGGAAGAGAGCTATCGGAGAAGCCTTGTTCTTGGAGATGAGGAAGATGAGAAGATGAGCCTCGTCCATTTTGGGGCGTTATCAGAAGTTGGGATCCGTAGGCCTCAACATCTTGGTTAGGATCGTCATTGTCGTCACTTGACCTGATTACTATTGGTCTTGGGTCATTCACGTCAAGTTGTAACTCTACTGCCCTGCCTTTCCTCTTTGCCTTCCCCTCCTTGGCCTTCATGGGGGGTGGTGGTGGTTCCAGTCTCTCCCTGGATCCGGAAGCCTCAACGATCGGGTACCCACCTTCGCAATCTCGACGATCCAAGTTGAAGACCTCCATTGAAAATTTGAGGACTTCTTCGTGCTCGTCGCTAGAGCTGATCATGTAATTCATCAGAGAACACATCTGCGAGTTGACACAGCAAGAGATGAACCCGTCAATCATTTGTACGTTTAACTCGAATCGAGTTGAAACAGAGCTCGCGTGTGAAAGCACTACTGTACCACTCTATTGTGCGCATTCAACTCGAGTCGATTTGAATACCAAATATGAACTCTAAGCGCCTTCAAACAATACATTCAACTCGAGTCGATTTAAATATAAGAACGCATGTAAGAGCATGGTTTCGTAGCAGACTTAATAATCTATTCAACTCAGGTCGAGTTGGATTGAATCTAAGTTTGTGTGAAATGATCCTTGGACACTGAAGTGTGCACTGAACTCGACTCTGTTAAATACAACGAACTTAGAAAGCAACAGAGTCATGACAAACTATTTAACTCGAATCGAGTTGAAATATATAGGACGTCCTTATCCAGGCCGCACAGTAGAGCTTCCCGCCTCCAAAAACACTAAGGATCGCATCCCCTTCCTTGCAAAAGAGATTAAGCAGCTTTAGGTAGAACTCCACCCTCAATTCCGTATTATAGATAAGGTACTCGAGTTCGTTGTATCCCCCGCAGATGTTGAACTGTGGAGTGTCGGGGGCCGGGAAGAACTTCGGGAGGTTTAAAATCTTCAATTTCTACGATTTACGAAACAAGAAGAGGATCCGGACATGATCCTTGGCCTTCTTGGTTGACAAGGTTTGATCCTTGAGTCGCTCATATGGAGCCGGAATATATTCCGCATACTCTATCTTGTAGTTCTTTCCGAACTCGCAATTATCGAGGTGTTTCTTAATCTTCGCCTGAGCATCCCTACTTCCGCAGATCCAAACCCAAACGGGGATTTCAGTAACCACCGGGTCCGTGATAGACTTTAGGACTTGGAAGACGTTGTAAAAGTACGAGCTTGATGACGAGCTCGATGAAGCTGATACCTCCTGTGCTCCGGGGAGATTACGGAAGTCCATTATTCCGACCTTGATTCAATTCGAAGATAATTCGTTCCAAGAGTCACGATGCCATTCCCCCAGCACATCGTCCTCCAAGTTGTAGGCCCTGAAGTTTGTCTCGCCCCTTGGAACCTGAAACTTCCCCTTGTTGGCGAGAAAGACTCTGAAGAACTCTGCTACATACAGCGAGAGTTGCTCTACGGGCTTGTTCTTGTTGCTGGAGAATTTTGCCAGCGCAAAGAAGGACTCCCCGAGATTCATAATCAGAACGTTCAGTGTAGCTGGCGCTATCTTGAAATCGGTCTTGAATTTCTTCCAGCTCTCCTTCCTGAAGTCCCCACTTGTGCTCAACAGCATTAAGTCAAGGCGCATGTTGTGAATCACGCGCTTCACGATGGTCTTCCTCTTGCAGCGTTCCAGCGAGTCGTAAGAGCTGTAGCAATCTACAATCACACCCTTCATCTGCTTCAATATGACTTTGGAGGTATGTGTATGACCGTTTTGGGTTCGGTTTGTTCAGCATATGGTCGGCTAATCGCTTGAGCTCGGGGTAGCTTGTGTTGCCGATCCATTTGAAGAACTCCCTAGAGATGTTTCCATGCTCAAGCTTCCACTTCCCCAACTCCTTCATCTTCCTTCCTGTGTGAGGGTCGATGAGCTGCCCTTGGGATGCGGCTGAGATAAGCTCAAGCCAGACCTCGTAGACATAATTAGGAGCACAGATGATATATATATATATATATATATATATATATATATAAGAACTCCAACCTTCGTTTGAAGATTGGCGTGAATACAGTGTCTGTTCGTAATGTTATTACCTCGATGGCCACAGGACAAAGAGGTAAATGAACAAAACTACTCACCCCTCTCGGAAATAGACACTAAACACCACTTAAGGCAGAAGCTAGGCTAAACTAGAGTTAACCTACCTAGGGCAGTTTGTATGTGTTGTGTGGCGGAAACATTGGTGTTTTAAGTGGGATTTGAGTGGTTCCGTGGTCACCAAGCCATGCAGCCCTAAGGTGATTGATATGTGGGACATTTGTAGTTGTGCTGGTCCGGGTTCGAACCCTGTCGGGCTCGTTGGAGCAGTACGTATGGCTTGTGGTGACTGTGAGTTTATATGGCAGGAAAGTATTATCAATCATCTGGCCCCTATCCTTTAATCTGAGACAAGCAGTGTGCTGCGAACAACAGTGGTTTGTACCACTACCCCCGCCCCTCTTTTTCTTCTTCTCAGGTTGGGTTGGCAGGGAGAGGTTGGTGGTTCTCTAGCTTCCTTTTGTGTAGGAGGATTAGAGCGGCGTATTGTATGGCTATGGTGTTGATTGATTTGAATGTGGTATAGATTGGTTGTTTGGTGAGTTTAAATGTAGTTTCTAGAGCAGTCATGGACGGTGTGTGAGTGGTGCCTCTAGCGCCTGCAGTTATGACTATGAGCGGGTTAACTTTCCATCCGCGAGCGGCTATTGAGTCTAGTAGAGATTGGTACTTGTTGGTTTTATTTGTGATGGTTTCTTGCGGGAATCTGTCGTTACAGTATGTGAATTCAATGTATTGGATGATAACGTTGTCATTGGGGTGTTGTGGGGGTGTGCCTTGGTGTGGCAGGCCTATTGCGCAGAGTATATCTGGTTTAAATCTTGCATTGCATTGGCATCGGCGTGTGTTGCAGGTGCAAGGAAGGAGCCAGCTCGGTACTGTGTTATCAGGGGGTTCATTTAGTTGTTTTCCTGCATTTATAAGTGTGTAGCATCTTGATCTGGTATTAGAGAGGATGAGTTGTTTGATGGATTTAGCTGCGAGATTATGTCTGGTAACTCTAAGTGCATGTATGTTTGGTTGGGGGCATTTGAGTAGTACATGTAACCATGTGTCTGCATCTGTGGAGTTGCAGATAGGACATGTGTTTGACGGGAACCTAGTGAGTCCAAAGAATAGTTGTTTGCGTGCATGTCCCATGTATTGTCCTGTGCGAAATTGTAGTATACTAGTTATTTGGGAATCCGTGATATTTGGGTTATTCCAGAAGGCATTTGAGGATTCAGCGTGAATGTTTGGGTTTGAGGTCCATTTATTTATGTTAGGGAAGTTCTGAGCGAGGAGGGTGAGATTATTGTCACGGTCGTATTTGGTGAGGTATGTGGCAAGACATCTCACTGGGCCTTTATCGGGCCTATGCTGTGGTCCAGGCCATATATCTTTTTGGAAGAAAAACGGGGTGGTATGTGCGAATTCATGGGGTTTACTGGCAAATTTGTAGGTTTTATTGTTTCCTGTTTTCGCCAGTTTGTCTGCTTTCTCATTTCCATCGATGTTGACGTGGGCTTGTACTTTGTGGAATGTAGTGGGTTGTGTACGTAGTTTTAGCAGGTTGGTGATTGCAATGAGAGTATTTTGGTCTGGATGATTATTTTGTAACGTGGGGTGTGTAAGTTGTGTTTGTAGTACGTATAGGCAATTTTTGCAGTCAGTAAAGATATATGCCGGCTCGTTGTTATATTTCGTTGTGATAATTTTGAGTGTTTTGTATATGGCGATTAGCTCCGCTCTAAATATTGTTTGGAGGCCTGGTAGTCTTTTGGAGATTTGTATCTCTGTTTTGGTCGGGTTGTAGATACCATAGCCAGCTGTTTCAGGTCTCGATTGGCCCGGCACTATTTCTTGGGGGGGTATAAACGAGCCGTCTGTGTAGTAACTATATTGTGGCGGGAATTTGATGGGGTGGAGTGAGTTGTATTGCGGTAATGGTGGTGTGTTTGACAAAGTAGGTGTATGGATTGGAGGATCTAATGTTTTAGACCAATTTTTGTTTTTGTTGACTATGGTGTTTTCAGGAGTAGGGGGAATTTCTTAAATCTGGTATTGTGTAATAGAGAGATTACTAAGTGTGGTTGAGAGGTTGTGTACGTCTTCTATAGTGGTGATGGTATGACGTTTATGGTGAATGCAAAGGATTGAGAGCGTGTTGGGTTCAGTGCGGGGCTTAGTGTGATTAGCGGGTATGGTGGGTTCTTCGTATGTTATTGTGTCGGCAGCAAAGTGTAGTAAACGTGTGTGTCTGGGAACTCAGTGGAATATGGGGTTGGGTTGTGGAACCATTGTTTGTCAGTCATGACAACGATGGTTGTGGCATTTGGGTTTCTTTGTGCGGCTAATCTAGCCCAATGTATGGTTTGTTGTGCAGTTTCTTTGTCGTGGGGATGGGCGTAGCCAATACCTTGCCATTTATATTGGAAAGCTAAACCATTGGAGCCAAATATTCTATCTCGGGGGAAGATGGAGTAGTATTTTTTTATTTGTATTGGGCATGTGACTGGGGAGGAGAGGTAGGTGTGTGTAATTTGGAATGTTTCGATAAGTGTGTCAATTAAAGCAGTGGGGAGCATGTGATGGTTTGTTGTTTTGGGATTACTCTTGGAGAGAGTGTGTTTGTATCTTTTGTATAGCAGAATGATTTCAGTTTCAAATGATTGGGTGGGTGGGGTAAGTCCGAGGTTGTTGTTAAGACATGCGTGGTATTGCATCCATAGCCATGTAAGTCTAGAGGTGGGGATGGTGATGAGGAAATGCCCTGTTTTGTCATATAGATGCGTTTTTTCATTCACGACATTTATGGTGTGTGAGTTTGTGAGGATATCTTTATCTGGGTTACAATCTTGGAGGTGGATATTTAGGAGAGGTATGTGTGTAGGTGGTGGTATGAAACGGGTGTCTTTTACTTGAGGTGGTGTAAAACATGTACTAATGATGTGTTTATATAATGTGTGTTGTTGGTGTGTGTAATAGTCAAATAATAAGTTGAGATTATGTCTTATGACTGTTGGAAGGTTTCTGGGGAATAGTATTCTAGGGATAACCATGTGTGGTATGCAGGGTGGTTATGGATTTCCCAATGACATATGTATATATTAGAGGAGTGTGTTATGTTGTATTTGTCTTTTTTGGTGGTTAGTTTATGGGCAGAGATGTAGTGTATGGGGAACGTAATCGGGTCTTTGATGATTTCTTTGGGTGGGGGTCTTGTTGGCGTCATTGGTGTGAGGTTAGGGTGTGTTAGGGGTGGGGATGTGGAGGGGGGGGGGTATTTCATGGTTCTGTAAAATATATTTATTGATGAGAAGATGGGTTGGTGGGTGTGTGTTGCATGGGTGCGAACAGATAGGAGTACAGTTTTTTTGACAGAAGAGTTGTTGGGCGAGGTTTAGGGCGCTTCTTTCTAATTTTGTAGGGTTTCTATAATATTTTCTAAAATCTATAGGCGACATGAGGGTGGTTCCGTTTGGTAATGTGAGGTGTTTTATTTTGTATATTTTGTGTTTTAGTAATTTATGTAGGAGTTTGATGGATAATTTGGGGTCAAGGTGAGGCAGCAGGGTTGTTGCTTGAGACATCCATTGTGTTTCTAGTTCAGTGGCGTCGAGTTGGAAGTTGTCCAGTGTGCTTTGTAGGTGGATCCCGCCTGCTTCTTTGAGTATAAAGAGTGTCCTTGTGATTGGGGAGTGGGTACAGTCATTGAATTTTATTCTGGGAATTTCTTTGGATCCACCAAATTTTGCAAGGATGTGCTGGATAAGACCTTGGTAGATTGGGCCTAGTTTGCCTTTGTCATTGAGCGCATTTATTAGTTGGTCCCCTATGCATTTGAGATAGGCACTTTTTAGGGAGAAGGCTTCGAGACCAAAGTCTATGTGTGGTAACTGTGCTATAATGTTTGCGGTACACTTCGGTAGGCCACATATAGTTTTTTGGATGCTGGTAATTTTCTTGTCAAGTTTTTTAATCATTGGTAATGAGTAGGGTACTGCGTAGAAGCTATACGCGATGCCTGCTCGTATGACTGTATCTATCATGCTAATTTTTTGCTTGATTGTAGCTGGGCAGTTGGAGAGTTTTTGGCATTGTTCTGTGAGTTTTTTAGTGGTGAGGTGTGTTTGTAGTTTCCATTTGAGTGTTGGTACTATTTGTATGCCTAGATAGGGGTATGCTTCGTTTTGGTGTAGCGTGGGTAGTGGTTCATTTCTGTAGTTGATGTTTTGTGTTAGGAGCAGGTTTTTGAAGTCTGCGGGTGAGAGTTTGGATTTGTTTGGGCATCCTGTGACTGCACATTTAAGTGTGCCGACTTCAAGTCCTGTCCATTCACTGTATTTTTCGATTTTGTTCATTTGTGTCTGTAGTGCTGGAAGGGTAGAAGTGAGTATGGCTAGGTCGTCAGCATACGCAGCGGAGTTAATAGTTGTGCATGATGTGCTAAATTTGTATCCGTGGTGACCTCTTTGTATCCATCTGAGGAGGGGTTCTAAAAATATGATAAAGAGGTATGGGCTTAGTGTGTCTCCTTGTATGGTGCCTCTTTGAATTGGAATTGGTTTAGTTTGGCCAAAATATTCTCCGGTATAAATGGTTGTGGAGTGAGAGTAGGTGTTACCGATTAGTGTGACAGCATCTTCGGGGTAGCCAAGGTCTTTTATTATTGCTAGTAGTCTAGCATGGTCGAGGGACCCAAAGGCATTCTTGAAATCTATGTACATGATATAGATGTCTTGATTTGTGATTCTAGCGTCTTCTAATGCAGCTGTGATAAGCTGGATTTGCCGTGAGGTACTTCTTTCAGCGCGGAAGCCTTCTTGACTATCCTGGAGGATTTGATGTTGTTCTCCATAGGCGGAGAGAATATATGTAAGAGTGCTTGTAAATAGTTTATATATCGTGTTGGCCAGCGCGATTGGTCTGTGGTTAGGTAGAAGTGAGGGGTTTCCTTTCTTGTATAGTAGGATAGTGAGACTTGTTTTCCATGATGCGGGTATTTGTTTTTGCTTATAGCAATGGGAAAAGAAGAGGTATAAAAGCGTTTGAAAGGAATCTGGCATATTTTTGAGGATGGAGTTAGGGATTTTATCTGGGCCAGGAGCTTTGTTTCGTGAAAGGTTTTTTAGGCAGATGTCGAAGGTTTCGCGGGTAAAATATGTGTGAAGGGGGATCTCAGGGGTGCCTTGTTTTTCAAGTGTAAATCCATCTAATTCGTGCCATGGGTATTGTCGGACTGCACATGTACATGGTAGCGGGTGGTCTGGTTGATAGTAACATGTTGGGATGGTTGGGCGGTTAGTAATTGATTGTTGTAGAAAGATTTCTTGAGCTATATCTTCTGGGCTAGTAAGGATTTCGTTGTTGCGTGTGGTAATGCAACCTAGTGGCGGTGTTTCTAGATTTTTAAACACTCGATTGTTTATTTTCTTAGGACTTGTGTTATAAAGCTGTCTGTATTTGGTGATGGCTTTTTTGATAGATTGACGTGTATGTTTTGTGGTAATGGCCCGTGCTTTTTTGTTTGCAGTTTTAGCTATATCTCGCTGTCGTTAAGCCATTCGTGTTTATTGTCATCACTTTCAGGGGGTGGAGGCAAATTTGTATGTGTGTGTTGTTGTATGGCTTGTAATATTGGGTGTGTTCGCCAATTATCATTGTTGTTAGCGATGTATATTGTTTTGCGGGTTAGGTGGTATGTGGAAAGATGTTTTTTCCAGTCTCTTTGTGATTTTCTCGGGAGGAAACCTCCTTGTCGGCTGGTTTGTGTGGTGAGTGCTGGGATGGGGGGTGCGGAGCATGTGGTTAGCAGTGTTTTTGTGATGTTGTGGATGAGATGGTCTAATTGTGCGCAGGCGGTGGCCCATTCTGTGGGAGTGAGGTGTTTGTTTTGTAGAGTTGTTGTGAGTTCGTTGATGGGGATTGTGTTGTGTTCAAAATATGTGGTTGTAAATGTGTTTAAATTGATTTGGGGGATGGGATTCAGAATGCGTGGGGGTTTTGGGGTTATTATTTGTGGTGGCCTAGCTATAAGTGTTTGTTGGGGAATTTGGAGGGATACGGGGGAGTGGTCGGAATTCAGTTCTAGAGTGTGGTTGGTTGTAGATGTGAAGATGCGATTGTTTGTGGTATTGGTGTAATAGCCATCGATAAGACTAGTTTCGGTGTAGTTATAGCCACCTTGTCTCGAGAATGGGATGTTTGTGGGAATATATGTGAGATTAAGGTTATCCGTGAATGTACGCCATTGGTGGTCTTCGTCTTGTGGTTGTGTGGTGTTGTGCGCGGTCTGTCTACCGTTTAAGGCAATGTCTCTATTAAAGTCTCCGCATAAAATATGGGTATGGTTGGGGTATGTTTGTATGTGGGTGGTGATTGTTTGTTGGATTATGGGGATTCGACTTATGTCTGTTGGGTGGGAAGGCATGTATAAATGGATGAGTAGCCAAGGGGTGAGGGGTTTGTTTGTTATGTGAATAATTTGTAGGTACGGTGAGATGTTGGCTGGGGTGGGGATTTTTGTAATGTTTCCTGGGAAAGCGTAGTTTTGGTGTATGAGAGTGAGGAGGCCGCCTCGTGCGGGGGTGTATGGAATTCGTTGTTGGATGCATCGGGTGAGTGCATGTGTGTTATTGAAAATTAGTTTATATTGTGGTAACATGCGTTGGATATATTTTGTGGATTTGTTGGCGGTGAGTTTTGTTTCTTGTACTGTAATGATTGCCGGGAGATTTAGTGCGATTTTGTAAAGGTTCGGGAGAGCCGTGTTTAGAGAGCTTGCGTTCCATGTGGATATTGTTGTGTTTAATTGGGTAGTATGTTGAGGTTGAGGGGTGATAGGGTGGGTTGGTGGCAATAGGGGCGGGTGTGAGTATTCTGGGAGGTGTTCTTTGCATCTTGTAGCTTCAATTAACAGTGTTTCGGGTAAGTATGGAAATGTTGTTTTAAGTGTTTGGATGGAGGTGTTGGTGTTTGGATTCAGGATGTGTTTATAAAGTTCTTTGTGGATGGATTTTGTTGGTGTAATAAGGTGTTGGTTGGTTTGTTGGAATTGTGTGTAGGGGTGTGGAGTAGTTAGGTGTCTCGCAGGATCGTTGGGGAGACGTGATAATTGGTTTAGTAGAGTTGTTGTCCAGTATGGATTAGGGTTTGTTGTTATTGTTTGTTCACAGAGGTTTATTTGTGGTCCTATGGTGGTTATGAGAGCGTAGAGCATATTCGGAGGGGGAAAATGTGGATGGTTGTGGATATAGCTTGTGAGATGTGGGTATAGGTTGCAACTGTTTTGGTGTTGAGGGTGGGTGGTTTTTATGGTGGGTGAGAATGTTGTGGCTAGGTGTTTGTATTCGGGGTAGAGTATTATTGTACTAGGTATAAAATAGGTCCTACTATGTCTTCTATGTAGTGCAGGATGTAGATGTAGGACATTGGGCATTGGTCCTGGGTTGGACTCAATATCACCACATAGGAGTAGAAAGAGGTAGTTTGGTATGGTATAGCCTTTGTATATTTTGTTTTTTGATTTTGTTGGGTATAATTGTGTGTGGGTTTTTAGGTTTGTGGGAGTGTGCATGTTATCTTTTTGTGGTTGCCGTATTTTGTTTGTAATGAGGGTGTTGGGTTGATTTTGTGTGTACGTGCGTGATTGGTCGGATTTTGTGGTAATTCTGAAGTTGTCATGATTTTTGGTTAATTTTTGATGTGTTTGTGTATTGGCGAGGCCGGGAGGCCGAGCTCGTTGGGTTCCCTGTGTTTTGGTTATTCTGGTGCTAGGGGTGTTGTTGTATGTTTTGGGCAATTTTGGTATGTGTCTTGGTTGTGTATTCATATAGGAATTTTGACTATCACTTGGAGATTGGTGTGTGTATAATGTCTTGTTTATTGCTTTTAGGTGGATAAGTAGATAACTATGGATTCTATCTATTTGTACAGTGGTTGTTGTGTGTATACTGTTTGTTCGGATTATTTTTGTTTTGTTTGCCGGGTGTGTGTTAATGTGGTGTGTTTTAAGTGTATATAGGGTTCTGGGGGAGAGTTTGTGAAGTTTGGTTTGTGCGTGGGAACAGGTTGTGTTATTTATGTTATGTGGTGAGTAGTGTTTGTAGTTTTGTGTGGCCATTTTGTTATGGAGTTTACGTGCAGACATTGTATTTACGCCAATTTTTGGTAGAGGTTTAGGGTTTTTATAGTTTCTTTGGTAGGGTTTGTTTAGGTGTTTGGTTGTTATTTCCTTTCTGAGGTTAGAAAGTGTTTTGGTTATATCGATTCTATAGAGGGAATCTATTTCTTTGGGTTTTTGGCGGTTAGTTGTGGGAAAACCTAAGAAGTATGTTTTAAAGTGGCTTTTGTGTTGGCTGTGTGTGTCTTTTTTTCTTATGTTCAGCCGGGTAGAAGTTTTGTGTATAGACATTGTAATTGTGTAAGTTAATAGATGGAGTTTGGGGTTCTTATTTCTGTGGTCGTCTATGTATCCTTCGTTTGGGTTTTGTTGTTTAGAGTTAGTGTGTGTGTTTTGTTGTTTCTGTGTTGTTGAAATGAAGTGTTCGTTCGTAATGCTAAGAATAGGTTTTGTATGTTTTTTTGGATTAAATTTCGTTTTGTGTTTATTTTGTAAATGGTTTTTGTACATGCAATGGGAGAGTAAAGAATAATAGCGATGATAATAATAGATTTCATATATTCTTTTGTATAGAGATCTACAAAGTCTTATATGGTAATTCTCCATGCAGTAATTATATAGATAGTAGTTAAAACACCGATATTTATATATATTTTTTTTTTGTAAACACCGAAAATGCTCTAAACTGGGGCAAAAGAACATACTGGATGGATGATAAAGCAATGATATGATATGATGAGAAAATCTAGGGAGTAATGATGGTGGTGCATGTTGCAGGAAAGCAGCTGTCTGTGTCCAGGGCCAACGGGGGGGAGAGTGGACGTCAGGTAGTTCGCGGGCTTTTGGCTGCAGCTCTGCCTGCAATTCCACGGCTTCTTCTCGCCCTGCGTTTCCTTCATTCCCTTGTACTACTGTTAGATCGGTGTTACTGCCTGTGAAAGGGAGTGATAGCTTGTGTCGCATTAAGGTTTGCGGGCTTACGATGGAGCTGTTGGACGTAGTTAGTTTGGCGAGCTTGGGGTAGATGGCGCCGATAGTGCTGGCCGCGTTGCTGTGCCGGAAGTGATACCCTGGACCACCTTCATGCTTTGCCCGAGAATATGCTGAAGATTTGTGAGCGCCTGATGTAGTTCGTTGTGGAGTGTGTCTGCGTATTGGTGTGCTTCTGTGTTGATTTCGGCCTTGAGGCTCGCCATTTCCTGTCTTATCTCCTTGCGCAGGTCGGCAGTTCCTTTGGCTACTGCTGTTTCGACTATGGTGGTGAGTTGTGTCGGGGAGATGTCGTGCCGAGGAGCGGCTGGGGCGTTTTGCAGGGCAGCTACTGTCTCCGCGAGGGCCGTGTGGACATCGAGGAAGCCATACTTCTTTAGCAGATCGTCTCCGGGCCTTGCCGTGCCGTCCAAGCTGTTCGCGTGTGGTAAGAACTGAACATGTTTGTTGAGGATTTTTGTTGACTTCTTGACGTGCTGCTTGTATACTGCTGCATTGAGGCATTCCACGTTAGCTACTCCACTGTGTGTGCTGGTGCCCTTGAGTCTTGGAAAGAAGATGGACGTGATATTCTTGGGTCCGAAGTGCTCCTGTAGGCTTGCCTTGATTTCTTCTGTGGATTTGCTGAGGCTCAGGTTCTTGGCGATGAGGACGAGGCAGTTTCGTTTGGCGACTTCGTCTTTGGAGATGTGTTCACCGCTGGAGACTGGGACTTGCACGAGTTCTCCTAGGATGGGTATTTTGCTACGCTTTAGTTTGTCTACCTGCTCTGGGGAGGTCGTTGTGAGAAAAGCGAAGGTATCTCCTACTTTCTTCGAAACTTGCGTGATTTCAAATTCTTGGCGACGTTTGAAACTGTCTGTAACTATTGCTTGGAATAGGGTGTGGGCATCTAATTCTCTGAGGTTTTCGCTGGCAAGTTTGATAGATAGGAGAGAGCTTGCTGCTAACGGGTCCCAGCTTTTGGCAATTTTTGCGAGGTAAGGCTTTCTATCGTCTAATGTGAGAATGAACGGTCTGGTGCCTCGGAGGAGGTCGTATCCGTCAGCTACCGGGTGTTTGAGGTGTAGCTTAGCCATACCTGACCACGTTCTGTCTGTTTTAGGGCCGTGGCAGAGGATAGCTATGGGCTCTGCGATGTCTGTTCCTAACTCAATGTTCATGTACTGTAATCGATGGAGGAATTTTTTCATCATCTGGTCTTGGGTGAATGGGGTTCTAGGTCTCTCGAAATGGACAAGGATGTGGTAGTCTAGAGCAAGGCCTGTGATTGCGTTGGTTTCGACATCAAAGGGAATTTGTGTCACATTGTAATGTTGTCCTTCTATTTTGTCAGGTCTAGTAACAGGCCATAGTTTCTGAGCTACTCTCGGGAATGAGTGTTTGGCTGTGAGCATTTCTGTTGCTTCTGCTTCTTGACATCCTGCAGCTATGAGATCAGCAATAGATTTGGGAGGTATGGGAGGCATACTTGTTTCATAAGCGAGCGTCTCCAAGGTTTGGAAGCCGAGCCAAATGTCCGGAGCGGGTGGCGTGCAGAGGATTTGTTGGCTGCCTCGTGCTTTTTTCTGTTTGATGGAGGAGTCGCTGCTGGTGGTGCGTTTGTTGTTGTGTCCATTGTCGTCTATGTCCATTTCCTCGTGTGGCGTGACTGTGGGCGAGTTCAGCATTGGTGTGGAGCTGGAGGCTGCCATCTGCAATTGGTCTGTACATGGCGAGTTTGAATGATCCATATGGTGGAGGTGAGATTCACATAGTTTGGATTTGCATATCTTTGTATCTGTTAGGTTAGCATGCATAGGTACTTTTCGTGATTGAGTAGTTGTGCATTGTGAACAAATCTGTTGTTAGTATTGGTTTCTACTTCCGACACCAAAATCAGCAGGGGCCCTCCCAAGAGCATTCGTCTCATGGGCGTGAGGTGGGTTGCATGATGTTGGTGCGGTGCTGGGAACGAATAAGCAGCACGAGGAGTGAAGGAAGGTGATTTGCGTACCTGGTGTTCTGGAGGCGGCTTTGTGTGCGATGGAAGCACTGCAGCTTGGAGTTGCTGCTGCGTCTTCGACTGACTTGGAGTTGCTGCTGCGTCCTCGTCTGACTGGCAAGTTTGAGGCTCCAAGTTCGGTGCTGCTGGCGGTTGCTTCGGTGCAGGTGAGATTTGCACGCTCCCGATTCTATTTTTCAGGTGAGGGATGAAGCGCTACTGGGTAGGTGTTGCTGCAGCTGCGCTCTACGTCGACTACAAGTGCACTGGCGGATTCCGATCTGCCTTGACTTCGAATGTATCTGCGGTTACTGATGTTGGCTGGCTTTCGGCACACTCAGGTGGATTTTGATCTACACTGCTTTCGAATGCGTCTATATCTAGCGATTTGTAAATGTTGTTACTACTGCAGATCTGTTGGCTGGCTTACAGCCAAGGCGAGTTACGAACTGCTTTACTTCGGATGCGTCTACGGCTAACGATACTGGCTGGCTTCGGCGCTGGTGGATTTCGATCAGCCTCTCTTCGGATGCGTCTGCGGCTAACGATGCTGGTTTGCTACGGCACTGGTGGATTTCGATCTACATCGATTTAAAAGCGTCTACGTCTATCGATCTGTATCTGTCTTACGGCACTGGTGGCTTGTGTGAGCTTCTGGAGTTGCGGGACTCAGATCCGAGAATGCCAGGAGAGAGCTCCTGCGACTTCCGATGCGCTGCAGCCCAGCCTGCTGTTGCTTCCCTTGGCGCCAACACTTCGCCGCAACACTCACATGCGCATCTCCAACACGTATCGCAGGTCACCGTGAAGCTACGAAGTTGCTCAGCTACAATACAACGATCCCAGCATGCTGCAGGAAGTAGATCACGCTTCGTAGCTAGCTACTCTCCCTTCAGACTTGATTGAATCCCATGTACTCCTTCATTCTACTCAATGCAAAGCGCTGCGGCCATCTCTCCCGAGTGTTTGCAGACGGTATCCACTTTCCACCTCCACAGATGATCTTAAACTCATTCTAGATGTTGAGCTTTTCTCTGGCCGCTTTTCTTGCGGTCACTGCTTTCTGGGCGCCCTTCACGTCAATGAGAGCAAATCTAAGCTTGACAGCTTCCATGAACTTCTGTATCAACCGAGTACAATATTGAGTTAGATATTTAACTCGAGTCGAGTTGAAATGGGTTACAACTGGAATGGAATCGAAATAGTTCATCGTTAGTATTGTAGGACACTATTCAACTCAAATCGAGTTGAATGGAGTTGCACATACGTTGAATGCGTCCTTTGCTGGTTTCTTGCCCTTCGAGGCCTTCTGTGTGACGGTCCTCCCGACCTCTGTAGCCTCCTTTGGATTCTCCCGTCTACCGAGGCTTTCCCACAGCTTCCTTGCCTTGATGATGTTTGTCACCCATGTTGGATTTGTATTCATGAAGTGGTTGACCATGTTGTAGAACGCGGAGATTCTCCGAATGATGGACTTATCTTCATTCCATACTACGAAGGAGTCCCAGGCCTTAAAAGCGTCCCTGATCTTCACATCTACATCAAGCTTGTTTTGCAACTGTTTGGAGGCCTCGACACAGTGTTGTCCATTGACCATGTAGAACTCCCCGTCCCGTATCTACTCCCAAGATTGGGGTTTTACGAGCTTATTCTTCGAGAAGACGCAGAGGGTGTTCTTCTTTTCCTTATCGCTCATCTCAATAAGGAAATGCATTGTGTGCCTTACTTTTTCCTGTTCGAGGTTCCGGATGTTCAGTTCCGTGGGGGGGGGGGTAAAGAGACGCTCGATTGGAATCTCGTGAATGACATCTGAGCCAAAGATGTAAGAGTCTTGGCAAAGAGTCCAGTAGTTCTTGAAGGCATTCGTGGACTCTTTGTAATCGACAGCTTTCTCTACACTGTCGATTGGGACGTCTATCAAGGCCGACACTAAGCTCGCCTGATCAATCTCCGCGGGATTGGCCAGGGTCGACTTCTTCGTCGTGACTGATTTGATCTTCTTTGGTGTCGGCCCCCGCTCTGTTTGGGGCGGATTTCCCTTGCGCCTCTTTGATCCCGTCGTCTCAGGAGTCTGATATAGGATCGACTCGTGGCTGCCGCTCTGCATGCTTACTTCGTGCGTCAGACAAAGGGGCTGCATTTGCATCTTCTTGCGTTGCAGCTTTGCCTTAAAGTTCACCATGGCAGTGACCAGTGATCGGAGACAAGGGGCGAGAATACTTGGGGGCAGCTTGTTACCAAGATCGATTGTGAATCAAAACTCGCGAATGTGTTGCTCGACATTCTTCGCCAAGGGTTCGTACTGAGAATGTCTTATACTCTTGACATGAGCCCAAATGTCGAAATCGATCTTCATCGTGTCGATCATGTTAGTGAACCTGTAGTCCTGGTCCAGAGCCGTGTCTTGAGTAGGGTCGTCGACGATGCACGTCACGCAGATTCGATGCGTGTTGTGGACGGCGACATCGATGATGTTCTCTTCCAAATTGACGGGAAGGTTGCACTCTGCTCCCCCAGTACTTGGTGACGACAAACAACTTGTGCATGTGCGGTGTGAGGAGCATACTCCACCATTCGACATCCGTAGGCTCTGTGTGCACCCACATGTCGCCAAATATTTCTGGGTATGCGACTTTGCTGGCGCTGTCAGGAACATAGGGCTTGAAGAATGCTGAGAGCCTCTCCTTCGGATTGGTTTCTCCTGATGAGACACATGGGCAAAATGAGTATTAATCCATACATATTGCAAGGATTAGTATTCAACTCGAGTCGAGTTGAAATAGCATTCTAACCGTCTTTGTTAGATTACAAATATCGTTAGCAACTGTCCAGGGAAGTTTAATTCAACTCGATTCGAGTTGAAATAGCATTCTAACCGTCTCTGTTGGATTACAAATATCGATAGCAAGGAAGTTGGATTCAACTCAGTTGGAGTTGAATGTATCCTTTGAGGAGTTTTGTAATCTCCACATACAGTGCTTAAATACTTTCAACTCGAGTCGAGTTGAATTAATCTTGAAGATAAATCTTCTTCATTTCAATTGGAATTGAGTTGATTGTATAGACCCATGTTCCTGTCTAATTTAGGCAGAGGATTGTGTTGTACTTCAGTTGAGTTTGTCATGTCATTTTTCAGCCCTATGGATACCCTGTTTGCATTTAGTAATTTCTATGCTTAACTAATTCAACTCGAGTCGAGTTGAATATTATGGTGCTTCTTCAACTGCTTGAATTTATGTACAGAACCTTTCTATTCCAACTCAAGTCGAGTTGGATTGTTTTTTTACTTTCACATGCGCTACCGTTATTCAACTGGAATTGAGTTGGGGAATGCACGGGTGTGAGCGGAGAGCGGTGAGCCTAAATTTTTGGCACAATCTGAATTTTTTTTACCAAAGGTTAAGACCCTCTTACCACTGAATGGGTTTTATTAAAATGTTCAAATGTTTATTTATAGGGTATTAAATACCCAAAATCCGTGGTAGATGGTCCTGCTCCCTTGTGTATTGAAATAGGGTCTTAGTTCACCACTTCTAATATAATAAATATTATTAAGTGAATATAACAATTTCTATGTATTTAGGGTTGACGTCATCATTTGTGACTTGGTTTAGTTAGATCGATTTTGATTTTAGGGTGTAATAAAGACAAATTTTGATACAAGGTGTTGGTTACTTCTACAATCTTTTAGAGGCCGATCACTTGGAGTAATAGGATAGTGATTAAAATTAGGGTTGACGTCATCAAGAGCTCTTATCTACTTTGGCAAGATTCTATCACCTATTGTGTAATAAATTGATTATGATTTTTAAAAAGTACTCAAAGTATTATTTTAATGAATCGCAATAGAAAGACCAAATACAAAAAAACACAAAACATATACAAAGGATAAGATGCATAAAAAATAAGAAAGTAAGACCAACTACAGATAGATTGCACTACTTAGTCCATAATAAGATATCGAAAAAACGCATAGTAAGAAGACGGTGAAGCACCATTAAAATGCTGACCACATTGATCAGCCTCAAAGTCTATGAACCTAAGCACGCCTTTGTTGAAGCGCTTTCGCGTTGTGTCTGATAGAATGGGAGATGGAGCTCTAACAAATTCACGAGCTTGGCGTTCCGCGTAAGAAGGTAGGTCGTAAGTGACTGGAGGACTTGGAGCAGTTCGACTCAATCGTCTTTTGAAATCTGCGAAGCTAAATATTCAAACAAAGTCAGTAAAAGATATTCAAACATGTAGAATATGGATGATGTTATGAGTTAACAATTTTACGCACCAATGTACTTTCGCTGCTTCTCGACAGGTGGAACGTCTGAGTTGTAGTCGCCACCCGGTGCGGATTCACCACTCTCTTCCTCAATTGGAGGTGCATTCTTGAAAGTCGATAGAACACCGTCGAATATTTCATTGTCAGGTTCTAAAGCAACCACATGGCGGTTTGAACGAGCGCACGCAATAACTGAAGCACCCGACGAAGGAGAAATATAATTGTGTTAATAATATTGTTCATTAATTCCCATTGATAGGAGTATTACCAGTACTAGCATTCATTAATTCCCATTGATAGGAGTATTACCAGTACTAGCATTCATTAATTCCCATTGATAGGAGTATTACCAAGTACTAGCATTCATTAATTCCCATTGATAGGAGTATTACCAGTAGGAGTGAGAGGAGTATTACCAGTACTAGCACTCCAGTGAAAGACAATACCACCCTCGTCAGTGAGACAATCGATGAAGCACTGGATGAAGGATGGGTCCTTCTCACGTGAGCCACGCTAAGGCGTACCATTGGGGCTATAAGTCAAGGTCCCCGTGTCGGCAAAATTGGAGACGTGGTCTTCCTGATCAGACATTATGTTCACCCTCCGTACGCTTGAGCTACTTGACGGGATTTGAACTTAGACACAAACTTCCTTCGAGCAAAAACCTTGATGTTGAAGTTGTGAGTCTGCAAAAAAGATCACAAGCAATAGTAAGATACATTTCACACCAGTAAATAAGCAACAAGTATGAAATTTAGTTTCAAGAGTACCTGCTTTTGGTGAGGGAGTGTAGAAGCCATAGGTAGGAGATTGTAACTCCACCAATCTCGAACGACACGGAACTCGTAAGCGGCCGCTCGGTCGTCAAGAGTACGCTCGATTCGACGGTCCTTGGGGTGCATGAGAAGAATTGCCCCAACGTCTGTCAAGTGGTACGAGGCGAAATAGAACAAATGCTCGAAATAGTCTTTGTCATGTTGGTTCCAAGTAGGAATTTCGTTGGGCGACACTCCGATGACCGGCAAGTTCTCAGGAGCATCAACGAGAATCAAATCGATTCCTGGATGCTTGGGTTTCATTTCCATCTCTGTACAAGGATACGTCTTGTCCTTGCCGATCTGAAGGAAACATGCGGTAGGCTTCATAAAGTACCGCTCATATATAAGATATCATAATAACAAATGAATTTAGGTATGTGAGACTGTAGTACCTTCTTAATGTGCTCAACCACCTCAAGGATTTGGGTCTCCCAAGCATTAGAATGTAAGGAGCGATGAACCAAGTCTCCCATGTTCCCCTTCTCGAGACACATCGGCAAAGTAACAGTAATCGCCGACAAAGAGATGTTGTTGACATGCTTTGGAACAGGAATAGGGCGCTTCGCATATTTGGACTGTCTAGTACAATGCGGTAAAAGGTCAGAGTTGTGATCGACGTTGGACGATCGAGGAGGTGAGCCCATCGTCAATACCCCGCCTTCAAAACCTTGAGTCAATCCATGTCCACGTCTCCCTGCAATGGCAGTTGTCCTTTGCGAAGCCAGAGTGATTCCAGCACCACCAAGAACTGCATTGACGACTGTCCCATGAGAAGTTTGTGTGAGAATTGGTTTACCTGGACCTGCATTCTCAAATGGAAATGGACCTTCAGATTGCGGCTCCGCATCATGTTCCAAGTTGTCTTCAGGCTCTGGCTGAGGAACACTGTTGCGGCGTTTTCTACTACCTTTGTCTTTAGGTCTCGCAACGGGTGCAATTGGTGCAGCGGGTGCAGGGGGTGCACCTGGAAGGATGGAGAAGTCTTCATCATCGTCGATCTCCATGACCTCAACACCAGTAGCGCTTGGACCAGCAATCTGGAAGAGATGTTTCTCCTCTTTATAAACGTGGTTATTGTGACACTCAAGGAACCATCCACCTGTCAACAATTGAGACATCCTGAATGGTTGCTTTTGGTTTTTGGAGAAGAACATGAGAGGCGATTCTTCGATAGTCGCATCTTGATATGATATTAGAATGGACCAGGAAGCGAGCCCACCCTTGGCTACGAGCTCTTGTTTTATATACCTGAACACAAAATGACAAATAGAATGTTAGAGACAATAAATACTTATACACATGCTAAATGACCAAATTAGATAAAAATACCTACCGGAACAATAGTCGTTTCGTAGTTTCCTTGCCGCCGCCGATCTTCTCAATGTCCAAATCTTTGAAGAACATTGGACTGGCATTAGAGTCCAGGCAGAATCCAAAAGCCTTGGTCCATAAGAGCAACCTCCATTTCTCAATGTAATCGGCTCGCTTTAGAATGGTGTCACTCCATTCAATGTGGAGTTTGTTATCTTTGACAAGTTTCTCGAACTTTGTTTCTAGGCTCTTTTCCAGCTGTAATACAGAACAACATAATTTGTAAGTAGAAATATTAAATTTTTGAAAGGATAGAATACTGATAGGACAAAAAAGAAGAAATATTAAAGTACCTGAGCCCATAGTGAAGCTCGACTGAGCCAAACGTCAAGGACTTTGTGCTTCAGTGGGTTTTCCTGTGGGAAATGTACAGATGCTCGGATTTCCGCATTGGAGTTCCACCGTTGAAGCCATTTAGCTTTGAAACTGATGTAGACATTTGTAGTTGCAATCTTGTGCAAACGCTCAATTGTCATGTCCGGTTCAAGATTGACGCTGTAGTGGTTATTGATCTGCGCATGGAAATCAGACTTGAGGAATTGGTGATCATTAGAGAGTAAAGAAGCCGGAATTCATTGCTAAATAGAGTGATATGTATTTATACCTCGCGATCCCAAGCCTTGCCCAACTCTGGATTAGCGACAGCAAGCATTTTATCGAAGTTCTTTCTACGGATTCTCTTGATTTCTCTTTGGATGGCTTTGTCCATCGCACTCCATACTCCTGGCTCAGTCCGTTCATTCTCCGGAGTCATGTCATTGTAAGTGGCTTCGGCTTCGTCAGAGGCTTTCACACATCTACGCTGCAAATCAAACAAGAACATATTAACAACCGGCTTATATAAATAAAAAGGAAATGATTGAAGAAGAAATTTATCGCTTATTGCATATAGGAACTTGATGAAGACGTCAATAGTCAGAGGGTACCAAGTTGGTCGCTTCGATTTGACAGACTCGCAAATCTTGTAGTCCTCTGGGGTAATAAGTTTTTTAAAGTCTAGAAGTTTCAACTTCCCAAACTCCCGCATACGTTGCAATTTGGCCGGAAAATTGTCTTCAACATGATCATGCTCAGTTGACCTGTAAATGACAATACAAGAGTTATAATACACTTCGTTTGTTACCTTGCATAATGAAAATCTGCATGGATACTCACCAGTTAATGTCATTCATCGCCTCGATGAGCAGATTGCTCTCCTCACGCGCATCAAGGATAATGCAATCAACGGAGATATACCAAGATGCATTAGATTTTTGATACGTCTCGATGTATCCCATCCAAGCAGTGACACGGTGATTACCCTCATAGACCCAGAAGAACTTATTGCAAAATTGATGAAGGTCGGGATCGGCACGCAAGGGCTCTTCAAATTGGCCATTGGCAGATTTCCAGAGCGGGTTAGACCAAACCTCATCCTTGGATAAACCAATTTCTCTCGTGCCTTCTTATCGAAGATTGAGACGTAGAGAACCCGATCGCCTTCGCGGTATCCCTTCACGAACTCATTCTGAAGTTTCTGGACATCTTGGTTAATGATGGGTCGAACCTTGGGATAACAAACAAGGCGGCATAAAGGTATCAACATCCTTGACTTTTCAATAGGTTTGACCCGGAACCCGTTGATGATAGAGTTGAGTCGCTCTTGTGGAGAACTCGCATTGCATTTGCACTCCACTTAGGATCCATATCCTTAAGATGCGTTGGCATTTCGACAACTCCAACGTGCACACTTCCAACTTTCTTCGACAAATCGGCATTTGTATTCTCGATAGGTGGAGAGGTTTGAATTGGGACATCCTCCATAGGAGCGTCACAATCATCATCTTGAGCTACTTTGCTCCTGGGAGCTACTTTGCTCCTGGGGGCTACTTCGCTTGTGGGAAGAGTGTGTGATGCTCTTTCGTGAACGGGCATGGTCGGAGATGTGGAGTCGGGCAAAATTGTGAAGATCTCACTAGCCGGTTGGCTACATTGATTAGAAGGAGGCACAGCTTCTTCCGTTGATGGAATGGATTCCTCAGACACCGTGGGCACTGTCAACGAACCGACATCATGCAAGGCGGCCATATCCTTTTCTTGCATCTGAAATTTTTGAAACATTGCAAGTACTACATAAAACAATCTGAAAATGATAAAAGAAATCATGTAGACAAATTAAGTCCATCATTTAAAATGAAATTCTTGAGCATCCATGTCTATTTCATTTAAACCTTTGGAATAAACTATGAATTTGTGACATGAACTAATCTGTAGGTTTGGCAGCTAGCCTAGAAGAGCGCCTTGGTGCTAACAATGCTTGGGCCCTAGACTCCAAACGACGCAATCTGTCAAATAAGTATTAGACAAATTTGAATCTCCGTGCCATTCCTTTGAAATGACTAACAGCCAATGAGCGTAGATGTGGTGGAAGCTAAGACAACCATTTCGAATGCACTCGCACAAAGAATCATTCCATAAGCAACATAATTTTTACAATAAAAAAATAAAATAACCCAAAAGACAAGCTAGAACATTCTTTGGAGTACTAATAGAGCCCAAGACGACGTCAGTCTTTCTGCAAGCCACGCAAGGAACAAAATCCAATCCGAGAACCAGCGTTAGAGCGAGCAAAGTTAGTCGAAGCAAAATGCAAGTTTTGGTACCAAAAGCCACAGAAAAACCCATCGTTATTAGCAAGCCCAGAGTAGAGAAATAAACACCCCCCTCTAACAAGCTTCTCTGCCTGTCACTCCCGAGTCCACTTCACTTGAGACACGGAGCGGGCAAGCTGAAACAAAACATAATGAACTAAATCCACTTCCCTCGACGAATCGGCTTCTGAGCGTGAGTAGCCCTCCCTATTTCGGCACCGAAAGTCAATAGCAACAATAGACTCTGCAAAATTCAAGTAAGGTGCCAAAGAACAACAAAACAAGTGACACAACCAGACTATGCCTCTCCTTAAATCGACACACAACTAGCCTCAAATATCCGCTATGAAGGAGGACGAGTTTGAAGCTCACACAGGATAGCAACCCTCCCTATTTCGGCACCGAAAGTAAGGTTCTACAAAATTTAAGTAAGGTGCCAAACATCAACAAAACAGGAGACACAACAACATTGTGCCCCTCCTTAAATCGACACACAACCAGCCTCAAACATTCGCTACGAAGGAACACGAGTTTGAAGCTCACACATGATAGCACCCCTCCCTATTTTGGCACCGAAAGTCACTAGTCGTTTCTACAAAATTCAAGTAAGGTGCCAAGCAACAACAAAATACGCGACACAACAAGATTGTGCACCTCCTTAAATCAGCACACAGCCAACCTCTAGCATCGGCTACGAAGGGGGACGAGTTTGAAGCTTTCACATGATAGCAGCCCTCCCAATATTGGCACCGAAAGTCAATAGCAGATTCATGAGACAACGACTCTTGAGCCGGTCGAGGGCTGCAAACTTTTGGCACCGAAATCCAACAGAAAAGGAGCATTTTAAGAAGGGGAAAAAACCATGATATGCCCATTAGGGAATTCCAATGAGACAACCATTGGTTGAGTAGATTCCTCTCCTCAATTCGAGCCCCTGGTTGGCACTTCCGAGCCGGTGGAGGGCAGCACACTTTCGGCACAGAAATCCAACTGAGAAGCAACATTTCTAGAAGGGAGAAATAAAACGTGGACATGCCCCTCGTTGGCACTTTCGAGCCGGTGGAGGGGTGCACACTTTCGGCATAGAAATCCAACTGAGAAGCAGCATTTCTAGCACATTGTTCACCTGAAATTGACCGACAAGCACTTTTCTAGAAGGGGAAAAAATATTTGGACACGCCTTTTGGCGAATCCGTGTGAGACAACTTCAGTAAGCCAGTGCAGACTGCACACTTTGGGCAATAAAATCAGAGTGACACTCAATATTTCAAGAAGAGAGAAAAAATCAATGACATGCCAATCGGGGAGTCGATGTGAGACAACCACCGAGCCCATGGATGGCACTTCCCAACTGATTGAGGCCTGCAGAACTTCGGCACTGAAATCTACTGACAAGCATCGTTTCTAGAACGGAAAAAACCATGACATGCCCATCATGAGAGACAACAACTCAAAAACGGTACATGTAGAGCGCTGCAGACTTTCGGCACCAAAATCCAACTGATAAGCAACTTGTCTAGAAGGGAAAGACACCCATGACATGCCCATCAAAATTCAAGTAAGCTGCCAAACAACAACAAAACAAGTCATGCAACAAGATTGTGCCCCTTCTTAAATTAATACACAACCAACCTCCAACATCGGCTACGAAGGGACAGGAGTTTGAAGCTCACACATGATAGCAACCCTCCTTATTCGGGCACCAAAAGTCAAAAGTAGATTCTACAAAATTCAAGTAAGGTGCCAAGCAACAACAAAACACGTGACACTACAAGATTGTGCACCTCCTTAAAGCAACACACAACCAGCCTTCAACAAGCTCACACATGATAGCAGCCTCCCTATTTCGGCACCGAAAGTCAATAGCAGATTCTACAAAATTCAAGTAAGGTGCCAAACAACAACAGAACACGTGACACAACAAGATTGTGTACCTCCTTAAATCAACACACAACCAACCTCTAGCATCGGCTACGAAGGGCCCGGACAAGTTTGAAGCTTTCACATGTTAGCAACCCTCCCAATTTTGGCACCGAAAGTAATAGCAGATTCATGAGACAACGACTCTGAGCCGGTTGAGGGCAACAGACTTTCGGGACCGCGATCTAATTGACAAGCAACATTTCTTCAAGGGAAAAAAACCATGACATGCTGATCAACAATTCCCTTGCCCATCGACAAATCCGTGTTAGACAACTAGCGTGAGGCGGTGGAGGGTTGCAAACTTTCGGCACCGAAATCCAACAGAAAAGGAACATTTCTAGAAGGGAGAAATAGAACGTGGACATGCACATCGGTGAATCCATGAGAGGCAACCATTGAGCCCTTGGTTGGCACTTTCGAGCCGGTGGAGGGCTGCACACTTTCGCCTTTCAGCACCAAAATCCAACTGAGAAGCAGTATTTCTAGCACATTGCTCCCCTGAAATCGACCGACAAGCACTTTTCTAGAAGGGGAAAAAAAATTTGGACACACCTTTTGGCGAATCCCAACTTCAATTAGCGAGTGTAGACTGCACACTTTGGGCAATAAAATCAGACTGACAGTTCGGCATGGAACTATACCTCAACAGACGCGCGGTATTCAAGTATGTTTTCACTGAGGAAGAGTTTAGGTAGAAACCTCTATCTGGATTGGAACTATCTCTCCTCCGTCGGAGTAGTGCTCGATAGGCGCTGTGGATCGTGCATTCGAAGAGTCTGCATTCTCTTTCGAACTGAGAAAGCATGTATTCTAGGCTTCGTGGAATCGGAGCTTCCTCTTTCTAGGTCGACCCTCCTCGCTTCTCCTCGTCCTGTCGTCCTTGCTTTCAACTTCAACTGCAAAAAACAAAACCCTAATATGAATCTCAGATATATGTTGTTTGAGGGACCACGTTGTCATCTTCACGTTCAACAGTGAACTCATCTAGCATTAGAAATACTTAAAATATCCACCTAAATTCTATCCTACCAAGTGTAAATCATCACACTGACAAAAGAAGCTCGATTGGATTCTGAGCCATAGGGGACGCAGATTCAGCATAGTTGGGGCGCTGAGCCAACACCGCATGGGCGCAAATTCAGCATAGTTGGGGCGCTGAGCCAGCACCGCAGTGGCGCCAAGCCAGCGAAGAACATGTATCGCAATCCCAATCGGACTGTTCTCCCGATTCCAGCCCCTCTTTGGCGACTGCATTCCGTCAAGCAATTCCAGACCCTGCCAAGACATACCCGACTCTACCAAGACATACCCGACCCTATTGAGACATACCCGACCCTCCCTAGACATACCCGACTTTCCTTTTACATACCTGACTTTCCAGAGACATACCAGACCCTCTCTCGACATACCCGACCATCCCTTGACATTCTAGACCCTCGCTCAGCATACCTTGACACACCGTTAATACGACTTTCCAAATCTCAAATTTATGAAGTCATTGTCAGAAAGTATTAAATCTAACATCAATCTTTGACGGTGTAGCTGGTAAGTTAGCCTATATCATCTCAGTATACACAAAAATAAGGCTACTAAGATACCTCCTCTTCGATTTGCTGAGAACTTCTCCCTTCATCTTCACTCGATTCTAAGCGCTCTGCATCGTCAGACCCATCACCGATTCTCTCATCTTCTTCTTCTTGTGTCAGTTCTTCAGGTACATCGGCATCACCATAACAGTCTGCACCAATCTGCATACCATTTAAAGTGTTTAGTAAACCCACATAGTGATTCATGTAAAACATATGAAAGTGTGAATCATCTCGCATACCTGTGCGCTCGTTTCCATAGGCCCACCATCACCTTCTACTGTATATCTGAGTGAATCGCCATAATAAAACAACTGCCTCTTAGGACTATGTTCTTCAACCATATCTTCAGACACCTCTACATTTTCTCCAACAATTGTTTCAACAATTTCTTCTACCGTGTCTAGATTTAGAGACCGCATTTTAACAGTACGCCTATAAGGATGTCGTCCATCCTCATCAAATCCCTCAAACTCGTCAACTTCATGCTCGTCCCTGGTTGAGCTCGATCCACCTCTCTTACACATCGATCTTTGCTTCAAAGCTTTTGGAGCACTGAATTTCGTCCCCCCTCTCTTCTTCTTCTTCTTCTTTGCAAAATCCTTTGTTCCATCACTATCACTTCGGTCTGCATCCATGCGGCTTGTCACAGATGCGGTCAGAAAATACTTTGTCCTACCGCAACAGTTCACGATCTAACACAGTCGAGACTAAAAAGGTCGATCTTGTCAAATTTCTCTAGCTTTATACCTTTTTCGCTCGCCACTAGATGACCTAATCTTGCAAACGAATTAATATCTGAACTCATCCCCGATGAATTACATTACAAATCTCATCCACAAACGGTGTGTGTCTGACAGTCGTTCCCGCAATAATGTCTGAACTATTATTTCTGACCGCCGTTACTACATTAATTCAAAATCTCATATAGAACAATTTTGACGGCCGCCCCCACTTTATTCTTTGAACTAATATTGACCAACTCTGACAATGACGGCAGCTAACACTTTTATGAATATTTAGAAATCCCATTATGTTTATAATACATAATTAGCTCTGTTACCTGCAAGTACACTAATTATGTAATTACTACTTACCTCTAGCACTGACATTTGTAAATCTTTCACTCTAACGATATGAAATTGTGCATCACTTACTATGCGAGTTGGTAATTGAGAAATTCATTGAATCTGCTGTCCTTATGAACTTCATTATTGCTACGCACTACCAATCTTCTCATATAAACCACGGCATACTGGCTCTACATCTCTTTCTCACGTCCACTTCCTATGATCCTTGTCTCCCTCGCGCACAATGGCTTCCTCCTCGTCCCAACTTCCAACTATAGACGTCATTAAGATTAGGTGACAAGGCTCACTTCCTCCTCTCCGCATTCCCGCAGGTCTTGATGGAGTGGTACACATCACTCCATCATGGCTTGGAATTTGCTTCGGGTACAACGCATCCTCTTTGTGGTTAGAGAGCGAAGTTCTTGATCCAGTGACTAATCATGTTTACTATTCCATGATCGTAGACCCTGTCATTGTAGAGAACAATGCTAGAGTCTGGAAGCTAAAACCCGGAAAGTATCGCCTCTATGGCTTGACTGAGTCTGTCATGAACGCTTCAACAGTTCTCTTTACCCCTCGTACTTCTTCTACTATCTCCACAGTTGCTCCAACACTAGCTCGTGTCAAGGTCGAACCAGGTCTCCAACTCACTATTGACATATCTGATTCATCTGACGACGAGAAAAAGTCATCTTTGCAGCCCTGTCGTTTGTCGTCGCATATTCCTTCTCCGTCTTCTACTACCCTAAACTATCTTCGATCCACCCCCTCTTCCATCACCGCCCACCAAATTTTGAAACCAAAAAAAATTCTTCCCTCTCTATGCAATCTTGCTAGCATGCCCAGTAGCAAGGTTGTCCTCAAAAAAATCAATTTCAATACAATTCGCACTGTCAACGTATCTTTCTTGCCTCCATCTTTCAATGGTGATGTTCTATTCATATTCCCTCCCACTATTTCGTCTGCAATTCACAAGGTCGCGAAGTCCATGGAGGGGATGGATAAACCGTTTGACGGACATGTGTAGACTAGGACAATGACTACCAATATCAGCAACACGCAAGGGTTGTCCTTCTGATACTCTAACTGTGTAGGTCATCTATAGTGCCACAATCCAAACTGTGACTTCTTACAATGACCTGATCGAGTCGCTTGAGTGAACGAGGTGGAGTTTGACGGCATTACCAAAGACCGCTTTCCAGTAGGCGAAGCGCCCCCGCCCACCTCCACGTTGGTCTGTAAGCTTTGCAAAGAACCTCCTGTTTGTGTTGCGCCCTGTTCTGCCAAAATCTTTTACGTAGTTGGAGAAGATTGTCAAGAGCGTGCTTGTATCCATCTAGGAACCCACGAACATCCTGTCAAGGTCGGAGACTATAGATGTGTACAAAAAAAGATAGATGAGTTACTAGAAGAGCATGTTGAATGTAACCTCTAAGCAACCGTTTCAAAAATAGTTATGGAAACTGGCAGAGACCTACTAGGTAACTTACTTCTCCGTGACGAAGGTGACCCCAAAACCGACAATCTCTCTTTCCAGCGGCTAGAACCAATCTTTGAACAATGTAAAGAGTTAAACTCACCGAGCATGCGGAATCGTATCTACACTTTCAAGTACTTACGTAGGTATGGTGTTCTCGATGGGATTACGAAGCTGAGAGGTCTCAGCAACAGGGCGTATGTGCAACGCAACATGTTCCCAGGCCAAGGAGATGACTCTGACAAGGTCTTCATCATCAAGATGTCCAAAGTCCGCCCCGGCAGCGGTATTGACCTTGTTCGCCGTATGCAGCCTAGAGGAAATCTCTCCCACGCATGGATGATGTTTGACCATGTCAAACGCATTACGGATTGGACTACCATGGCCTGCCACGTGTACGACTCACGTTACCAACGCATTCTAACCATTGCATGCTGTGATTTCCAGTCAGAGGACAAAGAATCTCAACTCGTCTTCTGGAAGAACTTAACCCACGTCATAGCCAGAAACGGAGTACCGAAGCCGCAGTTTCAAGGATTTATGGCTGATAGTGCTCAAGCCAATTGGAACGCTGTGCGCATCATCTACGGCTCTGGAAACCCTACTGTCCCCATGGAAGGCGGCGAACGGACATGTTACTTCCATTGGACGCAATCCTTGGAGAAACATACGAAACAATATATCGTGCCCGAATTGCAAGATCAACATCGCATTCTCTGTAAGCAGTATAAGGACACGTGCACCATGGAAGAGGCTGAGACGCGTATTGGGCTATCAGAGCATGGTGGGCATCCTTGAAGGCCACCTCCGAAGTTGGATTAGAACACTTAGGTCATTGGCTTGCGTATTGGCACTTTAGATACAGACAATGGGGTGGATTTATGGAACTAGTAAGTATACGATTACTTTGACATATATTTGCTGATTACATGCACTATAGTAGCTTTTATAATTTTATAACGATAGCAAAGAAATTGACAATTACTTTTTTTATAATCTAGATTATTAGTTGGTTATGTATATGGATGTACAAATTGTGAATCTATATTTAGGAGGCAACTTTCGGCACCGAAAGTTGCCCAATACATTTTGAAATTCTCAAAGTACTTGATAAGTTTGTATATTGCGGGAAAAAAATATTCGGCAGAAGAACTCGCAGAGATGCCTTCATGTAACCTTGCGGAGTCAATCCATAACAAATGGTTGCAAGCGTCTAGCAATAAGGGTAGGGATCTCTACGTTGCAACCGTTGACGATTACGTTCGAGCCTTCCTCCAAGTCGTCGGCTACCATCAATTCAACAAAGGTGGAGCAAGTGGTTCTGGACCATCCGTAGAAGAACTTCGTGAGCGTCTTTACACCGCCCAATGTTGAGCTAATCGGTCCGGCAATCCATCGTGCCTCAACAAGGCAGTTATGGACTTCCCCGAAGCTGAGGCTTATTGTATCCGTGACGCCCACTTGGAGGGGGCGGAGGTTTTTTGGTTCCGAGAAACGTAAAGCGGATGTTCCTATTGGTGTTGAAGATGAAACTCATCGACCTGACTCCGTGAGCTACTCACGTCCTCGAATAGGGAGAAGGGTCACACGAGCTTGTGCTGAGAATCTCAGTACTATCCACAAAGAAGACGAAGTTCAGGAGCAACCGCTGGAACCTTCCGCTTCTCCTCGACCCAGTACTCAACGCATCATTGCTATCGAAGAGACAAAAGTGAATGAGCGGCTATGGCACATTGCCCGTTTGAAGGAGTATCCAGCCAAGGCTTGTTGGGGTATTATGGCTAAGACTAGGAAGAAATGCGAATCCCGCATTGTCCAAAACGGGAAGGCCACCGCACTCAACTTACACCGAAGTATGGCATCCTCCTCAAGGTCCAAAAAAAAGCGATCGATTCTTCTTATGTTCTGACGATATTGAGCGTTGTGTGAAGGGTAGTCGTCGTAAATGGAATGAGCCGTTCACTCAGAAACAAGGTCAACCCCCTATTCCCTCAGTTTGGCCCGTGAAGATTGGGACTAATCTGACACGTGACGAAATAGAGGCGTTGGAGAATGCTGGCTTTCGGCTCCCACAAAAGGAACGGCTTCCACTCAACCACACTTTCAATAATGCTGCCCCACCGCGAGACTTGTCACATACTCCAGTGCCGGACAAGGCTGATCTGTACCCAAAATCACGAAAGTCTAAACTTCTTCGACGCATCAAGGCTGTGACTCCAAAGCACATGAAGAACATCGATTCTGCTCATGCCATGGACGCAAAAATACTCGAGGAGACCATGATACCACAACCTGGTTTTGGATGTATCGTCGCTTTGGAGTCGGATTTGGAGTCTATCTATAAACTATCTCTTAGTGAGAACCCAGAGTGTTCTTGTCCGGTGTTCAAAAGAACGATTACTAAGTTAGGACGAAAAGGCAAACAGTACAGACATTGCAAGCACCTATACTTCGTCTTGGTATTGGTATGCAAATTTAATATCGATAAAGACCTCTTCATCCATGCGCCCACCCTCAGTTTCAACGAGGTGAAAATGATTCTAGAGAGGGGAATCTTAGACCAAGTTACAAATTAGATTACGTAAAGATCATATTACCTAAACCAACAACCACATCTACCCAGTCTACATGTTATCCCTGTAATCTTGTGTTTCACACGTTATTTATCATGATTTCTCAGGTTAGTGGAAGTCAATAAATGTATTCCTATTTAAAACAATTGTTGAATTTATATACAACTTCGACTTCTGATTTCACAGTTTTAAGATACTAGTTTCCTCTGCAAAATTCTTAAATGTCTCTTAATGCCTGCTGCACGTGGTTTAAATCCACCTAATTCTAGAATTTTTAGCCTCATCTCCACGGGTTTAGGATCAATAAACCACGGTAATAAGTCAATAATATTCCCATATTCTCAAGAATATTCTAAAATAAAATAACATAATTTTATTTTTAGAAATTTAAAAACTAAAGATACCAGTTCACTGCTCAAATGGCTGAAATTTGATAGCTCACCGCTCAGCGCTCAGCGCTCACCGCTCTAGAACCTCTATATATACTACCAAATAGGAAGCTTCTTCTGAGACTTCTCAAGGGACTACCGAGACTTCTCAAGCGCCTTATGAGACGCTCTGAGATGCTTCTCCATCTTCTAGAAGTTTCTAATCTATGTCCGTGACAATATATATACTAGTAAAGTCACCATTGCTAAAATGGATACGTGTAGACATGCCCTCCCACGATGGGGAACATCAATTACATCAATCAATTACCTGAAGATGAAAAATCACTCTAATATTACGTCCACCACTGTCTATGATATCACTTGTTTGTTCTAATGATACCAATTTTTGTTCTAAACTCCTCGACCTAGGTACTATAATTAGAATAACTTTTTTGCAATTTTATTTGGCTTGTATTGTACTATGACTATAACTACTATATTATTCCTATTACATTAAATCATCATTTAATTATGAGTATCATATTAATATTATTACAACATAAAATTTTATTAATAATATTATTGGCTACATATTAATAATATTATTTGATAGATACATAAGTGGGTAGGAAGGTTTGAGAGTGTTGTGATGAGCGACCTCGTCACCTTCTAGAACCTCTTACTTAGATCTTACTCTCCGTTTGTTCAAGTTAAGTAAAAGTCTAAAGTAAAAGTATCTAAAATTACTACCCTAACTGGGGTATATATATGTGAACCATATACAGGTTCAATGAAGATCTTTCAATACTAGTTATATATTGCTTCCTCTTTCTTCTTGCTCACAACACGTTATCAGCACGAGACTTTACCAGCCGAGAGTTTGATTTTAGTTTTCTTTTTGCTTTTCTACAATTTTTGGAGAGAGCTTGCTGCATAGGGTACAAAACCCAGAGGACATCATTGCACAACGCATGCATGATAGAGTTTCAATCGAGGCTTGAATTTCTCACCTTCATTTTTATATTATTATTATTCTTTTATATGCTAATGATGCAATATACTTTACATGCAAGTAGAAACCTTATTATTAAATTAGTTATATGGCCTAACTATAGAGAAGTACCTAGTTTATTGCTATGTGTGTTCAGGTACGAAAATGAAATCAACCAAGAGATAACACACTCGAAGATTCAAAGGAGGAAACACTCAACTTCCTTCTGCAAGAGATTTTACTTTGACTAGATTATTTGGGCGCCACGACATGTACTATCACAGCGACCGCCGCGACTTCTACAAGGACGTCAATCCTCGCCACCGAGATGGAAGAAGTAACTAGCCTATGCCCTGCCCATATTGGGAGGATGCCCCAGTGAAGGGAAGCAGGAATTTTAATTCCACGAGTGATACCTGGTTGAATTGTGACCTTGTCATGATTACCGGAAGGCAAAACTTGAAGTTTCGAGAGGGCCGGGCAAGAGTGGTTCTGCCCGGGGGATTCCCCCTCAGGATTGAGAGAGCTATGTATGCTCCTGATGCACCCCGGAGTCTGATCAGCTACCGGGCTCTGCTTGCTAATGGCATTCACGCTTCCACTGTTGATGGAGAAGGTGAATTTGATGGTGATGGATACCGGGACCGACTGGCCTTTACGCATTACCCATCGTGGCGGACGCGCCACGGGAATGTAATATGGCGGTGCTTCCGAAGGCCTAGTTGTGGCATAAGACGCTCCTGCATAGCAGTGGTAGCGATAAAATGAACAATAATGAGACTCGCTTGTTCAGTAGTGGTAGCGCATAGGCGCTCCTGCAATCTCATGGTACTTGTTGACGCCTTGGGGCGTGCCTGATATCATCACCTCAGGAGGTTCCATACTCATCAAGGCTTCACATGCCGCGATGCCTTACCTTGCATCTTTGTGCTTTGTTGAGATTCTGTCTTTGTTATCCTCGCAGTTTATGTAGATGACCTCAATTTGGTGGATACTGACGCATTGTGCACCGAGGTTGAGGAGCTTCTCACCACTCAGTTCGAGATGAAACTCCTTGGCCGCACTACGTTTTGTCTTAGACTTCAGGTATGCCATCTTCCCGACAGGAGTATTCTTCTTCACCAGGACACTTACACCAAGAAGTTCCTCAAGGCATTTAACATGTCCAACGCCAATTCCCTTTCGGCACCAATGATCGGGAGGAGCAGCACGAGAGACGACCCGTACCGACCTTGCGAGGAGGAGGAGAATGAGAAGGATGAGCAAAAGTACCTCGCTGTGGTCGAAGCGCTGCTTTACCTCGCTACTGCACACTGTGGAGCTAACGACCTCTATGAGATTCCGATCTCTTCTCTAAGTACTGGTCACCGCGACCATTCAACATATTCAGTTGCCATACGTGACAAGGTTCAACTTTGGCACTCAAAGATGGGTCACCCAGGAGTGACCATGCTTAGACGGATGATACATGTTTTAACGGGTCATGAAGTCTGTCTAAGTGATACTAACTTTGAATTGGAAGTGTTGGTGGCAATTTCTAGTGTCTTGGATTGCAGATCAATTGTTATGCAGATGAGAGCAAACTTGGAGTCGTCTATCAAGAAGTTACAGAAGAATTTCAACATGGCGAACATCATCCTGATTTTAGCATCCATGATTGGCTGGAACAAGATTGAAGAGGACCCCTATTGCCTTTGCGAGGATAAGGAAGACATAGACAAGCTGGTGGAAGGAGAACTTCTAGGGTTTCACGAGGCGTTCCATGAAGCAGTGTTATCAACATTTATGATGGCGGACAACATCAAGCATAGAAGCAGCTACATCTTTGGCTACACTTTAGGCCTTCACTAAGTTAGTCTCAATTGGATAGCGAACGATGACTTTACTCTTTTCACTTCAAAACATCGTAAAGTGTTTTTAACGAGGAAGATCATCGTTCGAGGAGGAGTGTTGTGAAGTGTTCCTCAGTTGAGGAGGAGTGTTGTGATGAGCGACCTCGTCACCTTCTAGAACCTCTTACTTAGATCTTACTCTCCGGTTAGTTCAAGTTAAGTAAAAGTCTAAAGTAAAAGTATCTAAAATTACTACCCTAACTGGGGTATATATATGTGAACCATATACAGGTTCAATGAAGATCTTTCAATAGTAGTTATATATTGCTTCCTCTTTCTTCTTGCTCACAACAGAGAGAACGTATTAGACAATATAAATAAGACAGTGAGAGTATATAGATAGAAGATTATCTTTGAGAAACATCATGTATACTATAGACATGCATCACACATATCATCGCCATACATCACACATATCATCGCCGTACATCATTCATACCATAGCCATATATCATACATACCAAAAGATCGTCCAACAGTATTATGTTATAGAAGTTGATTACTGGCTATAAACCGTATATATATCTCTATATACGTATATTTATTTATTTATCTTTATATATATATATATATATATACATATTTGAACTCGTATGCGCATATAGTTGCGCTTTTCTTATTCTATAATAAGATAGCACAATAAATGCTCAATATATATTCAAATTTCTGTTAATATCGAATATAATTGAATTAAGATTCTATGAAGTTAACCTCTGTACCAGTATCTATGTATATATATACGTACTTATTTATGTATTCATATACAATTTTACTCGTATATATATCTCTATATACGTATATATTTATTTATTTATTTATTTATTCCTATATTTATTTGTACTCTCATGGGCATGTAATTGCGCTTTTTTCATTCTATATTAAGATAGCACAATAAATGCTTCATTTGTATTCATTTTTATGTTATAAACAATCCTAATTGAGTAAAGATATAATGTATTTAACATCTATATTTGTGTATATATATATATATATATATATATATATATATATTTATTCATATGCCCATGTATTTGTGCTATTTTTATTCAATAAGTATTCTAGGTTTTTTTAAGGTATATTTTTTAAGTAGTGTACTACATATTTGATTCTATTGATTGTGCCTAATTAAGTAAGGATTTGTCAATGGAATGTTCTCAATTACACTAGTTACTCTAATTTTGTAATTATTATATTTTATTCAATGAATATATGAATACGAATTTGAATCTTTTTTCCACAAACCATAGTTATGTATGAAATATTTAATTTAATTGAAAAAAATTTAAGACACAATAGTTTGTAAAATATAAAAAATCCATATTTAGGAATGGGTTTTCCTCCAAAATCAGTTTCCCGCCGAAACATCTCTGCCGCCTAATATTTTCAAATTCCCGTTTTAAAAAGTGGAATCCTATTTCGGCGCCTAATGAAGAGAAAGTCCATGTTGTGACAAAATGCGTCGGCTTTTTGCACGATATTGGGCGTTCAGGAGACTCTCACAATGCAGCCGTTGAGGTCAGGCTGGGGTTGAGCTAGTCAGTCTCTCAACCTTTCCTTTCATTTTCTCTCACTCTCGTCCGTGCTCTCAAGGTGCGCTTAGTTTCATATTATGTTGTGGTGTGTGTGTTTAAGGTTGCGTGTTTGTGTAGAAGGAGTTTGAGTTGGTCTTGATCGTCCGATGTAGTTTCTCATTTACGGGTTTTAGTGTTGTGAAAAAGGGGCATGATGGATTAGTTTGATTCTGTTTCAAGTTATGGCAGTTGCCCGTCATGTATTTTTCGACTTCTGTATTAGCTACTGATTGTTGTGCGTGGTTTCTTTAGTTGCGAGCCCTACTTTTCCTTTCGAAATCTGCAAATCGCAGGTGAGCGTGGTTCGAAAATTGAGTGCAAGGCATAATTCCTCAGTGTTTCAACACTTACTATTAATAGCATGCACGTTATCCACGGGTCGCGGATAGCTTCTTTGTGCCTGTGGAGATGATGTCCTGGAATATGTGCTCATTCAGTAGAGGTGGTCCACGCCGCACCTTATACGTCACTGTATAATATCGAGTGTTAGTTGGTTTTGAGGTCCGTAAATACCGCCGATATTTTCGGGAGAATATTCAAGCATTCTGGTCCTTAGTGAACGAATTCAACTCGAATACAGCTTCATTGATGACTTCATGGAAGTCAAAGGTCAAGAAGGATACAACCGAGTGCACTTTAAAAATTCCGGTGGATCAAATTAAAATCATTCACAACACTATAGTTGAATTTTCAAATGCTTGAAGGTCTTATATGTATTAAATTTGTATTTGTGTGTAGTAACAACCACATAGTCATGGATTTGGCTTACGACTTAGAAATATTAATCTTTTGTTTCAAATTTAAAAGATTATAGGCATTTAAAAGTATAGAAGATATGTTAGACCAAATGATCTACAAGGATGTGTGGTTTGGGATGTTGGTAGTATTGATAGGGTATGGAGTTTTTCAAGTTAGTTAGCTTGCTTCAAGCAACACTTTTTTGTGGTACTGGGTTTCATTCGAAATCAAAAGTACATTGAATTCATTTATGAAATATATTATGAATATTTCTGAATATTTCTATAATATATTATAGTGTAGGTTTGTTTTTTCCATTTAATACTTTTGTCGATTGATTTCTGTTATTAAAAATGATAACATGTATTTAACTTGTTCTAAAAGGTAGTAGTGGTTAGCACCACTGATGTTTATGTGCGTCATACATGTCACAGTTAAGGGTACGTAGCTGGTTGGTAGCACAAATTTTCCTGCCCGCCGAAGCTCACTTAGCGGTACCAAGTCATGTGTACATTTTAGCTGCTCAAACGAGTCCGATCGGAATCGAACTCGGACCACCTTCGTTATACAAAGACTCCTTCTCATCCAACCACTGAGCTCATGACTTGGTGTCCATTTCTAAAATTACTCCGGCCTTTATATTAATCAATTGGAATTCCGACTTGGAAAGTCGACAATGCACAAACTTTCCCCCATATTATACTATAAACTGAATGGAAACTTTAAGATTCATAAGTTTCTAAGTTATTTGTGTTCAACAAAACATCAATCTAAAACCTCTCACTTTCATTTTGAGAGGATTATTAACTCTCAAATTAATGAAAATTGTGTTATACTCTCCATTGTCATTTCAACTAAGCTATAGTAATCACACAAAAATCAGCATGTTGATATTTGAGCGTGAGGTACTGTCCATGAAAATATGCCCTCAAACAGCGTATTGATGGCACAAAGCAGCAGTAGCAGGCAACGTCGGAGATACATCTCTGGCAACGTGGCCAATACAAGAGAGCACTTTCATGACTTCCAAATGTCAAAATAGTTAATAAAATATGCTCCATGAGCAGAAAAGTTTGTTCACTGCTTATTGATTTTTGTTCACTGCTCGCACAATTGCAATCTTGATGTTAAACTCAAAAGACGTCCGTGACATTCTTGATTTATTTGCGTCAACAATTCTGTCCTTGTTAAAACACGTTAAACCGTGTTAGAAACAACGTTAAAAGCTGTCAACGGGAACCCTGTTTTCCTCTAGTGACCGCTTGAAAGAAGATGTGATGATAGCCGCAGCCGACATAGTCGACCGACACATGCCAATCATTTTAGTGTTGGTTGGCAAGAATATGGTCGACGACGCTCTAATCGACGGTAGCCCTGGAGTAAATATCATTACGGAGGAAGAAAGACGCCGAAAGGGACTTCCAAAGCCTTCTCCAACACCTTTTAACCTCAAGAGGGCCAACGGCATACTAGCCAAGCCAAAGGGATTGCTGAGGGATGTCCATATTTACATCCATGGCATCCCATACATAGTGACTATGGTAGTGTTGGACTGCTTGACAGTCAAGTCGGACTACCAACTGTTACTCGGTTGACCTTGGCTCCGAAATGCCAAGGTCGTACATAAGTGGAGTTATAACGAGGTGCAGATTATGGACAACGGGAATGTGAAGACCGTCAAAATCAACTGGGAGCTGGGTTACGAGACGATCACACCACACGCCCTGGTATATTATAACTTCGTAAAATGAATAATAGATGAGGAAGAGGCCAAACTTCTAGCATCCAACCCCGACCTACATCTGCCGACTACTATCTACTGGAACCTGCTTGCAACCAACCCATCGGCGCAACGACCGGGTGCAACACTAGTCGACTCTCTTAGTCAATTACAGGTCGATCTTCAAGAACAAGCATCTGGTCTGTGCTTTACAAGCAGTCATATCGACAAGGCAATGGTGACAAAGGTTGACTCTTGGATCGACACCACTGAGGCGCTTAGTGCAATCAAGATGACCCGACCTCCACATGCCGACATTCCACATACGCCTGGGTCGATGCCGATTGACAAGACACCCATCCAGCAGAATCCCCAATATATGGACATAGTCCACCGGAACTACAATGAGGAAGACCGACTCGACCTGGTCAATGGCGGTACGCCTACGGACCCGAAGCTGTTAAATTTGTATGTCAACTTGAGTCCGACACTCAAAAACGAGGCAGTGTCCCTGATTACGGAGTACATGGACGTGTTTGCCTTCTCCTATAAGGATTTACGCGGTATTCCAAGGCACATTGCGACCCATTGGATTGACCTTGACCCGACCATATCGCCGAGTCACCGCGCCAAGTATCGTATGAACTCCAACTACGCCTAGACAGACAAAAATGACCTAGAGCAACTGTTGACTGCTGGGTATATCAAACCAGTCAACCATGCAAGAGCGTTGTTATGGCATAAGCGTAGAGCGTGGAGCATAGAGCGTAGAGCGTGGAGCATAGAGCGTAGAGCGTGGAGCATAGAGCGTAGAGCGTACAATTTCAAATTTTTGAGCACTGAGAAATTGTTTCTACAAAATAAAATTCTAAAAATAATTTTTTTTTTATCAAAAGAATATGTTTTTACAAATTATTCGAAAGTTCTTGCCTCATGACCGTGGAATTTAGTACTCATAACCGTGCAAAATGGGCTTCAGATTAGGAAAATATTGATCTGTGACCAAGTTTTAAAGGATATAGAAAACTCCATTGAAGAGGATTAAAGGGCCACATGTTTTTAGAAGAACCAAAAGTGAAGGTTTATGACAAGTGATTCAAAAATTTAAAGACAGCTATAAAGTTTTATATATATATATATATATATATATAGATATAACTATATATATTTAAATGTATTCACTGAATTGTGAATTTACATACAGTTGCGTACTTCATACTCATGAATGTAGAAGAACGTATGTAGAAGACTAATAAGGACAACTCATGACTCTAAACTAAAGCATGGGCTAAGATCCCACTCTCAAGAATGGTTCTCACCTAATTGAAAATGAGGGTAGGCGTATGCATGAAGAGGTCATAGTCAGCCTCTAGTTTGCCGACTTATACATAGACATAGTAAAGACGCTTATAAGGTCAGAATGGTTGCCCACGTCTACCAAACTTAGACATTGTCTCTTTGAACGCCGGGCAATTGCAATCCGGGAGGGCACTAATAGTGAGATCATAAATTGACTCCGTCGGAGCTGGTTTGGACAGCAAATTGACGATGCATCCAAAACTCGGTTGAGGTATCATTGTTACCTTCACAACAGTTGCCTTCAAGGCTCTAGCAGAATCAAAGTTGTGTATGTGTTTGGAACTCGCACAAGTGATGTTGCGGTGCACGGTCTTGGATTTCCTTGTTTTTGGATGAATGTCTGTATTATCTGGTATTGGAACCTGTGACAGATCTTGTAGCACGGTTGAACTGTTGAACATGTGGCTCACAGGAACGCTTTGCTTTTGGGGAAGTTGAAATCCCGCATTCTCCAACGCCTCAATCTCGGAACGTGTGAGATTCGTTCCTATTTTTACGGGCCAAACGAAAGGGATGGGTGGTCGGTCCACGTAATTCTAGAATGGCTCTATCCATCGGCGACGATGCCCCTTCATACACCTCTCAATATCATCAGTACAGAAAAAAAATGTTCCACCACCTTACGGACGTACCGTCCGTACCCCCCCCTTCCCCCTACCCCCTCCTTTGCCTCTAACCCCCTTCCTCTGCCCCCTCCTTCCCTCTACCCCCCCCTTCCTCTGCCCCCTCCTTCTCCCTACCCCCCCCCTTTCCTCCGCTCCCCCTCCCCTTCCCCCTACCCCCCTTCCCTCCTTACCCCTACCCCCCCTTCTCCCTACCCCCCTTCTCCCCTTACTCCTACCCCCCCTTCACCCCTTACCCCTACCCCCCTTTCCCCTACCCCCCCTACTTCTACCCCCCTTTCTCCCTACCCCCTTCCCCCTACCCCCTTCCCCCCTACCCCTTCCCCCTACCCCCCTTCCTCCTACCCCCCCTTTCCCTACCCCCCTTCCCCGCTCCCTCCATCCTCCGTCCCCCTTCCTCGCCCTCCCCTTCCCCGCCCCCCCCCCCCCCCCCCCCCCCGCCCTAATCCCCCGATCCGCCCCGACCCCCCTATTCCCCACCCCCCCCCCCCCCCCCCTTCCACCCCGCACCCGCCCGCACCTTAGTCACCCGCCCCCCTAAGTTCACCCGCCCTAACAAAAGTTCACCCGCCCCAACGCCACAATGGACTTACACGTCACATCCTACATGGCTTTTTACCGCAAAGTTTGTTACCCATGAAAAAAATAGACACCCCCTACAATCAAGGTGGGCGAGCACGCTTGTCCGTCCGGGACAACTCGTACGTCCGTATTATCCGCCCGATTACCTCAACACGCTCGATATGACAACCTTAAGTGTTTGACCACTATGCATGACAAAATGGATCATCCAAAGACCGCTTCCGTTGTCTTTTTTCACAAGAGTAAGGAGCTCGATGGTCTGATGCAGTTACCAGTATCCGTCACAGAAATGATCACTCATGGCCACAGAGATGTACGCTACGCACATTAAAGTCTAGATATTTTCGCACACGATTCAAATTATACGGTAGGCTCTTTTGCTAAGCTGCTCCAAGATATAGAGTTGCCACCAAAGTACTCTTTGAGGGAGCTCTTTGTTGGGTCCACGTCGGCACCTATCTTTGATGTTGTTCTCCAAGGTGCGGAGACTTGCATATCGTTACTCCGTCCAGCACCAGCTCTTCCACTTCGAGGGATTCCTCTTCCGTCAATTCTCAATGTTCAGATGGACAATGCAGCAGGTGATAACAAGAATAGATATGTATTGTGTTTTTGGTCTCTCCTTGTCGCAAAGATCTTTCGCGAGGTATACGTCAATTTCATGTTTGTTGGGCATATCCATAATGACATCGATGCAATGTTTGGGAGGTGGAGCATGTTGTTGAGGAAAGACAATTTCCCCACTATTCCGTTACTCATGAAATCTTTCATGGACGTGGAATCTATTCCAGCCATCCCCCACCTTGTTGAAGAGGTGCTGGATTTTAAAGGATTTATCGATGGGTTTATCAGGGATGGAGGGGAAGCACTTGTTGGTCATACGAAGGCTCAACAATTCAAGTTTTTTTTGGATTCTACAGATTGTCCCGTAATGAAGTACAAGGTTTCGTGCACAGCAGAAGATTGGTTGCCAAATGATACAACCGGAATTAAGTTGTGGAGAAAGGACTCGGAAGGTCGTTGTTTGTAGCCACGTGGTGATCCAACTCCTACGACGCATCGTGCAATGAGGGGTGTGGAGGACATTGTGAAGGGCATATGTGGATTTATCAAGTACTGGGAGGCAATGTCTGATGAAGATAGAACTAGACAGTATAGAAGATGCTATGAACATCTTGTATTCTATTGGCGCGCTGTGAAGGCACCATTAGAGGTTCCCATTGAACCATCAAATGTTCTTCGGGATGGAGTTTGGCCATTATCAAGAATAGATGCGACTTTGAAGGACCAATTTGGTGAAGATGGCGAACTTCGTGAGGAGTTTGGAGAAGATGAGGCCTATGTTGGAGAGATCTGAGATTGCCCTCAACCATCTTTTTGTGTAGCTCGTGATGTTATGAAGGATACTTTGTTGCTATTCGGCCTGCTGATGGTGACTCGCGACCGGTGTGGATTGCGCGAGCGTTGTCAGATCCAAACATAAACCCCGAGCAGCCAAATTGCATCCTTATTCAATTCTTTCGGCCTACACCCAGGGTTCGAGATGTGCAAGAAACTTACAATGGATGGGATTCGAACAAAGGATTGCGTTGGAAGGTTGACAATCGTGGGAGAATACAGCTTCATTGATGACTTCATGGAAGTCAAAGGTCAAGAAGGATACAACCGAGTGCACTTTAAAAATTCCAGTGGATCAAATTAACCCCTAACTCTCCTTAAAACCCGAATCGGGTTTGGAGGTTCCCGCAGGAGAAAAATCAGCCAACTTTGACCATTATAATCTTACAATTGAGGAAGAATGAACGGTTCAAATTTGGTATGTGAGAAGAATGTCAAGTGAACTTTGAGATCTTACGGTTGAATGTTTTAAAGAATGCTTGGATTGAGATTGTTTGAGCTCAATCCAAAGGAAGGTCACATTTTGTGACTTAGACTGTTTTTGCAACAAGGAGAGTTAGGGGTTAAAATCATTCACGACACTATAGTTGAATTTTCAAATGCTTGAAGGTCTTATATGTATTAAATTTGTATTTGTGTGTAGTAACAACCACATAGTCATGGATTTGGCTTACGACTTAGAAATATTAATCTTTTGTTTCAAATTTAAAAGATTATAGGCATTTAAAAGTATAGAAGATATGTTAGACCAAATGATCTACAAGGATGTGTGGTTTGGGATGTTGGTAGTATTGATAGGGTATGGAGTTTTTCAAGTTACTTAGCTTGCTTCGAGCAACACTTTTTTGTGGTACTGGGTTTCATTCAAAATCAAAAGTACATTGTATGCATTTATGAAATTATATTTCTATAATATATTATAGTGTAGGTTTGTTCTTTCCATTTAATACTTTTGTCGATTGATTTCTGTTATTAAAAATGATAACATGTATTTAACTTGTTCTAAAAGGTAGTAGTGGTTAGCACCACTGATGTTTATGTGCGTCATACATGTCACAGTTAAGGGTACTTAGTTGGTTGGTAGCACAAATTTTCCTGCCCGCCGAAGCTCACTTAGCAGTACCAAGTCATGTGTGCATTCTAGCTACTCAAACGAGTCCGATCGGAAACGAACTCGGACCACCTTCGTTATACAAAGACTCCTCATCCAACCACTGAGCTCATGACTTGGTGTCCAATTTTAAAATTACTCCGGCCTTTATATTAATCAGTTGGAATTCCAACTTGGAAAGTTTACTATGCACAAACTTTCCCCCATATTATACTTTAAATTGAATGGAAACTTTAAGATTGAATTCATAACTTTCTAAGTTATTTGTGTACAACAAAACATCAATCTAAAACCTCTCAATTTCATTTTGAGAGGATCATTAACTCTCAAAGTTATAAATATTGTGTTAAGAGCAAGAAGGCGAGGACCAACAAGCGGATTGGGAGGAGCATGCGGACGCTGAGCTGGTGAAAAATGGAGCCGATGAAGATGAAGGCAACGGCGAGGTAAGTCAATACTCTTAGAAGAGAATGCGACCGTAAAGGGTGGGGAGGGGTTAGACAGAGAGAGTTTGCGGCAGGTGAGTAAGAGGGAGGGGAGGGCAAGCTCGGTGGTTCGGTTGAGGCTACGAAGCGAGGTCGGTGAGGAGGGGTCTCTTCGTCCTTCCCCGTTCCCCCTGTTGCAGCCGGTTTTGGAATTGAAACCGACCCCGGAAACCCACTTTCGGAGTAGACATTGGGCCGCGAGGGCGAATCCGAGGCTGTGTGCGGCAATTGGCGTCGTTGCCGCCGGCCATTGCGGAGCTCTGTACATACGCCGTCCTGCTCATCATAGTAGGTAACCGCAATCCCAGTTATCTTATCTATTTTATGAGTTGGCTCTTGCATTACTGCACTTTGTGAAGTCTCGTTGCTGCAAATGCTCTCTCGCAGCATTTACATTGTCAGGTAGGGGCATACTCATTAGATCTATTGTATCTAAAGAAGTGTGAGAAGCGCTTGCTGAGAGGCTGAAGTTCCTTCGGTTCGCAGGCTTTTGTGTGTGGAGCATGTCGAGAAGAACAACAAACCAATGCTCTACTTGGTCTTTGAGTACATGGATACTGATCTGAAGAAGTACATCGACCTTCATGGTCGTGGACCGGCCGGAAAGCCCCTTCCTCCCAAAGTTGTGCAGGTACTTGTCCCCATCTGAGGCCTAGAAGTTACAGTAGTATTCGAAAGAGCAACGATTGGAGGCTTTTTCTTGGAGAATAATGTTCTTGTGTTGATAATATTGCAGAGTTTCATGTATCAGCTGTGCACAGGACTGGCTCATTGTCATGGCCATAGAGTGATGCACAGGTCCAGATAATTTCCGTTATTCAACCACATTTTGTGCTGATTTTTGAAATCGGATGTTTAGGTTAGCTCTGACCTGTTTTGCTCGCTCTTCGTTGTATTGATTTGCGTAATTGGCGTTTCAAAGATTTGAAGCCACAGAACTTGTTGGTAGATAAGGAAACTCGCCGTCTCAAGATTGCAGACTTGGGGTTAGGTCGAGCATTCATCGTGCCGATGCAGAGCTACACACACAAGGTACTTAATAATTACATGTTCATTAACACGTCAGAAGGTTTCACCAACATCAATCACCTGGTTCTGACTGAGTTGGCTTGATTGTTAAAATTCATCGCTGACGATGAGTTATGGTCGTGTTGGCAGATTGTCACTTTATGGTATCGTGCACCTGAGGTTCTCCTGGGAGCTACTCATTACTCTTTGGCTGTGGACATGTGGTCCGTCGGTTGCATCTTCGGTAATTTTCAGTGCCCTCAACTAATGCATTTTATTATTGTTTAGACGTATATCAAGTCTGATTTAGTTAATGATACGCGCAGCTGAGCTTGTCCGCAAGATGCCTCTCTTTACTAGCGATTCTGAGTTCCAACAGCTCTTCCATATCTAAAGGTTTGATCTGATTGCTCACTCGACCATGTTCCTTCTTCCTAAGTTGGCTCTTGCATTTTGTGATAGAAAAGTCCTGGGCTCATCGGTTGGGCAGGATGTGCAGGAGGGACGCTTAGTGCAGCATGCAGTCTTCGGGGCTCAATCATTGTACCCCCGGTTTTAGAATTGTCATCGACCACGGAAACCCACTGTCGAAGCAGACAGTTGGCCGCGAGGGCAAATCCGGGGCTATGTGCGCTCTCGTCGTCGTCACCGCGCTCACCCTCTTGGGACAGTTTTTGAATCGTCACCGAGCCTGCAAACCCAATGCCAGAGCATACAGTAGGCCGTGAGCACAAATCCATGGTTGTGTGCGGTCTCGTCGTCGTCACCGCATTCACCCTCTTAGCACAGTTATTGAATCGTAACCAAGCCAGCGAACCCACTGTCGGAGCAAAGAGAGGGCCGCGAGGGCGAATAAGGGGCTGTGTGCGATCTTGTCCTCGTCACCGCGTTTACCTTCTTGGGACGGTTTTTGAATCGTCACCCAGCCTGCAAAACCACAAACGGAGCAGACAGAGGGCCGCGAGGGCGAATCCAGGGCTGTGTGCGGTCTCCTCGTCGTCACTGCGTTCACCCTCTTGAAACATTTTTTGAATCATCACTGAGCATGCATACCCACTATCGGAGCTGACAGAGGACCGCAAGGGCGAATCTGGGGCTGTGTGCGGTCTCCTCGTCGTGACCGCATTTACCCTCTTGGGACGGTTTTTGAATTGTCACCGAGCCTGCAAACCTACTGTCGGGGCCGACAGAGGGCCGCGAGGGCGAATAAGAGGTTGTGTGCGGTCTTGTCGTCGTCACCGCGTTCACCCTCTTGGGACGGTTTTTGAATCGTCACCGAGCATGCATACCCACTCTTGAAGCAGACAGTGGGCTGCGAGGGCGAACATGGGGCTGTGTGCGGTCTCGTCGTCATCACCGCGTTCACCTCCTTGGGACAGTTTTTGAATCGTCACCGAGCCTGCAAATCCACTGTCGGAGCTGATTGAGGGCCGCGAGGGCAAATCCGGGGCTGCGTGCAGTCTCGTCGAGCCTACAAACTTACTTTCGGAGCAGACAGAGGGCCGCGAGGGCAAATCCAGGGTTGTGTGTGGTCTCGTCGTCCTCATCGCGTTCACCCTCTTGGGACGGTTTTTGAATCGTCACCCAGCCTGCAAACCCACTATTGGAGCAAGCAGAGGGCCGCGAGGGCGAATAAGGGGCTGTGTGCGGTCTAGTTGTCGTCACCGCGTTCGCCTTGAGCAGCCGGTTTTCGAATTGTCACCGTGCTTGCAAAACCATTGTCGGAGGAGTCAGAAGGCCGCGAGGGCGAATTAGAGGCTGTGGGACCTTATGGTCGTGTTCGTGTTCCCCCGTCGATTCTCAGCCGGGTTTCAGCTCGTCCATGGACCATGCTATATTTTTATATATTGATTTACTTCTGTAGAATGGTTCTTACATTACAGACAATACAATGTGGCTTCTTTTACTATGCTTTCAATTGTTTTTAATATTTTGTTGATGTTCTCTTTTAGGAGTCGTCTCATCACATCACGGAGATCGAAGACCATGCCCTGATTCTGAAGGAAAATGAGGTATTTAAAGTGATTTAAACTTTAGAATTCTATGAGGTGGTACATTTATAGCTTCAATTTTCTTTCCGTTCACATAACCGTCTTTTGCGCCTTTTATGTACTTGGTCGTTAAAAGGCGCCTTTTATGTACTCGCGTCATGTACAATTCTATGTACAACAACGAGGAGTTGTCATCGGATAAGCTTGATAAGCTTGTCACTTGATAAGCTCTTGAAGATTGTTCCCGCTAATGTGGAAGCCAAATACAAAGCGCATTGGCTAAGGTGGCGGAACTCTTCCCCTAGTTCGCAGGTTTTGTATAGATTTGTCCCGCCAGAATTCAAGGAAGCCGACCTCGACCCATGGTTGAACAAGGCTGCATTTCGGGCGGGGGTATAGTCTTTTAAAACCATTACTGTAATTGATATCTTCTGGCTTTTTGTATTTTTTCATCTCTTTGGACACTCTAAGTAATTGAATTGCATTTTCTAGTTGGAGGAAGTTGTTATATGTGAGTTCGAGGACATATGCAAGGCGGACAAGCTCACCATCAATTGGAAGGCATCCCCAGACGTTCACCGACCAGATGCTTCTGTTGAAAGTTGGCGTATCCTTTTATGGGAGAAGGCCTTTCCAACGTTTCTTGGTCCCCGGCCTGAGAAGGTTTTGATAAAAAGTGCAATTTCAGCAAATTTCCGGGAACGGCTCAGGTTGTTAAGAGGGTTACGCACCGGTATGATTACTAAGACTACCTGTTCTGTATTTTGAACCTATTCGTGTTCCTAATTCTGTTACATGTTTATGACTATAACAATCTGTGTTTGTAATTGTTCAGGTACTTCAAGAGGGAGCTAATTCCGAAAGGTGCCATTGATGTTCAGGAGCTCCCAAAGTACTTTGCGGCATGGATTCAGAAAGGTTCAGACAGGTGTATCTACACTGCTCTTCAGCTGAAAAGGTTCAAACGACCACATTTAGAAGCCGGGTCCTGGTACCTGGATTGTAATCGTGGATTTGTCATTGATACTGAGGGGAAGTGAAGTCTATTCATGATGGCGGAGTGCAGTTACTGGTAGGGGTCAAAGAATATGTGCAAGTTATAGAGGATGACGACGAACAACAAGATCAGTCATCTGCTCCATCGCCAAAGTCTAGGAGAGGGCGTCGCTTGCGCGCTACTTTAGAAGCGGCTCATCCTACGCAACCTCAAGCATCGGAACAAACCCAGGCGGAGTCCACTGCGCATGGGCCGGGGCAAGGCACAGAGTCGCAATTTCAAGTCCTTAGTTTACCTTGTCCATCTCCTTCCATCGTGCCTTCTTTGGTCAGCGCATTAGAGTCTTCCCAAGGTCTCATTGAGTAGAGGAAGGCAAAGCAAATTCCCACGACTACCTTTTCACCCATGATTCCAAATTCGGCCGAGATTTTCATCTCCAAGAACTCAGTGGAGTCATTGATGACTTCGCAATTGAAGAAGTACCAGCTCAACGAAGGCGATCCAAGATGGGTTGAGTTTCAAGACTTCATTCGCAAGGTACGATGCAGAACTTTGACTCGTCTTGTGTGTTGGAGTTATTTGAACATTCCAAAGTATAACTTAGCTTACTACTTTCTTTGAGGTTGGAAAAGGCCGCCAAACACAAGTTTCGGCACAGTGCATGAATGAGAAGCACTCTGGGAGTCTAGAATCCACTTGATCATTGCTGACATCCCTGAGAATCTACTCGTGCCAACAGTTTCCAATCCGTCTTCAACCGTTCCGTCTTGGAACTTACGGGAAGCGGGGTATGTGGAGTCCATCTTTGAATTCGCAAGAATTCGCAAGATGATGGCGTTCTCCTCCTTTTCCACTGCGATGATCGAGACCTCTTTACGGAGGTATTCGATTTGGCTCATAGTTACGACTTTGTTATGGCCAAAGACTCGTGGGGCATCAACGAACTAAGTTTGGCTTCTCCAAGGGATCCTAACTCAACGGTATTGTTTCCCTTAAGTATTTCTTGATCACGTTTTCATACTTTGTGGTGATGTCTTTTTTCCGTGCTTCCTTACATCCTTTGGGTCATTGCAGTCTATTCGGTTCTGGATTCACCTCTTCGTTCGTGGTGGCGACGTGACATCCAAATTCTCATTCCATATTGAAAATTGCGAAATGTCCAATGATTTCGTTAATCTCACAAAATATGATGCACTCTTCAACTTTACGAAGACGGAGACTCAATTAATGAATAGAAATGTTCCATGGAGAGGACCAAGAGAGAAGGACCCTTTCTTTCTGCGGATACTCATTGAGCAGCTTACCAAGCCTGGCCATATAGTCCTCGACTGGAAGGCATGAAGAGGTAAGCATTGACTGATTAGGATCGTATTTTGTAACATCTCGCATTCCTTATTGAGTCTCATTTCCCTTTCTAATTTCATTTTTCTTAATTACAGGGGCTACCATTAAGGCTTGCTAGCTTATTGGTCGTCATGTATTGGCGTTTGAAGACGACGCTCTCATCTTCAACGCACTTGTAGCTCCATATGTTGCGGGAAAACCTCTCTTCGTGCCTCCTTCTCGCCATCCCAGACCTCCAGCAACCGATGAACTGCGCACCAAGAAGCCAAGGCGCAACCGCTTTGATTGTAAGTAAGTCTTACTCTAAATTTTCTATTTGTTGTTTCCTACCGTCGTTCTTTAAATGCATCTGTCCGTACTGTTCTTAACCAGTATTTGGTTGATATTGCAGTGTAGTTGCATCAACACAGCTTCATATATCAAAACCGAGCCCATTCCATCGTGGCGTGTGCACTCGAGTCCGATTCAAGCATATGCTCATCCAGAATATGCTGAGGATTTAGCACAAGCGTTTCAGTCCGGCGTCTTTAGATATATTCCTGGTCGAGCCGCTACTTGTGATCCTAGGGCCCTTGTCTTTATGGATACAGAGGCTGTAGTAGGAGATTCTGAGTCCTCGAGATCAGAGAGTAGAAGTAGCGATTATAGCATCTCTTGAGTTTGAACGTCGTTTCCGACATTTATTGTTTTCGTTTGATTTGATTTGATTTCATTGGATTTGATTATATATCGCTTCACACCTTTCTTTCGCACACTTCTAGCATAATTGTACTAGACCATCAAGGTTTGTTAATGGATTTAGGGTTTTATGTTCTTAGATTTGTCCACGGTAATAGGTGTTATAATTTTTACTACACTACAAACTCTACATTGGTCTCCCTAAATATAACCAGAATCTTCTATTAATGATATCTTACATTCCTAAAATCCACGGTCATAGGCACTCTTGGCCAAAACTCTTTTCTTCTTTTCTCCATTAAGTTAAATTGGAGAGCCTGCTCGTGGCTCACATCTTAGCAGCTGCCGCTTTTGATAGAGTTGACATTCAAGACTTTGTACTTTTGTGCTTTAAGATTTATGATTCTAAACTTTCATTCAAATATTTGTACTTGGATTATGACACTAAAAATTATAGGAATTTTAGTTTCTATAAACACTAAATAATCAGCATTTATAAGAAACACCTCTACACGCTTCCAGTCGTCAATCCAATTGTTCTCGATGGTTAGAGGCTAAACTTCAATGGTCATGAGATACTTTTTGACTCTAATTATTTTAAATTTGACCAATTGAGTTTTTTGATATGATCATCTCACATCTAAAATCAGCAAATTATACAATCTTCGGGCACAAGATACACACAAACTTGGTGGACTTTCTCCTCAGCAAAGAGGAATTTCTGCTCATTGCTCATGATTTCCTGCTCATCGCTCACAATATATTCTTCTTATTTGTAGCGCTTAGAAACTTTTCATACGTGGAATGAAAAAGAGTAGGTTTTCTAAATCTGCTACAAATCACCATCACAACGAGGTGAACTATATACGGCAAACATATGTATCGAGTCACACAAAAGTTTTGATTAAATTTTCTAGCTTAACTTATTAGATGAGATGAGTACACCACTGTAATATGTAATACTGTATCAAATACCACGTTTTTTCTATATTTCACTTTATATTATTATCCTGCTTCGCTATGACGGCGCTCGTATGTCACAATAGTTACTTAAGCTATTCACCGTCAGATACGCAAATGTGATTTGCATCTTCTCCGGAATAGTACTAGAATACGTCGGGAGTATAAACGTATACTCAAGATCTCCATTGTCAGCAATTGATAATCTATAAATGATGAAAGAGTAGAAAATGCTAGACAATTTTATCAAGATTTAGATGATAAGTAATCAATTATAAGCACTTGGTCTGAAGCGTAGATGCAATTGAACAGAACCCTGTTTATGGTTGAGCAGCCCAAAATGGCGCAGTGCCGAAAATGGAGCCCTAGTAATCTTCACTGTCACGTACATAATAGCTTCTCCATACAACAGTACCATGTACACACTGCAAAGATTATAGGGCGTCACTTTAGGGCACCATTTTAGGAACACCTATATTTCCATCTTTAGAAATTCATTACTTACTGTAGAAGAGTCGAAAAATGATGATTTCACTTGCTCTAGTTTTCTACTAATTTTCCACATGCACAAAAATTGCTTGCACTGGCAACATTCCTCTAGATTTTCTGTGCTGAAAATTGCGCCATTATAGGACACCTTACCATAATTGTCCTATGGTAGCAGCTACATTTTTTGTCAACAGATCAGCTGCTTCTTGTGTAGCCTCATCAATGCTGAAACGTGTGTAACAACTCCAACCCCTGACAAACAGTAAACGGTGAGAAGGTAAATTCACGAGTTTGTGATTTCTAATCAGTACATTATAGAAAACCTTCCAATAATTCAAATGTCTATAAAATTCGAAAGGAATATATAACAAATAACTTAAAACTTTAAGGAATGTTTCTGTACTTTTTGGAGGTTGCCCCTTGTAAAATTGGTAAAAGTTTTGACATGGGTCACTTGGAAATTAAACTAGTATACTAGTATGTGGTTTGAGATAACTTTTTTTAGAAAGATTTCATTAAAAACTAAACTTATATCTCCCATTTTCAACACAAAGACCCAAGAATTCCTCTAGAAAATTCAAAAATTCTAATTTAAATTGCAAATTCTATAACATAAACCTTCTATGTATTACCACAATCACACCGGATTACACCTTACTGTAATCACAATCACAATCACAATACTGTAGGTGGACGTTTTATCTGCGCTGCCAAGAATACTAAAAACTGATTTTGAAATTTAAAGAGATATTGGTCTCATGAAAAGATTTTTTTTTAATGCCACAGAGTTCCTCAAAATTGGAAATCAACCAGAAAGTGGTTCATTGGGCTTTAGTGAGTTAACCACGATCATGACTAGGTTTAAGTATTTTCACTTCAACATAACGTCATGAATAATCAAATTTTCTGTTGTTATACATCATTATCTGTAAATATGTACATATATTGCCTAGAATCCACAAATTGAAAAAGCCTCATGTTGTAGGATTATTTTATAACCCTTAAACGCCTAAAATGTCAAAAAATGATATCTTGGATGAAAGGCAAAAACTTCGAAGAGCCATAACTTCTTTATCTGGAGTCTATGTTGGACGAAATTACTTGACTTGGGTCCCAAATCAAGTCTATTCTGTCTAGTAAAAATTGCAATCTCATACTTTCAAATATCAATTAATGACATGCATTTTAGTGACGGCAGCTTTTGTTTTTGAATTTTCAAACAATAAGCTTGATTTATCATTGCAAGCCAATTATGCAAAATCAAAAGTGGTATTTCATGAAATAAATTACGTGATTGTAATCTTTAAATGAAATTTAACAACTTTTTGGTTGAAATTCTCTCGATCCAAATATTTTTGCTACTGGATTTGCAATGATGTTTCTACAATGAAAAAAGTGAAAATAGATATTTCTCCTTCATTCATCGTTGGGTTACAAATTTTTTTGAAATATATTCCTGTTCAAGTCTAATTCAAATGGTAAAAACCTTGATCCAGTCAATGGTGTTTTACGTATAAGGCAATAATCTGAGTGCAAACTATTTTAATTTGTAAATATTTTGAAGTTTTCACCATTACAAGGCCATCATTTGAGCCAAGAAATTCATATTGAAGAATTCAATCGTACAAGACTCTCATTGTGATGAAGTTGAACGATTTTCTCCAATGAATTTTTCATTGCAATAGTTTTATTAGTAGCATTTTTACGTCAAAGAAATTTTGTGATTTTCTTTGCGTTGATCTTACAACCTATTATTCTTATGGCTCCAAATATAATCCATATGACTTGGAACAAGTCTACTAAAATATTTTACGATTGAGATCCAGAAACCAAACCTTAAGTCTCATCAACGACTCTCTATAAAAAATTCTTCCTTCTAAATTCCAGATCCCTATTGGATACTTAGAGTGATGGTTTTTTGATCCCCTCAAACAACTTTGTTTTGTCCATCATCAAGAAAAGTTCCTTTTCGACTTACGTACTTAGCACGCTTGTGCTCACCCATAATCAAAACCCTTGAATTAGTCAAAATATCACTGATGTAGACCCTCGGCACTCATCATGGCTTCCTTTGCACTGAAATTTTTCCCACAATTTCATCCCTTTTGTCATTTTTCTATAATTTTAAATTTGCTCCCAAGTCTGGCACAATTGAATCCTCTTGTAAATTTTTCACATTTTCAATAAAAGTGTAGATTTTTATTTTTAAGTCCAAAAGTAATCGTCAATTTCATCATTTAACACATTCTTAAAATTTTAGCATTATTCACAATTAGTGTTGCAATTGGCATTTAGGATTGTCATAACTTACTACTATTCACAAATGGTACTGTTGTTCATATTTATTGTTGCCAACACTAAATATAATTTTTAGTGCAGTGTATATAACACCAATCTACCTCTTGAATGTAGTCAGGTCTTCCATTTACTACAACTCCGCCCAACCCTCGATGCTGACCCTCGGTGCTGCACAGGCCAACTCGGGCCCATGCTCTTTCATGATAATTTAGGAACACTTTTATATTCCAAAAACTTTTGCATATTAGTGAATTGAAGCACATTTAACCCAAGTTAATGATGTGAGTTCGTGCCACCACAATGTTGATAACCTCCCCACCGCTTCTTCAAATATAACTTTATTGTTACCGAAATTCCAAGTAATTAGTAGAAGTAGGCCTTTATACATCCAATAATTAGTACATTTTGATTCTTTTCTACAACTTTGCTCGAGTAAATTGTCCATTCACTATTTGTCAGTTTTATCATATTCTTCAACTCTATGGAAAACAATTTGAAAATATTTTCCAAAAGGATTTCTTAGGCGGTTTGGAATAGATCTTGCAAAAGCATTTTCTAGGCGAATTGGAATTGATTGATTTATACCAAATCTGACATTTGCATCCGTCACACAATTTGTCACGTATGTATGTGTTACTCCTTGTGTCCCAATATTATGTTACTCCTTGTGTCCCATTATTATGTTACTCCTTGTGTCCCATTATTATGTTACTCCTTGTGTCCCATTATTATTGTCCAATAGGTTCTCTCAAATCTATCTTGGGAGGTAGATCAGAGAACTCCTTGTGTCCCATTATTATTGTCCAATAGGTTCTCTCAAATCTATCTTGGGAGGTAGATCAGAGAACCCACTAGACAATAATACTGGGACAGAGGGAGTACTTTAATTAATACTGGGACGGAGGGAGTACTTTATATATGTCAAGAAAAGAGACTGTTCACGTCAAATTTCGAGCTCAGTGGGACACCCTACGAATCGGCTGTGAATCAGATCTGGAAAAATCAGTTGTGGAGGATCCCATAAATTACCCCACAGAGTGTACCCCATGGGTACATCACGATCTGAAACTGAAAGCACTAAGTCCTTTAAATAGGTCTACTAAGTAGTTCGAATTCCACGATCACTTGCCATTATTGCCAAGGAAGAAGTTTTGTGCGTGCTTGTGAATGTGAGACAATTTTCATACCATGCTCGAGATTATTAACGCTTAGTAAAGAATTTCATAACTACACAAGTATCCAGAAGCGTTCAAAAGAGTTGAAGGAGGAAGCAAAACGTTTACATGTAGAGAATCCGTAACAAAGTAAAGACTATCCGACATATGTTATAAGAGAAAACCGTAAAATACAGGCCTCACAACAAAAACAAATAGTCCAACTGTTAAGCTATGGAAACTCTAGTGTGTAAAATGACCTAAATAACAGGCAAGATGCAAGATTGCGCAGCACGCTGCTCCACATGCTTATAAAATTAAGGGCACAATAAATTCTGTGAAACGACCCAACTGCCAAAGGAAATGCACCAAGCCAACGGAACTGACGAGAAAAAAGCGAAGTCCACAGAGATGGAGCCAAAGCATCTGGACAAGAATTTGCGGCCCACACAACCAACGGTACCGCCACTTCCAATGCTTCTGCTCACCCTCATTCTTTAACATCTTCCAACACAGGAAAAACAATCGATTCAGCTGCTCGACCCTGAAACATAAGCCACGAAGAATTAGGGTACGACTGTAAAAGCAGTCCGGTATGCATCATCAGCTTGGAGCCGTCGTAACATGAACACCAATACGAAGTACACGTATGGCAGTCGCAGGACGAACCCACATTCCGCTCCAGAGACGTAACAAATGAAATGAGAACTGAACAAATTATACAAACACAAAACAAATTATTTTTGAATCGAAGAATCCAGCACAATATGATTGATAGACACGCATAGAAACGGGAGGGAGAACGGAAGTCCGAACGGCCTCACCACGTTTTCTGCCTTCGGACTCAGACTTCCGTCATTTCCAGCATCCTTGAAAATCCTCCCATTAGACTGCCGGTCCAAAACAACAAATCAGCACTGAATCCTCATTACAGCCTCATTTCTACGAATTTCTGAAGCACTCTAACGAGGTTCTAAGAACACGGAAAGTGCAGAACTGAAAGTCTATACTGCAATAAACATAATTGAGTTGACCTGAAATTGCACTTATCATGTTATCTTACCGCAGGTAGGGGAGACTTAGATCGGCTTAAGCTCGGACTTCGACTGTCTTTTTTGAAAGGCGATACTTGGATAGGGGACGCGGACCTTGACCTGCAGAAAGAGATAGAGATCAATGAAAACTATGGCCACTTAAATTACTAGTTCCAAACCAACGAGCAAGTTGAGTAGAACTGATTCAAAGAGAACAGTCACAGTGCTCAAACAGAATCGCCAGAATGCCGCGTGTGCCTCCAAAATGCCAATCTTACTTCGAGGCCGATCGGACAGAGCGTGAACGAGACCTAGACGGAGGAGTCGCAGACTGTGGTGATCGAGAATGTGATAGAGGCGAGCGGCTGCGAGGTGACTTGCTTCGGGAACGGCTATAAAACATAGACACCATGCGAATATCAGATCCAAAACCATTGTGAAATCAAGCTTCTCAGAAAATATTGGTCAAAATAAAGGCATCGCGATGACTGTGCACACAACAACACATACCTCCGACTACGTGAACGGCTTCGAGTGATACTCCTCCTAGATCCAGAACCCTTGTCCTCCTTCACCTGTGACAGGTTGAAAATGTCACTAGTGATAGGAACCAGCACCGGCTCATTAACTCTCAAGTAACATGACTCAATTTGTGATGAACAAGTTCACTTACACGGATGTATGAGCGAGAAAACGGGTTGCGAAACTCTGAGTCGTCCAGTTTGCGGATCTACAAGCGCACGGAGACTTCAGGACGATAATTCCATACTTGTAGGAGATGAATATTGGTACACAAAGTATACAGCAATGTCCTCTCTGAATCTTACAGCATATTTCATGTCATCATAGTTGGTGAAGTCCACAATCCCCATAGTTCCAGCTGAAGTTGCAAAAAATACAGAATCAATGATTTCCGCAAAACACAGGTCTTCCTCCGAGAAAAGACACTCAAAAGCAGAGCCTGAGGAATCCAGCAGTTCATAATTCTGATTTTCTTACCAGAGCCATCACGGAAAACCTGGGCAAAGCAAACATCACCAGCCCTCCGCATGTGATCCTGTTGACAAAACGAATGTATAACTTCATCGTGCACAGCCTTGCTCACAAACCCATTCCGAAGTAAAATGATATAATAACGAAGTCGTGAAAAGAGGAGTTAAAGAATAAACTGAAAGATTTAGTTACAGATATGGTGATAGCATGCTACCTTCAAATCTTGCCATGATGCGGAGGAGGGCAAGCCAGTCACTGTCACTGCCAAAGAAGGATGCAACATGTGAGCTACTACTCATAGGATTGCTCCTTCGACATATCCATATACGAAGGAAATGAGAAGCTACCTCTATATTCAGAGCGCCTAGAGACTCCTCCTGCACGACCACCGCTATCTGCACCACCCGCACCTCCTCGACTACCGCCAGTACTATAGATGCTGTATCGATCAGCCGCTGGTGGAGGTCCTCGTCCGCCATGGGCGATTTCCACCTATTTTAACAAGCCAAGTAACTACTGTTATAATTTGTTCCTCAACCTGAAACTAAATGCTGAATTAAGTGAAGTGTCTAGAAACAAAAACCGACCACAAATTGATTGAGATTGTAAAAGCCATACCCGAAGCCGATTCCCATCAAAATTGTACCCATCCCGCCCACGGATAGCATCCTCGGCATCTCTAGCATCCTCGTACTGCGTGTAAGGAACCCACCCATGAAGTACAGAGTACCACTGTAAATGAAGTGGTAAAAACACCAGGCTACAAACTCCGACCGCTTCGTGAACTGATTAAATTAGCCCTAGCAGAGGCATTAGGGATTACTTCATCGAACCATGCCGGAAGCCAGGTTACAGCAACAATTACCCACGAACATTACCTCAAGGAAACAGTAACCAGGCGGTCGAGGAGGTAACTTCAGATCGATGTCCACAATTCGCCCATACTGCACCCAAACAACAAAAAGAAGTAGCTGAGAACATGTACGCTCTCATGACGTCGTCGACTGTGTACACCAAAGCCGAAGCCAACTACTCGGATCTAGCCCTAGAGCAATCTTCCTTGAGAATATGGTCCGTCACCTTGTAGAAAAGATCTTCGATTTCTCGCTCCCTCACATCACCAGGGAGGTTTCCAACATAGATCGTCCGACTGGCACGGCTGCTCATCGTGCTGTATACGAATGACGTCCTTCCTCAGACTTTGAAATACGCTAAGCTGGCGAAACCAGTGCATTCCTCAGTAATCATTAGATGATATCATTTACCACTGCTCATATGCAAACAAAAAGTTATCAACTGACAAAATCAGCGGACAGCTGCTAGACATGAAAACAGAAAGCTTGAGGCCAACCAAGAGCGACATTTTTTGTCCCAGCGAAGCCCCTCAAGCTCCACCGCTCCCTCCTTGGCTCCAGTGAAGCTCCACAGCTATGCACGACTTAGACGACGCACAATCCCACTGCCTCTCACTCTCGTGCATTGGACAGACTTACAGCCACCCAGGAAACTTATGAATCGGTTCTACTCACTATTCACTCCCTCCCTCCCTCCTTCGACATCAATGAAAGGTTCATTATTTACGCTCCCTCCAGCTCCACGCATACTAGTTCCATAGCTTCTCCATGCTCCACGCAGATATCTAAATCCAAATAAGGTTGTCTGTAGAAGCAAGGTGTCGGTCTCCAGTTGAACCTTACCACTTTTATGTCCCGATCAATCGACCGCCACCGTCGACGCAGATCAGGGCCTCAAACAAGGACACTGCACACAGCCACACGTGCATATCCTTCACGTGCATTCAAGACTTTCACACACTCCATGCATTCCAACATGACAAACCACCGCCGTCAACATCTCAAGTCCGCGGAAACTCAACGACCTTCCTAGGACCCCAATTGAATCCTCAAGCGCACACTACTCATTTTGCAACAATGATCTGAGTAGATGAGAAATGCTTAAGATAGAAAAGAACCGAAGCCAAGAATGAAAAGAAACAAAGACATCAGTTGCATTCGTACACCCGCATGCCGTGACCGGGAACACTCAAGGAAGTGGCGTAGGCCCCGGAGGGCGGTGATGACCAACCTTGCTGCAGTGCTACCAATGCAACTGCAATCAGCGAGGGTTTTGAAGCTGCCAAAAGCATACGAGCGAAGACTCCGTCGAAAACATAACGCCTCGGGGTAGCTCTTACGCGTCGGGTCCCACCGTTTATGGACCACACATCGTATGGTTAACCCTTAACCCCTAAGAGCCCAATCAACCATTTTATGGTCGATCCCGAATTTTGAGGAGCTGTACCTGGATAGAAAAAGATTTTTTTTGCAATTTTTTTTAGCATTCCAGAAGTTGGTAAGTTGGGAACCACATCCAATTTACAGAGCCCTGTTTGGATTCATAGATTGTTCAAAATAAGCCTTCAAACACAAACAGGGCAAAGTTTTCTTAGTGTAAGAAAACTTACTCTTTTGGGAAACTAATAAGGTTCCTCATAGGTTACTTGTGGCTTCTCTCCATTTTATCATATAATATGTGAATTTAGCCAATCATAGAAATTTCCAATTACTAATAATAGATATTGCATTTTATATTGATTTTCAAAGTTTTACTCTCTTCAATTAATTTTAAAAACAAATCTTACTTATTTTAGGAAATTTAACCGTATAGATGTAATGTAGGGTTTAAGGTCTTTACACTATCTTTGGAGCGCTACTTCATAAGGGTTACCGAATCCATATTTTATAACACATCTAAGTTTTTCTTCAAACCCCTTGGGCCTTAAGGGATTAAAGTCGAAAGCCTCGAATTTTTAAAAGTCGTAAAACAAAAAGTTCCTCCAACACAAGGTGAGTTCCATCAGAATAGGGTATGGAGGCAGAAATCGAGGAACCTTCTTCCTTAATAATTTCATAGAGAGCACAAGATCCAGTCTCACCAAATGAAAGTATGAATTCTTTTTGGAGATGGATTTTGGAGCAAGTAGAATTTAACCTCTAATGCCGAAAAGAACCTGAAACGGAACATTCGAGGTTTGGTAAGCCCCCAAATATATATATAGTTTGCACGAGGTCGAAACTATCCGCAAGTTGTAGATTATTTTCATACCTTCTTGAAAAGTCACCTCATGCTTCAAACTTCCTCGTCCATTAGAAGATATTCACATTCAAAGTTTGAAAACACATATTAAAATCTCCCGAAAGTGTCGTATATGCTCTTTCATTCTCAAAATTTGTCAAAAATCGATCATGTCACATGCACTTCAAAATTTCACTAGAAATTTAAATTTTACTTTTTTTCAAGTTTTGCGTTTCGTACATGTAGATAAGATTTGAAGGCATGTTCACCATTCATATTTCTAATCCAATTACTTCTCAAATGCCATTTTTACTCTCAAAGATTAGCCTTTGTAGATTAGCCTCTGTATTTCAGCATACCTCTTTGTAAATATTCAAGCATTTCTATAGGTTTTGTAGGTCGTGTGAGAATAGACACATTCCCAATTCACCTCGAAACAAGAATTAAAGAGCCTCATACAAAGTTTTCTACCTGAAATGGTTTTTTTCCAACTTTAAGCATTATAATCCCTCATCTGGTAAAAAATTTGAATCTAAGATTTGACATACATATGCACATACAAGTAGGGTACAAGATCTTACAGTTGCATGCTCAAGATTACATTAAAAGTTAAAAATTTGCACCATGCAATGAGGGAGGGCACTTTTGAGGAATTTTTGAAGTTTTGAGGGCTTAGAATTTTAAGGTTCAGTAATAAAAAGAACTTGGTTACTTTTGGCATGTTTTATTAAGAAATCATTGATTGTCAGCATTTTTCTTTGTCTATTCTATTTTATTAGTAAAATCAAGGTCTACCTCACAAACTAAGAAGGGATCATTGCAAGAATAAAACAAAGAGTTCGTTCCTTTATAATTATAATACCAGGTGTCAATCTTCAAATTTTGGTGTTTTAGCATCTTACATATACAAGTACATTTATTGAAAATCTTAGATACAAACTCCTTACCATTTCAGAGGTCAAAATAATCAGAGTTAGAAAGCAACTCCTTTTGATTGTTGCATAATAGGTCTCAAATGACTAGTGAACCAAAAATACCAATTTTGAAAGTAAATCTGACTCAAGGCCTTGAAAATTCTTCTTCATATGTCGATCAAGAAATGTAAATACAATTTTTACTCTCAAGACTTGTGAATTTTTTTTTTTTATTGTTTTTATCACACGGAAATATATTAAATTTCAAACACAAACGCTGGTACTTGATGAGAAAAAAGGCACATGTAGAGAAAAAAGGCACATGAAGAAGTATTAAATTGGAAACACTTGTATTGAAATTTTGCCTTGGAATCCAATTTACATGTTTTACAAAACAAAACTTGAAAGTATAGCATGATTTCTAATTTTGTTGAATCTTTTAAGTTCATGCAATTATATTCATATCGAGTAGATATTGAGAGAAAAACGTATACACTGTAGTTTTAAGCTATTTCCAACATGCCCTAAACGTATTTTTAAACTTTTCAAGTGAATATCACTTAAAGTGTGAGGAATTTTGACACATGAATTGTCTTCGTCATATTGTATTAAAACTTTATGATTTGTAGAAGTATTAACTATAAATCCAAACATAGTAATTTAAAGGTTGTCAAAATAAGGTCAAAATAAGGTCAAAATAACCACAAACTTGCTCTCTTTCACTTTGAGCCCTGAACATCCCTAGTGTCAAAGGACGTGTTGGATGAAAGGCAAAGACTTTGAAGACCAATAACTTCTTCATTTGCAGTTGTATTGTGACAAAATCACTCAAGTTAGGTCACATATCAAGTCTACTTTGCACGGTAAGAATCTCGGACACATAAAATAAAACATAGTTTTATAGCATGCATTTTAGTTACCGAACGACTATAGCAGCTGCGGTCCTCAAAGAACAAATATATATATATATGATTTTTTATTTTGTAAATAAGGTTTGTCTGCCAAAAGTAGATTTTTTTTGAAATTTGTTCTTTAGTTTTTTGGAAAATCCTATGCAAAGGAGAGGGATGAATCTGAGGCTTTGACTGTTGTACTAACTCATGATTTCCCAACTTTTTGTTCCTCTTGGCTTGTAAATTCTAATTTTTTACGTTTTTTTAATATTGCAAGCCAATTATGTGAAATCAAAACTAGTTTTTCATTATATTTTTTTATATAAGTATTATCCTAAGATGAATTACAACAACTTTCTAGTAAAGAGCTATTTTCTTCAAATGATTCTATTGATGAATTTGTTATGATGTCTCTAGAATGAAAATAAAATTTATGGTCTTTGAGGAGCCATACACTACAACAAATTTAACCCAATGTGACTGGGTTTTATGACTGTAGTAAGGCATAAACCAAAATGTGACTAGCACTGTTTCTAGTCATTTTAAGTTAGTCGCTTCGTGTGATATGACCGGAAGTCATATCGGACAATTATTGTTCCCAATACTGAGACTTGTTTCATCATAATGCGTAGTAAACTAGTAATATGATAATGATTGAAATCATTCATGCATCGATTTGAGATAATATGACTCTGTAGAGTCAAATATACCTCACTACATATAGTCACCTATATTGACTGATAACTATGTGGAGTCCTTTTATATTTGTTTCTTTCACCAGTAGGAGTCAATTTTCAATCTTAAATCTGAGTTTCCGTGACTACAATTTGATTGTCCGTAATCTAATTCAAATATACGCCATGCCCTAAACGCTAGCGTTCTTACTATCCATAGTCACATACTTCACTTTTGGATTAGGGTGCTAATGAAATCTAATGACTATGAGATGTCAACAATGCAATTGTGAGCACTACATTATGGCATTTATGTGATTTTTCAAACATTTCATTAAAAGAGAAAATTTGTCATCAAATATAGTGCATGAGTCTAATTTGCTTGGGAGAAGGACAAATCAATCTGCCATGAACTCCGTGGGCCACAGCACAAAGTGCCCAACTGCTTCTCCTACCAAGGTCACAGGAGGATCATCTAAATCTTCAGGTGCAAACAAGTTGTAGTTTTATCTATGCTTTTCATCACTTCTAAGGACACCGAACCTTGAAATATGGTTTCCCGCGAAGAAAAGCCCCGGCTATGTTTTGCACCTTCTTTAGTGCCACGACTTTATCCTCCTTGCCTTCTTCTAGTCCCTTAAGTCTCACATGATCACCTTTCTTGAACTCCAAGTCCTCCCCTTCTTCTACATCTTATATTAGAAAAAAATACGCACAATACAAGAATTGGTAGGACTGAAATGCTCCCTTGACACAAAGATGTACTTCTCCAAGCCTCATAGCACTTATTTACATTCCATGAGTGTGAGAAGTCACATATTCTAATCTCATTACTAATCTCAGTGACATATGCTAACATCATGACTGTCTCTAGTCAAGCATGGTCACTCCTCCTGTGTAAATGACTAAAACAGTCACAAACTTGGAGTACTGAAATTTTACAGAACGAAAACAAAACATTCCAAGATGTAGCTTATGGGCACTAACAACATTCGGGAAGTTTTTTGAAATATTAAGGTTAAATGCCTACATCTCAAAAAGGGCATAGGTTATTTCTCCAAGAGCATAGGGTACATCCTCCAATGATGAAAATTTGTAGATTGAAAACTTGTAATATTTCTAAGTTACTGGCCAATTGCCTTCAAATCAAAATTTTAGTAGGTTGTAATCCTTCAAAAATTTAATGTAATACGTTTTGGATTCACTATTACTTCATTAAATTAATTAATATCCTTGGCAGGAATTGAACCTGATAGCCCATCATCCACTTGATGGCCAAGGATTCTCACCTCCAACATACCATCTCCTACAACCAAAGAAAATTGTATGTTGGAGGAATTTTCTATCTACACAAGCATTCAAATACAAATACAATTCAAATTTCAAAACTAAATTATGATATTCTCACTGATGTACAAAACGAGAGACCATATTGAGTATTGACTAATCAAAAAGTACGGGGAGCTCAGATGCTCACTTCGATGTGAAAAGATCAAAGTGATTGTGCATCACAACGTAGCCCTTGAAAAACAATATAAACCTGCTTTTGTTTGATCCACTAGTGCGTTGTGCACAATGATATCGACGCAGCCCACCACACACGCGTGGATATGAAGAATGCGATAAGCCAAGAACAATTTGCAAAATCGCGGCTGAAACAAGCGGGAGAAGGAATCCGGCAGGAAGGACGAAGATAGGGTAACGATGTTGCAAGTTACCAGGGGCAGGCTATTAGGGTTTCGAGTTTTAAGGCTTTCATTGATATTGATGTTTGTGGCACACCCAATAGCCCCGCGTATGAGTCTAGGGATCCATATTTGGACAAGTTGATTTCCTACAGTGGAGAATTATGATTGGCTAAAATCCTCTCTTTTGTAATATCTATAGGCAAAAAATCCAACATTTTTTTTACTAGAGAGGCTAAAATCCAATGCTTCTGAATTTCCTAGGGTTTTACGTCCTACACTTTCAAAATTTTGTAGGCTATTCCACAATTTTCATAGGCCGCATTTGTATTAGCCTTAGGTTCTTCCCGGACGTTGGGCACTAAAAACTGAGCTCATTGGTGCATCCACATTTTTCTTTGGTCTCACGAAGTCACCTTTCTTTGACTTAGGGTCGGACGTTTCTAGTACAATTTATAAAAACAAAAAAAATACACATAACAAGGATCAATTGGGATTCAATTGGTGCTTTCAAAAATAAAAATGGGAGTATACAATGTTGACTACACGCACATGTAAATGTACCTCCGCGTTCATGTTTCTCTTCCTTTTACCTTTTACGTTCTCCTGATTTTCAACCTTGCCTCACTCCCAATCGATAATCAGTGCCAAACACTGCATCTCAAAAAACAAATAAAACTTCTCCTCCTCTACACCTTTAACCCTCTAAGTATTCCTCTAAACTCCTAATTTCAAGTACTTCTCATAACCTCTTACCTTCAACAATCCTCTAAGAGAAAAATAGATAGCTCAAAATTGAGAGAAAGAGAAGGGCTGGCGGCAAGACGCCTTTAATATTCCTAACCCTAACCCTAAATAAAAATGGGAGCAAGGTCCACCCTGGCCACTTGGCAACTCTTGAGTGAGTCTTTCAGGGGTTTATGACTTTGTCAAGTCATTTGATTAACATATAAGACTACAAATAGTCATGTAGTCCTTAACCTAACCAAACGACTTGTAGTAGGCATGTCTTAGATGATGCTTTGCAGAATGTGTATAGGATGTTTTCTATGGTCTTACAATTCTTTTTATATGATGTCTTATATGATGTTTTGAAGATGACTGCGAGGATGTTTTGGAGGTGTTTTTTGTGATATTTCACAAAATGTTTTATAGGATGTCTTCGAAAACGATGTCCCTCCACAATGTCCCTCTACGATGGCCCTCTACTACCATCGCTTGCGGGCGATACCTCTAGAGTCATGTGCATGTCCTGCCGCTGCACATGTTCAATAAGTAAATATCGACTGCAATTAAACAAGGGGTTTGTAAAGGCAGAAAAATGTGATTTAGTCATATTTAATTGGACTACCTAGGTTGATATAGTTTTCATTATGACCTCAAGATATCGACACAGTTAGATATTCTTGCGGGCATCTACTTAGACATTCAGGCAGACATCCTTGAAGACATCCTTGAAGACATTATTGAAAACAACATCATAAACATCCATGCAAACATCTGTTCGCGGCCTCAGATCGTGTTTTGCTGCCTCTCTGAAGTTGTGAAAAAACAGCAACTCACTTACTTTGACCGCTTCTTCTATGTTCATGTGTTCTTTAAGCTTTCCTTACCACCGTATGGGGACCTCGACCCCTCATGTTCCACCCTACAAAACAGAATTCAATCAACACAATTAGACATCCTTTCGGACATCTTCATAAATATGCTCTAAAACATCCCTGCAGACATTATTATAGGCATCTGATGACATTTTTAATATATCAACCACAACTGATCAAGCTTCAAAGTTCTTTCCACAACAAAGCAGATATTATAAATCATAGAGTTTCTTCCATAACAAGTTCTAGGATTTCTTCCACAACAAATCAAATACTACAAGCCCTAGGGTTTCTTATACATAATGCTTTCGAAATCTATTAGCTCTCAAGTTTCATGGCTCTCTCTACAACTACTATTCTCTTATTGTACTTAACAATAATTTTAAACTGAATGGAAACAGTTTTGAATTCCTCTACACTTCAAACACTAATTCCATGGAATAACTAAGGCAGAAATGAGCTTTGTCCAACCTTTACTTCCACTTAAAGGTCTCATGACCTAACTATGGCGGCGGCAGCAAACCCTAACTACATAAAAAAGCAAACCCTAGCCTCTACACTCTAAACACTAACTCCTTCAAAAAATGAAGGCAAAAATTAGCTTCGTGTGGCCTTTACTTCTACTTAAAAGTCTTATGATCTACTTATGGCGGCAGCAACAAATCCTAGCCGCCTCTATTCATTCACTGAAGTCGATGAGAATCATCTTAATAATACAATGTATTCTAAGATGTTTTATAAGACATCTATTTAAATGTCTACGAAGACATTGCATAGACATTGTATGACATGTATTCTCGTCCGACGTGAACTTTTGTTTACCATGTAGATAAACAACTGTAAATTATAAAATTAATGAAATATCGACGTATATATTTGTTTATAAATATGCATAAATTGTCGTATATATTTAAAGAACTATATTTGCTAACCAAATCATTTCGTTTATTAAATAATAATTGAATAATAATATTCTAATATTTAAATATTTAATAATAAATATTTTATAAAGTTTAATTTGATTAAAATATTCTATTAATATTTATTATTAAAATATTCTCAAATATTTATATGATATATATTTAAAATTAAATTAAAATATTTAAATAGTATGATAAAAATTGAACTAATGAAAAAATCTAAAATTACAAGATTAACATTATGTAGTTTATATTTCGATATTTTTAGTTGTACAAAATAAAATTATTATGCACATATAACAAAAAAGTATGTAAAAGGATGAAGTTCCTTTTTTTGTCTTCTTACAAACCGTTTCGCATTATCATGTTTTTTTTTACAACCGGGCTACTTTCTACCCGCGCACGGATAACTTTCAGAACTTTTTACTTGGTGAAAGTGGAATTTCTTGCCAACGTGGCAGTTTCATGTCTAACGCGATGTCTTAATAGACAGCTTATAAAACATCCACATATCTTTGGATGTCTTCAAGTCATCCCGCATTCCTTCTTGAAGATATCTTCACAACAACAAGATATCTTCCCATCTTACAAGACATTTTCCAAGACAGTAAGGCATCTTAATACTGATCTACTTCAATCTTAAGATGTCTAAAATTTGATGGTTTTCTTATAGTATCAAACATGTAGTCATGTAGTTCTGAACCTTACTACATGACTAATAGTCATGTAATCATGTAGTCATGTTTATAAGACCACCTTCTACATATTTGAGAGACTACATGTAGTCATGTAGTCACCCAAACTACATGACTACATGTAGTCAACAAAACCGAATTTATGACAATGCTAAATTATACATAAACCAAATTCCAACAATACAGGAATGTTATCAACAATAGCCCAATCTATTAGCATGGAAATCCAGCGCAAAGTGAAGGCGTTTTTGTGCATCTGGAAAGTAAATGAAAAGGTAGAGAAAGGGCTAATCATGAGCTTTAGTCTCTTTTGCAAGTTGTTAGTAATTGTTTGAAGTAGTATTCATAGCTTTTGCTAAAATACAATTAATTACTAATACAAGTAAAGAAAACAGTGTACATGACTATGTCATTTTGCATGTACCCCTAATTGTAGTAAAGAGAACAATTAATATGACTGTATTATTTTGCAGACACTTTGACGTCTCAAAAAAAAAATTGGAAATGTAATCAAACACAGTTTTTATGTAAGCGTGGGAACTCTATATGAAAGTTAAGCCTACAAGGTAATTTTGTACATTTGGAATGCAAGTGGAAAGATGGAGTAAGTGGAATAATGTTTTTTAAACTTTCTGGCAAAGTAGTTACTAATTTTATGAGGTGTATTTGAAAGTGTTTCTAGAAATCTAAAATGGTGCCCTAAAATGACATCCTAGAATGTCTATGCGGAAACATAGTAGTGTTGAACAGGGAGATTATTATGTAAGTGGAGATTATGGACCAACTCAATTTTCACAGCACTCACCTATTTCGCCAAGAACTAGAGGACTTCAAAATCACATGATTGTCGTATATGACTACTATGAGTCACATTATTGACTACATGACTGTGTGTAGTCACCCAAACTAACTCACTTACTCCAGTAAGTCATATATAAACCAATTATTCTTACGATGTGACTACATTAGTATAACTATACATAGTAAGCATTCGGAGCGTTTCTCGGTGAACTAGGCAAGAGAACATATGTCCCATTCCCGTAGCCGTTTCCACCTAGGTCCTCAAAAATATGACTACGTATATGACTAGTGCATGACTGCACCCTCTTAGGACTGATCTTAGACTAAACGAATGACTAAGGTGACTACGTAGTCATACGCGCTTAGTCACATTCAATTACATTGGGCTGGATTTGTTGTAGTGATATCTCCTTTGCGATACTTTGAAGAATGTTCATAAGTGTTTTAAAAGCTCCAAGGTCTGGTTGATGTAACATGTCTACATTGATAGCTAATTGAGGATTTCCAGAATCTGTGACACCACCATCAATTCTTCATAAAGCACACTATTCCAAAAGATTTAAATAAAACATAAATGCAGTAAAATTTATAAAAAACAATAAACCTCTATAAATCAAGAAATAACGCAACAAACAAATATATACATACGTCATATGATGTTGTATGCATCTTCTTATAAACACATATATAAATGTACCGGAGCAGATTTCAGTAAATGCAGCCTTCATAGTTACACTCTCCATCCAAATTAAAAAATTTATATTTACATTGCTTGAATTATTAGACGTGCACATGCACATATTACATGGAAAACGACTTTAGTAAGAATCATAAGTACAAGTTACATGCACATTCCATTTTGTGTAGTTAATTAAGATCTTAATAATGTGTGATATAAGTTTAGAAATATATTTTATCATTATCATTGTTATTATTGAAAAACAAGTTCTAACTAATTATTATGAATTTAGAAGTTTCAGATTGAATATAAATTCAGTAATATTTCATACATTTGTAACAAGTGGAATTACCACATATTTTTAGAGTACCATGATTATGTACTTGTTTGCTTAAGCGTAAATGAATATTTACCAAATAATTACAAGAAATCTGTTAAAATCATGAGCTTTTCTAACAAATACGGGCTAGTTCATTATTTGAATTAAAGTTTTAAATCTTAAAAATGGTTTCTTACCTAGAATCCTTCAGGATGATCGCAAATATATCCAAATAAATTAGGATAAACAAATCTTTCTTCACAAAATGAGTCAATTAGAGCTAATCTAGTGCAAATTAAAAAAATTAAGATTAAAACAAAAATACTAAAAACTTATCAATATAGATTAAAAAAATTAAAATATTTTGAGACCCATTAAATAATTATCTACAAATCACAAGACTGTACCTTTTACTCGCTAATTTGAGATACACACGCTTAACCAAATTAAATAGTATTTGTTGAAATATTTGAAATTTGTGAAAGTTAAATCCACATGCCAAACTTAGAAAAAGAGTTGAAGGGTTTTAAAAGAAATAGTGTCTTAGCCAAATGAGGGTTTTACTATAAATAGAACAAAGTACAGTTTGAATGAGCATTTCTAGTATTAAAAATAGACGTTTAACGATTGAAACAAAATGTAATGAAAATAACGTAAGAATCATATTCTCATATAGTTTTAAGTGTTGTCACATTTGGTTCAAGTGTGATTATAGTTGGTAGACATGATAAAGGTTGTATTGCAATATGAAGAATACATACACTTTAACAATTGTACACTATATTTTGACACGAATAATTTGTAAAAGTGTGAAATAATAGAATGAAAGAAGAAGCAATAAATGTTGTGCCCTTAACAATCCTCAATATAGAGGAATTTAGAGAAGGTAAGTAGAATATACAAAGAATATACCAATCATATACGGGGAATGCACGAGTGTGAGCAGAGAGCGGTCAGCGTGAATTTTTGGCACAATTTGATTTTTTTTTTTATCATAGATTAAGATCCTATTACCACTCAATGGGTTTTATCAAAATGTTCAAATGTTTATTTATAGGGTATTAAATACCCCAAATCCGTGGTAGATGGTCGTGCTCCCGTCTGTATTGAAAATGGGTCTTGGTCCACCACCTCTAATATAATCAATATTATTAAGCGAATATAACAATTTCTATGTATTTAGGGTTGACGTCATCATTTGTGACTTGGTTTAGTTAGATCGATTTTGATTTAAGGGTGTAATAAAGACAAATTTTGATACAAGGTGTTGGTTACTTCTACAATCTTTTAGAGGCCGATCACTTGGAGTAATAGGATAGTGATTAAAATTAGGGTTGACATCATCAAGAGCTCCTATCCACTTTGGCAAGATTCTATCACCTATTGTGTAATAAAATGATTATGATTTTAGAACCAAAGTACTTAGAGTATTATTTTGATGAATCACAATAGAAAGACCAAAGACCAAAAAACACAAAACATATAAAAATGATAAGATGCATAAAAAATAACAAAGAAAGGCCAACTACAGATAGATGGCACTACTAAGTCCAGAATATGATATCGAAGAAACGCATACTAAGGAGACGGTGAAGCACCATTAAAATGCTGACCACATTGATCAGCCTTAAAGTCTATGAACCTAAGTACGCCTTTGTTGAAGTGCTTTCGCCTTGTGTCTGATAGAAGACGAGATGGAGCTCTAACAAGCTCACGAGCGTGGCGTTCCGCGTATGAAAGTAGGCCGTAAGTGGCTGGAGGACTTGGAGCGGTTCAACTCAATCGTCTTTTGAAATCTGCGAAGCTAAATATTCAAACAAATTCAGAAAAAGATATTCAAACATGTAGAATATGGATGATGTTATGAGTTAACAATTTTACGCACCAATGTACTTTCGCTGCTTCTTGACAGGTGGAACATCAGAGTCGTAGTCGCCACCTGGTGCAGATTCACCACTCTCTTCCTCAATTGGAGGTGCATCCTTGAAAGTCGATAGAACACCGTCGAATATTTCATCGTCAGGTTCTAGAGCAATCAGGTGGCGGTTTGAACGAGCGCACACAATAACTGAAGCACTTGAAGAAGAAGAAACATATGTTAATAATATTGTTCATTAATCGCCATTGATAGGTAGAATTGAGAGGAGTATTACCAGTACTAGCACTCCAGTCAAAGACAATACCACCCTCGTCAGTGAGGCAATCGATGAAGCACTGGATGAAGAATGGGTCCTTCTCACGTAAGCCACGCCAAGGCGTACCGTTGGGGCGATAAGTCAAGGTCTCCGTGTCAGCAAAATTGGAGACGAGGTCTTCCTCATCAAGCATTATATTCACCCCCCTCGTACGCTTGAGCTACTTGACGAGATTTGAACTAAGGCACAAATTTCCTTCAAGCAAAAACCTTGATGTTGAAGACGTGAGTCTGCAAAAAAGATTTCAAGCAATGGTGAGATACAGTTCACACCAGTAAAGAAGTAACGAGTATGAAATTTTGTTTCAAGAGTACATGCTTAGACTTGTCAGGGAGTGTAGAAGCCATAGGTAGGGGGTTGTAATTCCACCATTCTCGAACGACACGGAACTCGTAAGCGGCCGCTTGGTTGTCAAGAGTACGCTCGATTCAACGGTCCTTGGGGTGCATGAGAAGAATCGCCCCGAAGTTTGTCAAGTGGTACAAGGCAAAGCAGAACAAATGCTCGACGTAGTCTTTGTCACGTTGGTTCCAAGTAGGAATTTTGTTGGGCGACACTCCAATGACTGGCAAGTTCTTAGGAACAACAGCAAAAATTAAATCGATTCTTAGATGCTTGGGTTTCATTTCCATCTCTGTACAAGGATACGACCTGTCCTTGCCGATCTGAAGGAAACATGCATTAGGCTTCATAAAGTACCGTTCATATATAAGAGATCATAAAAACAAATGAGTTTAGGTATGTGGAACTGTAGTACCTTCTTAATGTACTCAACGACCTCAAGGATTTGAGATTCCCAAGCACCTGAATGTAAGGAGCGATAAACCAAGTCCCCATGTTCTCCTTTTCAAGATACATTGGCAAAGTAGCAGTAATCGCCGACGAAGAGCTGTTGTTGACATGCTTCGGAACATGAATAGGTCGCTTTGCATATTTAGAATGTTTGGTTTGCTGCGGTAAAGGGTCGGAGTTGATATCTACGTTGGACGATCGAGGAGGTGAGCCCATCGTCAATACCCCGCCTTCAAAACCTTGAGTCAATCCATGTCCACGTCTCCCTGCAATGGCAGTTGTCCTTTGCGAAGCCAGAGTGATTCCAGCACCACCAAGAACTGCATTGACGACTGTCCCATGAGAAGTTTGTGTGAGAATTGGTTTACCTGGACCTGCATTCTCAAATGGAAATGGACCTTCAGATTGCGGCTCCGCATCATGTTCCAAGTTGTCTTCAGGCTCTGGCTGAGGAACACTGTTGCGGCGTTTTCTACTACCTTTGTCTTTAGGTCTCGCAACGGGTGCAATTGGTGCAGCGGGTGCAGGGGGTGCACCTGGAAGGATGGAGAAGTCTTCATCATCGTCGATCTCCATGACCTCAACACCAGTAGCGCTTGGACCAGCAATCTGGAAGAGATGTTTCTCCTCTTTATAAACGTGGTTATTGTGACACTCAAGGAACCATCCACCTGTCAACAATTGAGACATCCTGAATGGTTGCTTTTGGTTTTTGGAGAAGAACATGAGAGGCGATTCTTCGATAGTCGCATCTTGATATGATATTAGAATGGACCAGGAAGCGAGCCCACCCTTGGCTACGAGCTCTTGTTTTATATACCTGAACACAAAATGACAAATAGAATGTTAGAGACAATAAATACTTATACACATGCTAAATGACCAAATTAGATAAAAATACCTACCGGAACAATAGTTGTTTCGTAGTTTCCTTGCCGCCGCCGATCTTCTCAATGTCCAAACCTTTGAGGAACATCAGACTAGCATTAGAGTCCAAGTAGAATCCAAAAGCCTTGGTCCATAAGAGCAACCTCCATTTCTCAATGTAATCGGCTCGCTTTAGAATGGTGTCACTCCATTCAATGTGGAGTTTGTTATCTTTGACAAGTTTCTCGAACTTTGTTTCTAGGCTCTTTTCCAGCTGTAATACAGAACAACATAATTTGTAAGTAGAAATATTAAATTTTTGAAAGGATAGAATACTGATAGGACAAAAAAGAAGAAATATTAAAGTACCTGAGCCCATAGTGAAGCTCGACTGAGCCAAACGTCAAGGACTTTGTGCTTCAGTGGGTTTTCCTGTGGGAAATGTACAGATGCTCGGATTTCCGCATTGGAGTTCCACCGTTGAAGCCATTTAGCTTTGAAACTGATGTAGACATTTGTAGTTGCAATCTTGTGCAAACGCTCAATTGTCATGTCCGGTTCAAGATTGATGCTGTAGTGGTTATTGATCTGCGCATGGAAAGTAGACTTGAGGAATTCGTGATCATTTGAGAGTACGGAAGCCGGAATTTATTGCTAAATAGATTGATATGTATTTATACCTCGCAAACCCAAGCCTTGCCCAACTCTGGATTAGCAACTTCTAGCATTTTGTCAAAGTTCTTTCCACAGATTCTCTTGATCCCTCTTTGGATGGCTTTGTCCATCACACTCCATACTCCTGGCCCAATCCTTTCATTCTCCGGAGTCATGTCATTGTAAGTGGCTTTGGCTTCGTCAGAGGCTTTTGCACATCTACGCTGCAATTCAAACAATAACATATTAACAACCGACTTATATAAATAAAAGGAAATGATTGAAGAAGAAGTTAATCGCTTACTGCATATAGGAACTTGATGAAGACGTCAATAGTCAGAGGGTACCAAGTTGGCCGCTTTGATTTGATGGACTCGCAAATCTTGTAGTCCTCTGGGGTGATAAGATTTTAAAGTCTAGAAGTTTCAACTTCCCAAATTTCTGCATTTTTTGCAATTTGGCCGGCAAATTGTCTTCAACATGGTCATGCTCCGTTGACCAATAAATGACAATACAACAGTTAAAATACACTTAGTTTGTCACCTTCTGTAAGACCATAGACTGAGAATGTAGATGGCTGCTTACCAGTTAATGTCGTTCATGGCCTCAATGAGAAGATTGTTCTTCTCACACGCGTCGAGGACAATGCAATTGACAGAGATATACCAAGATGCATCAAATTTTTGATACGTCTCTATGTATTGCATCCAAGCTGTGACTTGGTGATTACCCTCATAAACTCAAAAGTACTTATTTAAAAATTGATGTAGATCAGGAACGGCTTGCAAAGACTCTTCAAATTGGTCATTCGTAGATTTCCAAAGGGGATTAGCCCAAACGTCATTATCAGAAGACACCAATTTCTCTCTTGCCTTCTTGTCGAAGAATGAGACGTAGAGAACTCGATCGCCTTCGCGATATCCCTTCACGAACTCATTCTGCAGTTACTGGACATCTTGGTTAATGATGGCTCGAACCTTGGGGTAACAAACTAGGCGGAACAAAGGAATCAACATCCTCGACTTCTCAACAGGTTTGACCCGGAACCTGTTGATGATGGAGTTGGAGTCGCTCTTGTGGATAACTCGCATAGCATTTGCACTCCACTTAGGATCCATATCCTTGAGAATTTTTGGCATTTCGACAACCCCAACATTCACGCTGCCAAGTTTCTTCGACGAAAGGGCATTGCCAATCTCGACAGGTGAACGGCTTTGAATGGCGCCATCCTCCATAGGAACGTCACATTCATCATCTTGGGCTACCTTGCTCGTGGGATCAGTGTGTGATGGTCTTCCGTGAACTGGCATGGTTGGAGATTGGGAGTCTAGCAAGATTGTGAAGAACTCACTAGCTTGTTGGCTATCTTGATTGGAACGAGGCACAGTTTCCACTAATGGAATGGATGCCTAAGGCCTAGTTGTCGTTGTCAACAAAGTAACATCATGCAAGGCCGCGACATCATTTTCTCGCATCTCAGAAATTCAAAAAATTGTTAGTAATATGTAACCCAAATAGAAATTGATAGAAGGAATCATCAAGTTGAGTCAACCATTTAGAATCAAATTCTCGAGCATCCATGTGCATTTCATTTAAACCTTTGGAAGAAAGTATCAATTGGTCACATTATCGAATATGTAGATTTGACAGCTAACAAAGAGCGCCGCGGAGCTAACAAACGCTTGGGCTTTAGACTCCAAACGACGCAATTTGTAAAGTCTTAGTTGCTCACACATATACAGGGCACGAGCAATCGGAATACCAACAATCAATGAAAGGCGAAGAGAAACGTCTAATGGTGACGGAATTGCACGTAACCGATAACAAGATCAGGACTATCAACATTTGAAATAAGAGAGTTAGTAAAGTTTGAAACGTCGCTTTCATTGTCTGAAAGGTAAGTCGAATCTTCATATCCATTACTCAATGAAATCTGCATACACAAAACCGACAACAAAAGAACAAGTATGAGACAAATTTCAATCTCACTGCCATCTCTTTCAAATCACTACCAGCCATTGAGCGTATAAGTGTTGAAAGCTTAGACAACCAATTGGAATACACTGGTACGTGAATCATTCCAGAGTACCCATAATTTCTACTTTTAAACAAGTACAAAACCCAAAAAACAAGCCCAAACATTCTTCAGAGTACTTATAGGGCGCTTGTCTACATCATTCTTTCTGCAAGCCACGTTGGAGACAAAATACGTACTCGAAATTGCTATTGAGACACAAAACTTTGTCGAAACGAAATGCAAATTTCGGTACCAAACACTGGACCATGGACCGTGCCGGATTTCAACAGTTTGTAACCAAAGCAAGCAATGACAAGAGCTGACAACAAAATGCACCCCCTCCATCAAGCTGCAATAAAGCATGAAAAATTACAGCTCTATTGGAGCGCTCTCGTTACACAAGACAAACGCTCAATCAAGCACTTTAAGGTCTATTCAAGACCCATTGCTCATGGTCTCGTTACACTCATGTACTGGTCACACCTGTCTCGCTAGTCGGACCTCCTTGCAACGACAGTCCTTAGCCAAACAAACCCAAAACAATACGGTCGTAAGCACATATTAAAGATACTGTTTTATTTTGATTATATTTAACAGGTTCATTTTCATGTTACATGTATCTCAAAAGAACTTTGCCTAAATCACAGTAATTATTTGTAACCGGCCAAAGTCATTATGACCTGTGTACCAAGTCCGAAATTTGTCCTATCAAAACTCACAGTAGGAACCACCGCTACCAAGCAATTTCAAAACAGCCGGTGCAACAAGCGAGGACAAGAAAGGTCTACAACAATTGGTAGAAGGTTTAGGTCTAAAAACACATCATAGAACCCAAAGAGAATGACTTTTCAAAAGTCTACTAGGAAAGCAAACCAGTTAGAAGAAACTCCAAAAAAATCCACGCCCTTCTCAAACCAGCTGCTGCGTCAGGAAACTGTCGCACAAGGCAAAGAGAAATGCAAGTTTCGGTACCGAAACACACATGGGACCGTGCCGAATATGAATAGTTCCTAATGAAAGCAAGGTACCAAAACCCAACCAAATCAAGCGACTTTCGAACCAGCGATTGTGCAAGTCACACCCCCGATCACATTTTTCAGATGGTCGAGCAGCGATTACTTTATCACTTGATGACTCCCCAAGAACGCAAGCGGCAACATATAAATGGGACATGTCCCAGATCTTGAACAAAGTCTCAAAATATCTTTGGAGATCAAAATTCAATTGCAAGTTTCGGTACTGAAACCCAGCAAGCGAGATGACAAGAATAACAAAGAATTCCACTCCCCTCTTTCGAACCAGCAATTGTGCGAGTCACTCCCCCGTCAACTTCTTACACTTTGCAGATTGAAAGGAAAGCAAACCAGATACAAGAGACTAAAAAAAATCCACGCCCTCCTCAAACCAGCTGCTGCGCCAAGAAACTGTCTCACAAGGCAAACAGAAATGCAAGTTTCGGTACCGAAACACACATGGAACCGTGCCGAATTTCAACAGTTCCTAATGAAAGCATGCAACATGAAATGAGTTGAAAACAAAGTGCACCCCCTATCAAACCAACGTCTGAGACTGGGACTGCGTCGGCCTAATCTGATTGTGTGCAGAGGAATAGGAAGAACCAATTCCTCTATCGCTCCCTTCAACTAGCGTCTGCGACAAGTACAAGTCTATGGAGGGCAAAAGTCAAATGCAAGTTTTGGTACCGAAACCCTCAGTCTTTCCATCCGGATCAGCAAGACAGATGACAAGAATAAAAAAGAAATCCACTCCCTCCCTCTCGAACCAGAGTAACTATGCGAGTCACTCCTCCTCGACTTCGCATTTTTTGCAAACTGAAAGAAAAGCAAAACAGATACAAGAGACTGAAAAAAAACCACGCCAACTGCTGCGCCACGAAACTGCTCCAAAGAGAAATGCAAATTTTGGTACCAAAACACACACAGGACCGAGTTGGATTTTAGCATTTTGTAACAAAAACAAGCAACATGACAAGAGTTGACAACAAAATGCACCCCCTATCAAACCATTGTCTAATACTAAGACTGCGTGGGCCAAATCTAATTGTCTGCAGATGAAAAAGAAGAACCAATTTCTCCATCGCCCCCCTTTGAACAAGCATCTAAGACAAGCAAATATCTATGGAGATCAAAAGTCAAATGCAAGTTTTGGTACCAAAACCCTAACTGAGCTAGCGATGAAAAAGAAGAACCAATTCTAGCATATGAAATGGAAGAACCAATTCCTCCATCGCCCCCCCCCCCCCCGAACCAGGGTGAGAGCCTGGCATTCTCTCTCGAAAGGCCATGTGAAATGCACATTTCGGTATCGACAATAAATTGTGCACTATGCCGACTTTCTACAGATGAACATGATTAGAAACAACATGCGACCCTCCCACATCGATCCCAAAGAAGGATCCCAAAACCCAACCTTTCGGCACCTCATAGTACAGGGACGAAATCAACAATATATCCATCACAAATTCACTCATTTTGAGCCGAAGAAGGTCCCAAACCCAACCTTTCGGTACCAAATGTGATAGGGACAAAATCAGCACATTTGGCACACCACAAATTCAATCATTCTTTCGACTGACTTTTGACACCGTAAGTGTGGTGGCACAGGGTTTCACTCCGAGACATGAGGGGAGGAATAAGCTATCCACAGCTCTCATAATTCGCAATTTCTGTCTTTTGTTGCAGTTTATCTCCATTTCCGCGCTCGACCGTGCAAGCTAAGGTTGTCATACCGAGCGGGCACGCCGCCCGCCCGTCCGTCTGCCTTGTCCGTCTGATTGAGCTCTCGCTCGCCCGATACGGTCAAACCTCTGTTGACTTTTAGTTTAGGTATAAAAAACGAGGACGTGGCAAGGGTTTAGGTAAAAACCAAGCCACTTGGCAGCCACTTACGCTCCACGTAGGACTGAAGACATGGCGGGTGAAAGGGGTTAGGAGCGGATGAGAGGGAGCCAGGGGGGGTAAGAGGGGTCCGGGGGGGTAAGGTGGGGGTGGGGCGGGGAGGCGGGTAAGGAGGGGCGGAGCGGGGAGGCGGGGCTAGGGCGCGAGAGTGGAGGGGGAGGGCGGGCGGGGGGCGGGCGAGGCGGGCGGGGGCCGAGGCGGAATTGGGGAGGGACATGGAGGGGGGGGGTGGGAGAGAGAGGGGGCAAGGCGGGAGAGGGGGGGGGGGGGGGGCGGGGGGGGGAGGGGGCACGGGGAGGGGATAGGGTGGGGAAGGGGATAGGGTGGGGGAGGGGGGGGGCAGGGCGAGGGAAGGGGGGCACGGAGGAGGGGGTAGGGTGGGGGAGGGGGGGTAGGGCGGGGGAGGGGGGTCAGGGCAGGGGAGAGGGGTGGGAATAGGGCGGGGGGGTAGGGGCAAGGGGGAGGTGGAGGTAGGAGCGGGGCGGCGTTGGGCCCACCCTCCTTTTCCTTTCCCACACTCCAAGTGCCCCCACTCCCCTCCCCTATAGAAGCCAAGTTGTTTCATTATTCACCTCACTCCGCTAGTTGCCAAACACTACTTCTTCATTGAGTTAGTGTGGGCACTTGGTGGGGTGTTTTTTCAGCACGAGGGAGGAGTTTTTGCCGTTTTTTTCTTAGATTCAAAATGGAGGGGGAAGGGAGCCAAGGTTCAAGTATGCGACACGGAAATCAAGATTAGGAAACCTCCTTTGACCATCCTGAGGAAACAGAGGAAATTCCAAAGGAGACAGAATCTACAAACTCTTCTTCATCGAGATCAGGGAAAAGAAAGGGACAAAAGAAAAAAAGTAAGGGGTCAAAAAAGAACAACTCGATCTTGCTACTGGAGGAAGAGACACCACTTGTGCCAATCAAGGACTATCTCGAATTTGCTCAACGGAGTGGTATATGAGATAGTCCTTGATTGGCACAAGTGGTCTCTATGAGATACGAACTATGCCAAATTTGCATGGGTCTTACATTGGGGCGAATGAGGAAGGATACGACAATTTGTGTCACGATCTTCACCAATACCTCGAGCGTTGCTTTGAAAACAATTACGAACTCTGTGATTGGACCAACTTCTACGACCATGGTGCATGGTTGGACCTTAGAGTGGTAGAGTTGACTACCAACACCGCAGACGCCTGGACGTATATTTCGGGGAAGAAATTGACAGACAAGAGCAAATGGACAAATGAAGATGAAGAACTAGTTACAAAGCTAGATACAGTGAAAAGTTCTGGTCAATCCTTTTCAAAAGGTCGTCGGAAGAGGGATGAGAGATGGAAATTAAAAGCCGAGGATGTTGTTATGTCTCATTGCAACAGTGGAACTTTCAAGTGGCTAGAATCAACCGTTACCGTGGTATCTATGCCAGGACAACGTATCCAAGGTGGATATGGGAAGGTTACTAAGGTGGTGCTTACGAAACTTCAACATATTCCTAGTTGGATTCCATTCGCACGTAAACAAGTGACAAATGTGAACAACGAGAAGGAGAAGCGCATGGCAATCGTAAATGAGGCGGGTGGATGTCCAGTTAAGCACCCTGGAATCATCAGACTATCGTACTTGCATACTAGAACAATGGATGGATTTTTGCTATGGTGGAACGGAGGTAGCTTTAAAGATATTGAGCTTCATATCAATCAGAAAATCCCAAAGCACTTGGAATACGACGACATTCCAAAAGAGCTCAACTTAGGGCTATCCGATATACAGCTACGTTGGGTTGTAACATTCCGTAAACGACAACTTGACTTCGCATTGTTGTTGCTTTGTCATTGTGGACAAGTGTCATAAACAAAATGATCTACACAACGACATTACTCCAACCAATGTTCTATTGCATTTTGATGATTGGAAACTAGATACAGTTTACATCGGGTTTTGTGATTGGGGGATTTCAAGTTGAGTAGTGGAACAAGCGCCATCCAAGTATGGATTTGCGAAGCAAGAGGAGTTGGATGAAGAACGCACTTGGCGTAAATTTGTGGCACCGGAATTATGGTTTTTGTATCGTCCACGCAGTTCTGACAATCCCCATGAGGTTATAGAATGCAAACACATAGATTCCAAAGCAGCCGATGCATTCTCCGCTGGGTGGTTAGCACAACACATTTGGCAAGAAGAGTACGATATGAAGTACTTTATGCCACACCGTACAGACCGCGCCATGAATCACGAGTATCTCAGGTTCAAATTAAAAGCCCTCGAGGACCCGGATGTGTCCAAAAGGTTGACCGTGTCCGATGTTAAAGAGGCCTTGGAAAAGTATCCATTTAATTGGATCATGCCCATGTGTTGTTTCCGTACTTCAGCTATTTAGTTTAGCGGTCCCCAAAGTTAGCGTGTGCCTATTGTATGTAGAAGGATTGCATGGATAATTACAATACTATATGTACTTCCAATTGTGCACATACATATAATATACGCAGCAACTTCTCTTATTCGATGCATTTGTACATCTTCGTATGACACATTTAATTGCATTGTTTTGATTTGGGTGCACATATTTATTGGTTCCATACCTTGCCAAATACCACTCAACCTATGCATGAATCGGTTTGTAAATACCACAAAAAAAAATTTAAAAAAATAAAAATAAAAATATTAAAAAAATAAAACAAAAAGTAAACAAAAAGTAAAAAAAAAGTAAAAATAAATAAAGAACGCCGCTACCTTCTTTACCCCCCCTACCCCATTAATCCCTCTCCTACCCCCTCTACCCCTTCTCCCCCACCCCAAAAAAATATTTTAAAAATATTTTAAAAAATTTAAAAAATTTTAATTTTTTTTAAAAAATGTAAAAAAAGATTAAAAAATACAACAACCCCCCCTACCCCCTTAATCCCTCTCCTACCCCTTCTACCTCCGCCCCCTACCCCCTCTACCCCCTTCCCTAACTCCTCCCCCTCCCCTGCCCCTAATCCCTCCCCCTCCCCTAACCTCTCCCCCCCCCCCCGCCCCGCCCCTAACTCCCTCCTCTCCCGCCCCAGCCCCCCAACCCCGCCCGCCCCCAACCTCGCCCTTAACTCCCCTCCTCCGCCCGCCCCCCCTCCCGCCCCTCTACCTCCGCCTCCCGCCCCCTCTACCTCCCCCCTCCTACCCCCTCTACCTCCGCCCCCCCGCCCCTACCTACCTCCCCCCCCTCTCTCCGCCCCCCTCCCTCCCCCCTCCGCCGCCTCCGCCCCCCCTACTCTACCTCCGCCCCCCGCCCCTCTACCTCCGCCCCTAACCCTTCCCCGCCCTAACCCCTCCCCTATCCCGGCCCCGCCCCTAACTCCCTCCTCCCCGCCCCGCCCCCCAACCCTCGCCGCCCCTCCTCGCCTCTCTACCCGCCCCTACCCCCTCTATCCCCCTCCCGAATCCCCCCCCCTGCCCCTCTACCTCCGCCTCCTACCCCCTCTACCCCCTCCCCTAACCCTACCCCCTCCCCTAATGAGTGGTGCCACATCGACAAATCTTTCCAGCCTGAAAGCCATGTTTTACACTTGAGAAGCAACAAGGCCAATTTGCGCTACTGCACCAACCCGGAGTTCCTTTCCCGATGTCTTCAAATTTACCAACTCCTTTACGCCACGAAGTAACCAAACAAGAACCAAGTCGGGCTATATTTAGTGCGCGGCGTTCATGTGGAGATTATTTTAAAGAAGAGGTTCGATTGGTCTACTGTGAAGGGTTTAGAAGGCAAGGCTCGAGCACCACGAGTACAAAATGGTTTTCCTGGCTTGGGAACTTGGGCGGTATAGGATCTTGGGTGGTTTCCCTTGGCCGACAGACCTACGGAATTAGACCCTGATAACCATATGTCTAACTCCCCGCCTGATTCCGACTCCGATGGCTCCTACGAGATAGTTTTACCTCGACGCAAAACAATGGAAAGGAATAAGCGAAAGAGGCTAGCTGGATCATTAGAGCCTATGCCCATGGCTTCATTGGCCCAAGTAAGACAACTTGTTCCGATGCAGCTACTTCCCGATATAGTAGATGTGGAGATGGTTCATGCAGTTGGTGGAAACATTGAGCCCCATGAAGTGGAGGTTGTTGTGGCTGAAGGCGTGCCCTATGAAATTCCAGCAGTAGATTTGTCCGTCGAGATGGAGCATTTTGATACAAGAGAAGGCCGGATTCAGCAATTGATGGGAGAAAATCAACGCTTGAAGGAAGAGAATCAACGGCTGAAAGAGGACATGCGAAGAGCTAGCGACGAGATCCCATCCTAGCAACGACGTATGATGGAGCTTGAGGGGGCCATGGCAAAGGGGAAGGGGGCTTCTACATCACAAACACGACCTAATACATCGACTAGTCCAAACGGATTGGTCATAGGAAGTGTGCTTGACTATTTGGCATTCGATAATGCAGATTTCAACGAAGTATTAGGCTCGCCTGCAACACCTTTTGAAGTTGACATGCATTTTATTTGTCGCCAAAGGTGACCAAATAGCTGAGGAGTTGAGGAAAATTGATAGGAGATGGAAGGATCATAATCAAGAGCGGGTATTTGGTTTGACATCATGGGCAATTGTAGACGAGATGTTTCCGGACAAATTGCCAAAGAAACCGGATGGAACAATTGACTGGGCCCAGTGCGAGTAGGATTTTGAAAACACGATGGACATCAAGAAAGCAGTCAAACTGTGGCTTGCAGTAGCAACGTTCGTGACGGATGGTGAAAATTGTGCAATGTCTTGCAACCAATTTGGACCTGAAGGAGGATTTTGCATAGGCACTTGCCGCCACGTGTTTCATCCAATTTGCCTCATTGGCTTCATGGTTGTTCGACAACAATGTCCGCTATGTAAATCTGCCTTCCACAAGCGCTTGTACAGCCTTTTTGGATTAGAGGATTACATGCCACCGCATTGGGAGTATAATGAAACCAATGCAAAAGACCACAAAGGGAAATGGGGAGAAGACTTGGTATGGAGTCGGAAATTGTCTTGCTCTTCTATAGAGAATTAGTTGGCCGTCCTGGAATTTGGCTGGAAAAGAAATCTGGAGGCAATTATGAGGGCGTGCCATCATTTAATTCCATCAAATGTCTCAAATGCCAATGACAAGCGAAACTTCTTCTACGAGGTTTACAGCGGGTATCGGGACGAAGCGCACAAAGAGTTTCCATTAGGAATTCATCCAGAAGGGCTAAAATGGAAGTTCGATGGAATAATGTAATCGTCGAAAGAGCGTTCCAACCGCTATTACGAGATGAACTAGGCAACGGATAAATCCGACTGGACAGACCTTTTACACCATCGAAGCATTGATTTTCTGATGGAACAACATAGTCCTCAAGCGAGATGCATGCTTCGAGCCATGCAACAATCACAATTCCTGAGGGAATTTCTTGAAGAAGACGGGCCTGCGAGGAGGACTCAATCTGCAGTTTGTAGACTTCGATTGGGCGGGGGTGAAGATTTGCCGAAGGGTACGAATGATGCCGAGGCCGGCCCAAGCGGTGCAGCGATAGACGAGAACTAATTGAAGATTTTCGTAGTTGTGTAGCAACCAAGATATACTTTTCTTTTTCTGTATCGTTAAACACTACTGAAATACATATGCTTTTCTTTTGCAAACTTGTTGGCACACTCTATGCATGTGTTTATAATCATATCATCATGAGAATGCTAATTATCATGGTGTCATTATATGGTTAGCTTGGTAAGTAGTTAAGTGGGAGAAAAAATCATTTTAAATCTTGTTACAACTAATAAATATCTTATGAACATGATAGGATAATAACAAAATAAACATACGGGTAGAGGATGTCAATCCAAAGTGAAGGGGGAAAGAGAGAAAGTGAGGGTGATGGGGGGTGAGGGTGAGGGGGGGGTGAGGGTGAGAAGGGGGCGGATGAGGGGGGGTGGAGAGGGGAGGAGAAGAAAAGAAAGGGAGGAGTGGAGAGAAAAGGGGAGGGAAGAGGAGAGAAGGGGAGGAAGGGGAAGAAGAGTGGATGGATGTTCAATCCAATCATTGCAAATCCGAACTTCCCTCACTATATCCGGGATACTCCAAATCTCGGCTTTAATGAGAGAATGTTTGGATTTGTTTATTCTATTAATGATGCTTCTTTGCAAAACATAAGATTGGTGAGAGATATGAGAAAAACCTTCGTAAACTTTTTCGAAAAACTACGTAGGGTGGGTGAGAGGGGAGGGGCGGGATACGGGGGGGAGGAGCGGGTACACGGTGAGGTTACCGGGGGGTGAGGGTGAGGTTACTGGGGGGTGAGGGTGAGGTTACCGGGGGGTGAGGGGGGGGTGAGGGTGAGGGGGGGTGAGGGTGAGGGGGGGTGAAGGTGAGGGGGGGGTGGAGGGGGGAGGAGAAGAAAAGAAAGAGAGGAATGAGGATAGAAGAGGAGGGAAGGGAAGGCATAGTCAATGCTATCGTAGAAAAGTCAAACATTCCCCCCTACTATAACTGGGAAAGTCCAAATCTTGGCTTTAGTGAGGAATGTTTGGACTTCATTACCTTAAATATACCCGGTAGATGGAAGAAAGGGCCAAGGGAGAATCTAAGGAAAGAGAGAATTGAAGTTTCCGTTCTTCCCCCTCCTATTCAAATTTGCCCCACTACAAACCAATTCCCCCCTCTATTTCAAAATTCGAGCTACGACATCCTAAATGAATGATCTTAAAATGTGTGCTATTTCTCTCCAATGTCACCTTGTATTATGTTTAATTCATTCTTCTTCCCAATGCTATATTACAAATAAATTTATCATCCTAATGGTCTAATCTTATATTTGATTTTACACTCAAAATTTATATTAAGACTAAAGAATATACCGGTAGGTAGTATTATGTTTATTTCATTCTTCTTCCCAATACTATATTACGAATAAATTTATCATCCTAATAGTCTAATCATATATTTGATTTTATGCTCAAATTTTATATTAAGACTAAAAAATATACCGGAAGGTAGTATTATGTTTATTTCATTCTTCTTCCCAATACTATATTACAAAATAATTTATCATCCTAATGGTTTAATCATATATTTGATTTTACGCTCAAAATTTAGATTAAGACTAAAGAATATACTGGTGGGTAGTAATATGTTTATTTCACTCTTCTTCAAATAACATTTTATTTAAATAAAATTAAAATAAATTAAAAAACGGAGCAACCCTCTTTACCCCCCCACTTACCCCCTCATCTATCCCACTTCCCCCCCTTTCCCCCTCCCGTACCCCCCTTTTCTCCTCCCCTACCCCCCCTTTCCCTCTCCCCCTTCCCCCCCCCCCTCTTATCCCTCTCCCTAACCCCGCTTACTCCCGGACCCCCCCTTCCCCCTTCTCCCCCCCGCTTACCCCTACTCCCACTTACCCCTCCCTCTACCCCCCCTTTCCACGTACCTCCCCTTCCCACGTACCTCCCCTTCCCACGTACCCCCTCTTCCCCCTTCCCCCTTCCCCCCCCCCCCGCTTACCCCTACTCCCACTTACCCTTCCCACGTACCTCCCCTTCCCACGTACCTCCCCTTCCCACGTGCCTCCCCTTCCCACGTACCTCCCCTTCCCACGTACCCCCCCTCCCCCCTTCCCACGTACCCCCTCTCCTCCCTTCCCCCCCGTAACCCGCCCCTCTCCCCATAGATTTCCCCATCTTTGTGAGGGTTGGATTGGGAATTGGGGAAGGGCGTTTTAGCACATTGAGAGGAGGTTTTCAAATTTTTTTTCTACAACAATGGCGACCAGCGCTAGCTTACAGTGGAGCTAATGTCAAAATTGGTTCACGTAAAACAATAGAGCAAAGAATTATTACAAGGATCTACATGATATACCAAATTGGCCATTAGAGCCTTCATCCTTAAGGATCGAATGCGATGGGAAGCCAATGGAGGAAAACAAGAGAGCTACAAAATATCCAACAAAAACATCTCGACCAACCCAAAACGACTCCCTTGGTCTATCACACAACCGTCCGATAAAGTGCGGATCACGCCCATATTCCTCTCGCAATTCGCCTGTATTTAAGAATTCTCGTGTCGCAGGTAGTGGAGTCAAAGGCCAACACCCGTTCTTCAAAAATGAAGACACTTCTATAGGCTCAACCAACGCAAGGTTCACAGCTCGCCAATAGCGAATAACAAATTCATGACGCCGACAAAATTCTCCAGATTTGTCCTCCACACATGAAGTCTCCCACATCTTAATAAACCCTCCAATGCCTTTTCCAATGTCATCACGGTTTCTCATGGGAATGGGCGCCAAAGGTTTCATCTCACCTGTAGGTAACAATGGCTTTCCTGTACTTCGTTCCTCTTTCTACAATTTTATACCTCCATTAGTAGAAGCTAACCACTCATTGTCTGTACATAACATCTTATACTGCATCATGGGCCATCCATTGTCATGCTTCTAAAACTTGAATTGCTGACCCTCCGAATGCCCAACTAGAATTTCATCTCTAGGACCAATATAGTCTTTGATATAACCCTTGAAGTCAGGTATTTTCTCTATCAAATGAGGAATAACCGGCAAAGACTCCGCGTCCATAAATGACTTCATCAACTAAGGAAGTGTGAGAAAGTCATTCTCTTTCAGATTCATGCTCCAACGTCCAAAGAGGGCATCAATGTCTTCGTGGGTATGTCCAACTAACAAGAAATTGACATATACTTCACGGAACACACCCATGTGTACCAGAAGAGACCAAAAGCAAAACATAAATCTATTCTTGTTGTCGGAAGCTGCGTTGTCGAGTTGCACATGCAGGACAGGAGGTAGAGGCTCCGCCACCCCAGAAACTTCACTTTCAGGTAGAAGAGAGTTTAAACACCCTTCTTATCCAAACAATATAGCTTCAAATAAAGGCAGGGAGTCTGAATTTGCGAATAATGATTTCGAACACAAGATCGGAACATCTACTAGATCTCGTAAAAGCTTTAATATTGATCCAACAGTGTGATTGCAATCACTTGGATAAATATCGAGCCCATAATGAGCATACCAGACATCGCTATGCCCGTGCACAATCATGCCAGTCACAGCAATTGGAAGCTTGATCAATGCATCATTTGCCTTTGTTTTATGTGAAAATACAGGGCACGCAGTCTTTGCATGATCCATTTTGTCATGTATTATACAAAGTACATCTCTCGGCCTCTGAATAGAAAGAGAACGATTTGTATAATAATACTCACGATTCGTTTCTTGATGATGCAAATGCTCCCCTAGATCCACATATTCTCTTCAGATATTTGTTCATCACGCTAACCCCGAAGCATGTGTATGAAGAAGACCATTTAGCTCAAGTCGAGCTGAATGATCCTCTTACAATCATCTCCCAAGAAAAGTCAAATTATACTTAGGTGGATGACCATTGAGCTCGAGTCAAGCTAAATGGTCTTCTTCTGAATAGTTCAACTAGACGAATATGTGAACTTGAAGCATTTGGATGTGGATGCCCATTTCGCTCGACTCGAGCTAAATGAGCTTGTCCATATTTCATGCATTTGTGATAAGAAATTGCCTCGATATTCGTGCACAGTAATTAGTGAGAATGATTCTTGGGAACCGTGCACAAGTTAAATAGTACATTTGCCTCGATTTCCGTGCACACCAACTTTGGGAGGAATGGGGACATCCTGGGAGAGTAAAAATCATTTGAAGTTAAGTCACGGAGAAATCCGGAATATTTCTAAAAATAGAAGTTACATAATTGGAATAAAATAAACCGGAATCGCGAGGAAAATGGATAACCCAAACTCAAATTTACAAAATAATCACATATTGGGCACTAGAATGATAACCCCTAAATGCGCAGAATGTCGATAAACGACATTTTGGATGGAAGGCAGCACTTTGAATAGCCATATCTTCTTCATCCGAGGTCCATTTTAGATGAAATCACTTGGGCTATGCTTCAAATCAAGTCTAGTTTGTATTGTGAAATTTGCAAGCCCATAAAATAAAGTATGAATTAATGGAATGCACTTTAGTGAAGACAGCTCTTCTATTTTATTGGATCTCCAAGCATGGGGCATGTATTATCATTGCAAGCCAATTATGTGAAATTAAAAATAGTTTTGCATGATTTGCTTTTTCAGGGTCATAATCTTAAGGTGATTCTTAACAACTTTGTAGTGAGAAGTTTTATGATCATAATGATTTTGCTATTTGATTTGCAATGATGTTTTGTCGACATAAAAAGTGACAAAGTGGATGATATTTGAGGGCCATATCTCCTTCATCCACCGTTGGGTTTCAACTTAATTTTTTGGGATGGCCTATAATTAGAGCCTCGTCCAAGTGATAGAAACCTTAGAAAGATCTAAGATGATTTAAAGGTAAGGCATGAAATTTAATGCGAAAATTCTAGTTTTCGACTATTTTTCCTTTGTAAAATTTTTGGTAGTTTTTACCATTAATTTGCATGGCTTTTATTTGAGCCAAGAATTTTGAGCAACCAATTTTTTTGGCAAGTTAATGTATGGCGAGTTAATGTATTATTAGTAAAGAAATTAGTTAAGTTGACATCAAACCCTAAAACCGTATTAATGAAAAACTCTAAACCCTAGACCATAACTAACTTAACTTTTGATATTTTAAAAATCAATAACTTTAATAATAAAACTTTTACCATTGTTGCAAACATTTTTTTCCACAATTCATCCGACTACACAAAGAGAAAAAGAAACTTCTAGTTGTTAAAGAGATAGTGTCATTTGTTATTTGAACCTTTACAAGATTAGTTTAAATAGAGTATAGGGAGAAAAACATGAAAATATTTAATTACATGAAACTTATACTTAATAAATGTTTAGAGGGAAAACAAATTGTTCTCATCGTGTACCTTGAATTAATGTAGTCTTGAATGATTTAATTTTATCTTATACTAAATTAAGTACGCACGACTTCAAAGAGTTTCATAGAGCTGTAATAAACTTAAGTATCAAATGGAGAGTAGAATTATAGAGAAATTATGTGAATCTATTTGCATTACTTCCATACTTCAACTCTAACAATTGTTAGGTTTATTTTGGTGAATTAGCATGTGAAATGATGGACGCTATTAACATTCGCTAAGCCTTTATGTCTAGCGTTTATGCTCAATTTATCAAAACCGATAGGTGATGTGAGGTATTGTAAATTTCGTACTTACTAAAATACGTGTAATATCAAAAGACTAATACTTTGCACATTACAACGGTTATAGTAAATATAATATTGAGTTTTTTAAAATGTGATTCTATAAGATTAGTTTCTACTTAATTAATTGTGGTATATTAAGTATGATATTCAATTATGTTGAATCTGATATTCTACAAATGGATTTTATAAACATAATATTCAATATATTTATGTGAGATACTATTATATAAGTATTTAGACAGTGAGTGAATAAGTTGAGGAATTATAAGTTTATTACTTACTTTTTTCAAGTGAATTATTTCCATATATGATATTTAAAATATAATATTATTGGTTTGGAATTAAGTCTTGACTGTTAACATTTAGTGAGTAAATATATTTTACAGGTTTAGTATTCTATGTGTGATATTCAAACGTAATAATATTTAGTTTTACTTTAATTCCTATGCTAAGATGATTTTCATATTACGGTATTCAAAATCTATTTTCAAAAATTTTGAATGTATCCGCATTTACGCTTTCTTCCATAAACTTGCTATCTAGCTTCTATCTTTACATTTTAATCCTAAATCTTTAACTTCAAAAATAATAACCTTTAATCTTGAACCCTTTACCCTATAACTGAAATCTTAATTCCTAAACTCTATAGCCTAAATTCTATACACTAAATCCTATACTAAACCCTTAACGCTAAACACTTAAACTTGAATCATAACTACTACACTGTAAAATATTATATGCTTGGTAGTTTCTTAGAACTCCAATCCGTATGGAAAAATATCAAAAAACACAAATTTTAGAATTCGTCCGTCGAACACTAGATAATTTTTGAGGAAAACTAGTTAAATATATTTTTTAGTTTTACGTAAATTTTTTTTAGAATATAAAGATTAAATTGTTTTATAGAATAAAAGTTGGGCGTAAAAGTTTCCTCGTGAATTATGATCGACACTAATGAAAATTTAATAAAATAATAAGATCCTAATTGTTTAAATTTTGGTGCTATTCACTAATTTTGATAAAATCATAAAATTAGATTTCCAAGATTCAGTTGAGGTCTATCTTTTGTATTTAATTTTTAAACATAAATAAGCGGAATCTATGTAAATTTATTTGGACTTTAGTTCTATGCACTAATTTAAATAAAATAATATAATTAGATTTCTAAAATCAATTGGGATTCCAATTCAGTTCTACGGAATAACTAGTTTGCATTTGAAAGCAGTAGTCTGGCTTAGACATGTACATAGTATGGTTATCAATCTATAATATATCTTATATCTTTATTATTAGGAACTTATTGAATCAGGTAGGCAATGATTGTAATTGATATTGTTTATAACATTTATGGTGACAGATTGAAACATGTGATATTTCGAGTCTACCTTGGCGCTTTAGGGTTAACCAACCTGTTAGGTTCTAATTAAAACTGCTTTCTTCTCTCATATATTTAATTAAGTTCAAGATTAAACAACATATACAACACTCAGTCCCATAACATAAATACCATAATTCATATGATGATGTTTTCAAAAGTTAATGTAGAGATCTAGAAAACTAAATTGAATGAATAAATATGAATTTCATAATGCATTATGAGGTAATTTAAAATTAATGGTAATTATTGTTTTGCAATTGACGGGAGATCACTACTTGTTCATATATTCAATTGACAATAATTGACAATACAACAAATTTTATGATGAAATGGGAGCTTAAGAACTGGCTAACAAATCCAAGAAAGACATACATGTTTCAGAATTCATCATTGATTAGGAGTTAAGGTTTGAGGCTCTTTTAGAGCAATGATCGTCAATATTGCACAGAAGTGCTATATATGCTAATTTAAATTCAAATTTTGTCTAGAATTATCTCTTTTGCAATAAGTGCTCAAACTCACAGAAAATTGTGATTTTACTTTTTTCGAATTTTTATTGAATTTTCGAATATCTCTATGTAAAAGATCAAATTGTTTTAGAGGTTATATAATATTAAAGGGTTAAAGTTATTTTCTAAAAGGACATTTCAAAGGCAATATAAATAAGAAATAGAAAGAACGTTATTTCAGAATGTTTTTGAAAATGGTTATTTGGGTTCACAAAATATACCAAAATCATTATGCACGATAAAAAAAAAGATTTATTTTTCATCTTTGAACATCATGCTTTCATAAGAAAGCTGAATTAGAAATCTATCATACTTTTATATATATATATATACAACTTACGTTGTAATTCATACGATTACATTATTAAGAATTTATTTTCTATTAAAGTTATAAAAACCACTTACACTCTCTTTTTGTCCATACATTTGTTGTTTTTACTTACTTTAAATTCTGTCGGATTATTGAATTCTCATTTTCTTTCTACAAACACCTTATTTTAACATATAATATTTTTAACACGTCCACTACAAACATATGGTCTTATTTAGGTATTTTAGAAATGATAATCACCTCCTTATTCAAACTTAAGAGGGTTAGTGTAAATGATGACATGTAGATTCGTTACTCCTATATTTTATTTTTAGGATTCTTTCATTTTTTTAAGGTTCTTATAATGTAATAAAAGTACAACAATCTTATACCCGTATTTTGAGTATTTACATTACACTTATTATTCAAAGTTTGAATGTATTAAAACTTTTGCATAAAACTCATAGCATATTGATTCGCTTTTTTTCACAAGTTATAAAAGTTATAAATATCACCATGATTTTTATAGGAAACTTACTCTTAGATTTAAAAATATCTTTACCCACCTTATTTTTATTCCCTACCAATAATTCAAAATTTTGACCGTAGAAATAAATTACACTAATTGAATTTGTAATAAAAAAAATTAACAAAAAAATTAAAAAAAAATTAAAAAAAAAATAAAAAAATAAAAAAATGTAGATGAGCAACCCGGGCAGCCCCGTCAGCCCAAGGACGTCGATTGAGCCCGGGCAGCCTGGGCACCTCTCAAAGGCGGTGGTTGGGCTGAGGTACAGAGCGGGAGTGGCTCCCTTGCCCAACTCATTCCGCTGCTGAATGCTCTTCGTCTTCGTCTTTTTTCTTCGCTTGCTCCCGCTCTTTGTCAACCTCTTCGCCTGCTCTCGCGCCCTATTGCGGCTCCCGCGCCTTGCTTTGGCGCTGCGATCTTCGTCTCCCTCTTCACCCTGCTCTCACGCCCTGCTCCGGCTCCCGCGCCCTACTCCAATTTCCTGTTCGTCATCTCGTCTTGCCGCGAGCATCGTCCGCAGGAGCTTCCAGTGCATTGTTCCAGGAGCTTTTATCTGCTCGTCCTCGTCCTCCTTTCATGCTCCTTATCATTTCATGCTCGGTGATTAAGGGCGCTACCGCATCCTCATCGAATTTTTCCACGAGCTTTTTGCGCCGATTGTAAGTTCCTACTTCTGATTTTTAGGTTTTACATTGAACTTGCGCTTTTAGAGCTTATTCTGTACATTGCAGGGCACAATGTTTTGGAATTTTGCTCGCAGATTAATGTAGCTTTTGAAATTTGTGTACTTGGCTTTGAAATTTGAGTTTTTCTGCTGAAATGCGCTCATTTCAACTTTTATCTCATTTAGCTCAATGTCCATTTAGCTCGATGTCCATTTAGCTCGAAGTCCATATAGCTCGATGCCCGTTTAGCTCGATGCCTAATTAACTAGATCAAATAATATAATTCTCCAGGACAACCCAAGCCCATTTAGCTCGAGTCGAGCTAAATGGTCTCACACCTCGTTTCATGTCAAGCCCATTTAGCTCAAGTCGAGCTAAATGGTCTCGCACCTCGTTCAGGTCAAGCCCATTTAGCTCGAGTCGAGCTAAATGGTCTCGCACCTCGATTCATCGCAAGCCCATTTAGCTCGAGTCGAGCTAATTCGCCCTCTGTAAATTTGTTATCATCAGGTCACTTACAATATACAAGCACTAGAGGGATTCCTTGAACCAGTCGTACTCGAATCAGCAGACAATCGGCTTGCAGCTTTTGCTGAGGACGCGCAATTGGGGAGGTTGTGGACCCCCAAAAGAAATTCCATTCTCTCTTGGTCTATTCGTCTGATGAACAAGACCCAATTCTTCTTCTACCAACAATCGGGGTCTCACGGGGCATTTTTGCCTCTGTGTATTGATGCCTTCATCGGTCTTGTTATGTATGAAGACGCATACCTCCTGATTAAGTTCGAAGCATTGGAGGTCAAAGGTTTCGACTTCACCATTGTATCTCCGCCCAATGAAGTCCGATTCTCCCACGACTTCATTCGCGATTATATGGTCGAGAAGGTCGATCCTACTCAGCTGCATCATCTCGACACGAGATTGGTACCCAATCTTTTGTCGCCAAAAGCCTTTGTGAGATTGTATGTTCCATACACGGCGCAGATTTGGAAGGCTCTGTCTGATTTCGAGACTGCGAAGAAGGAAGGGAAGGCTTAGATGAAACGGACCGGGAATCTACTGCTGCAGGCTCCATCTGGAAACGCTCTGTCGGATCTAGGCACTCTAGAGGGAAGTCTAGGCGGGGAGGGGTGGAAGCGGGCAAACCCAATCTCATCCAGCTCTGGCTCCAAAAAGAGCAAATCCTCCGGCAGCGCACTTACGTTCATGAACCCCACAATGAACGTGGTTGTCTCGGAGAAGGAGATCAAGTATGCGGAAGCGACGAAGGCTCTCCACGACTACTGGGACAACTGCGCATAGTGTTATGTCTTTGGTCGCGACAATCCTCTTGACGTGTCGATCAACCTGCTCGACCCTGCAGAACCGAGATTCATTGATCGATTGTTGGAACCGACTGAAATTGCCCATTACAAGAATATTTTGATGAATTCCCTTGACGTTAGTTCCAGGCAAACGATCATCATTATGCCAAAGATTGTAAATGAGCCTTAAATTTGGGATTGGGAATTGTTCGTAAAAACCTCTCGGTTCCGGATTATCGATGGGAGCACCACGTTCAGGCTGCAAAAGAGTTGATTCGTGACCGGAAGGTTGACGACGCCAAGATCCTTGCCCTGCAAACATGGAAAGCCCATGTTGTGTGGCATCGGACCAGGGATGTCACAGCGTTCGGACGTCCGGCAGGGGTCCGGGGACCATCTGTGACTTAGAGATTTTTGATCTTTTTACTAAGGGTAAATGACCATCAGGGTGCGTTCATTGGTCGAACCACCCTGTCGACCAGTGCTCCAGCTTGTCGTTGGCCTGACCGACCGGTCGGCTACCCGACCGTCGGCGAGGGCGACCGGCCGTCGGCCCGAGCAACAGGCCGTCGGCCAACCGATCCGACCTTCGGTCCGGCCGTCGGTCCCGGGCAAGGCTTGGCATATCATGCGTGATCTTGAGAGACATGTCCATACTTTGTATGCACCCCCAATCTCATTGGAACCACTTGAGGTGGCCACCGCAAAAGAGGAGTTTTACCATCGGAGACGGCTCATGACGACTGATTTACATGGCGCGGCTGCACTTTTGAATCCTTATTTACTACATGACCAAGAGTTAGCTAATGATCCCGATCTGACAATAGCTTGCAAGCGTGTTGTACAAAAATTATGACCCGCGGAGGATTACGCAGACGTGGTGAGTGAATTTCTTGCGTTTCGAGTAAGCGGTCCACCATTCCATGACATGTTGGAGCCTAATACTCAAAAACTAGCTCCACATGCATGGTGGAAGTTTGAAGGTGCTTGTGCTAAGCTCCTTTCTCCAATTGCAAAGCGAATACTAGCACAGACCGTGTCCTCGTCCGGTTGCGAACGCAACTAGAGTAGCTACTCTTATGTTCGCGACAAGAAATGGAATCGGTTACTACCGGGGAGAGCTGATGACTTGGTCTACATATATTCCAACTCGAAATTGCTTGCGAATGATAAGTTGAGTGACGATGGGCGGTGGTACAAAGAGAACTTGGATTTAGAGGAAGACCAAGTACATGAAAACGATGAGGAAGCTGTCGAGCACGATTCAGAGTGTGATGACAATGATATTTTTGAATTTGGTGATGAAGACGATGATATGACTTTCTTCCCCGCTTCAAATGATGAAGATGCTCCAAATGTTCACAATGCTAAGGGTGATTTTATCGCTGATGGTGTTTCGGCGGATGATCTAGAGGATGAAGAGCCGTTAGCACGGTTAATGACACAAGGCGGCATGGACAAATTGACTAACGTCCTACCTGTTCTCGCTAGTGGTTTACGGTTGGAAAAGAAGGCGATAGATGTGAAGACCACCGCGTGCAATACTACTGCGGGCACTATGAGCTCTGATCTGGTCGTGGAGAATATCGCATCCGGTAGTAAGGATCAAGTATCTTTACAATGTGCTACTCCCCGCGCTTTATTTCAACCTTCTACTGCAAGGGTTACGACAACCTTGGAGAAATCGTCTAAGGGTTTAGTATCCCTTTCAAGAGCCAAATATGGCAGCATCTCTAGTGACTCTGATGTACCTTTGGGCAGGTATTTAAAAGATGCCAATGTTCCTTGTACTGCCACAGGGTTACAGGACATGCTTGGCACTTCAAAGTCGCATAAACAAAAATCTGTAACGGTCCCAATTGTTCCGCCCAAGAAACCAAAGATCCCTGTTAATCTCCCCGAATTTGATACTTGGCACAAGTATGGGAATATACAATGTCCAGAGAATAAACCCTAGATCAAAGAAGAGGTTCCAAGCGATTATGAATATGATCCTACGGGGTCTAGTGGAGCTGAAGTGAAGGGAGATAGCGATTATGAGCAATCCTCTGGTCCTGATGAGTAGTTGAATTTGGCATCTTTATGTAGTATAGGTTCATAGAACTTATACTTATTATAGAAATTGTAGCTATAGTTTATTGTAGTACTTTATTGTTATACTCCAAATGCATTTGGAGATTTTATTGTCTACATGACTATATTTAATGTGTTGAAAAAATTACATATATCTTTACATACTTGTCGCACGATGGTCTTCACTCTCAAGCATAGAGAAGAAATGCACATTAAATCGGAAAGATTGCAACCCTTTACTTCAAAAATGAGGCCCCATGGATCAATGGTGGCATTTTCATCATTTTTAAAACAACATCCATACAACCTAGAAAAAGCATATATATATATATTTATATATATAGTTATATATATATAGTTATATATATATAGTTATATACGTGCAACTTAAGGTCCAACATCCGTTCTAACTTCAAACTGAAGATCCATTCGATTGAACAATCTGAGCTATACTACGAGTACGCGGTCTTTGACTTCGACGGGCAATTTGACCGCCCTCGTCATACTCTTGATCCACGGCTCCAATTTCGCCTCTCATCTCCACCTGCCAACTATCCTCCTCACCTTCCTCCGATTGCCTCTTCCCCTTTTTGCTAGAATCCACTTGTTTGTTATGTAAGATTTCCTTGGCCTTCTCGATCTTTGCAACGACATCCTGCACAACACTTTCGAACTCATCCAATAATAGAAGTTGTGAGTCTTTTGGGTTTAAAAGACATACTCTCCAAACCAAAATGGCGTCATCGATACGCTTATCAAACTTCTTCACCGCATCCCAATAAGAGACCTCCACATCTTCAAAAGAGTTTTCTGGCATCAAAGTCCGGTATATTGCGGCCTCCTCCAATTTTGCAAGGACCATAGCTCTTCCAATTGGAGTATGATCGTACTTCTTATACTCCTCTCTAAAGCCAGTTGAATCTGTTATTTCGTGTCACGAACCATCTTCTCTCTTTTCCACTCTCTTTGGAGGAAATCAAAAGAAACGGTTGTGTTCGACGCTCCAATGCCCTCCAAAATTACGACAATACAACTCTCGTTGCTCTTCACCTTCAATATTCCTCGCCCTTATCTCTATTTTGTAATCTTGTGTCATCCAGAATAACTGATCATGATCCCCACCATATTGATTGGCTAGTTGGTGTTATAATTCGGACGTACTCCACTCAAGTGCATTTCCCCAATCAGAGTAGTGTAGAAATTTCTTTGGGAATTGATCTAGTGGAAGATTCCATCGGTTGAACTCGTGCCCTGGTGGCATAAGATCTCGTATGCCCATCATTCCGTAGAATCTCGTGCTAAATGGAGAGCGACATACAAGACATACCGATTTTGTCATGGCATATCGGCATGTGCAAGTAACATGGAAGTTATGGCCACATTGGCCCAACGTGCATGCTCCCTATAGACCAAAATGATGTAGGCACACCGCACATGTGTCCTCAAGTATTGCGGGAGGAGGGTCGCATGTGTTGATTACAATGCGAGTTGACTCTTGTAGGTGCAATGAGAATCTACTGTACGACGCCCATCCTTCTCCTATCTCCAAAGTCCAATCAACATCATTGTTTCGCCTCATCTTAGAGTAGTTTGTACGCTCCATCATCTCTTCAATATTCCCGCAAAAAGTGACCTCTAGAGGGTCATATCGTTTTTTCGATCTGTTCGTAAAGAACTTCTGCAATGAAGCATCTACAACTTCACATGAATCTTTTGATGTAGCTGCAATCGATCTGAGATCGTCTTTTGCCCTCGAAACCAAGCTCCACCTATCTTGAAGTTGATGAATCCATCCCAACAATGGTAGTGTGCATTCTAGGAGTGGTGTAGAATCTACCGTTTTCAAGGTTTTCCGTAATGCCTCCAATTCAGCGACTGCCTCATCTCTCTCTTTACTTGTAGCCTCCAACTTGATTGACCATGCTTTTGCTTCCTCCTCCAATTTCGCAACTGCAACATCTCTCTCCTTCTTTGTTGCCTCGAACTTCATTGCCCATGCTCGTTGTTGCTCAACCTGTGCATCATCTCTCTTCTTTTGTGATATTTCCAACTTCATTTCTCACGGAATTTCATCATCGTCATCATCGTCTATTTCGATAATGGTCCTTCTCTTATCTTCTTTACCATCCTCTCCACCATACTTTTTAAGAGAATATAAATCCGTGATATAAGTCTTTCCCTTATCTTCTTCACCATCCTCTTTACCACCCGCATCAATTTGTGAAAGAAAAAGACTATCAGAAGTCCCGATAATGCTCTTCCCCTTATCTTTATTACCATCCTTTTCACCATCCTCTTTACCATCCTCTTTATCACCCGCATCACATTCTGGAACCAAAAGACTAGATGAAGCTACCTGAGTATCATTCTGTGATGGAACAAACTTGTCACCTTCTTCTGAGTCTTCTAACACATCCCTTTGGCGCATTGCTTCTTGGTACTTTGCCACATACTCGCTAGCAGGACCTTGGCCAAACAACCGCAATTTCTTGTAAAACTCGTCAAGTAGACGTTGCGTAATTTGGTGTTGTTTCTGCAGTTTCACAATGATTAGCTCACTCTTCACTCGGTCCTTCAGTAGAGGGTGGAATCGATCTATGATTGCCTCATAATTCACCGCATACTGTAGAATGTTAGGCAAGATCCTTGCCAAAGCGTGACTCATCGTCACAAAATCGGGAGATATATTACTAAGTACTTCTGACGCCTCTTTCAAGTCGAGGCCTAGAGCAACTATTTCAGCAGCTGAGGCTTCATGCCCTAGCAAACCTTGGTCTATATCTACCTCATTGCACCAATCTGCCATTCTTTCTGCGGTTTTCAGCCACTCCACCAATTTCTTATTGCTTGGTACCGTATGCAGATAGTCCACAAAATTTTCCACCATACCCGAATCCGGATGCATGTCATCTATGGCATCTGTTGGTGATCTGGTTTCTCGTGGTTCACTTGGCCCTGCCTCCTCTAATGTTGGTACCGGGGTTACACGAGGTTCTTCAACTACGTTTGCACCTTCGAGCCTATCAATTATAGTTGGTTCTACGATTGGGGCATCCGTGGCAACCATATTCCTTCCATCCTCCTGATGTGTCGTGGTTGTTGGAGGAGAATCCTTCACCGCCGTCTCATGAGTTTTTCTCCTCAAGTGCTGCAATAAGGCCTTTGTAGAGTTAGATTCAAGATCAAACATATCTGAGATCTCCTTTTGATTTCTCCCGATTCGAAGAGGAAATGCACTACTCACCGTGAATGTGCTCCAGTTCACCTTCCGGTTCAATATTAGCTCAGCCTACACCATGCTCAAAAGTGTATAGGAAAAGTAACCTTTGCTCTTGGGACGAGTTCCAAACGATGCCACCCAAACTTCTACAGCACAATGAAGAAAGTGATCATCCTTGCATATTTGTGGGTTGCAAGTAAACTTTGAAAGTTTCCCAATGTGATACATCTTCACACATTTCTTGCACGTCGCCAATCTCCTGTATTCCTTAGTTTCATTGGCCCAACCGCTCTCAGCTTTGATGGCCTCATTATCCAAGATCTCGTAGTGCAACTCATGTCTCGCTCCTTTTGGTTTCACTATCTTTGACGGTGTCTCCTGTAAAACCAACTCCGTCCCCACCAATCATGCGTTCTTGTTTTCTGTCCCAGGTGACCTCAAGGTCTGTTCAAAATCAGCCTCCATATTCTTGTTATCGGTATCCGTCGCCATGAAGAATAGCTAGGGAGTATTTAAAATACCCCGAAGATATCCCAAGTATGCAAAAATTCGATGCAGCAGCCGCAAGTATCGCGCTGAGTTCCCCCCGCCACCACAAATGCAGCACACGAGAAGCTAATGCCCACGGTTGCAGCCGAGTTGAGGTGGATGAATACGAGAAGAAGTGAGGGGAAATGAGGCCCCAAGGGCCTTCTCTCCCCTTGTTTTTCCAACCCTAGAGACCGACCGCACGGAGCGGTTGCTCGACCACTCACGGCCGCGACCGATGCTGGCCGGCCCGTCCGGCCGACGGATCCTGGCCGGTCGATTCGGTCGACCGATCGTGGCCGGTCGTTCGCGCCGACCGATCGCGGCGGACCAATGACGGCCGACCGATCTGGCCGGCCGATCCTGGCCGCTCGATGTTGGCTGACCGATGCCGGTCGACCGATGGCGGCCGACCGATCTGGGCGGCCGCTGCGGGTTTTGCTTTAAATATTTTTTTCAATTTTTTTTTTCAAAATTTTTTTTTCAATTCTTTATTTATAACATACACTACAAAAATCTTACAAAATTGTATGGGATCCTTATTTATTCCTCAAAGATTTCTGTTATTCGATTCTCTGTGATTATTACACAATGAAAAAAGGAATCCTAGGTTGATTTCTGAAGTGCTATATATTCTTTATTCACGGATACATTTTCTCTTTAAGTTTTGAGAACAAAACCATTCCTAGTCTACTCTTTAAAGTATAAATCTTCACAAATTCATAGATGTTTCATACATGAGGCATACATTTGGGTCCAGACAATTTCTTTCTTCTCTATTTTCCTTTTGTAAATTTATTGGCCATTGGCTTTATGAATCAAACTTTGAGCCACATGACCTGCAACGATAACTCTATTCCAATATTGCATGGTTGAGAATGTCAATTGAAGTATCCTCATTTAAATATAGGACACTTATTTTGGAACAGCGTCATTTGGTTAAAAATAGGCTATGAGATCGAAGATTCTATAATCCTAAATCCTATGTTGAATGTTGAATGTTCAATATTGTACAAGTATATTCTTTGCAATAAATGTGTGATTTATTCCATGTCAATAACATCTCCATCAAAAATATTAAATACAAAATAGATTATTTTGCACATAATAACTATGCGATGTAGAGTAGTGCAATTGTTATCCATTTAAAATATTATTGAGGACTACACCATACATACACAAATCCATTATTTCCCTTCCACACACAATGGTGTTTGCAAAGCTTTGCAACACGAAAACTAGAATTAAAATGAAATCTATCCCAAAATCCGAAGACCCTAAACCCTAAACCCTAAACCCTATACCGTAGAGGCCTAAAGAGTAATTCATACATCCTAAACCATAAACCATAAATCCTATCCACAAGTGATTTTATCCACAAGATACTCTAAATGAAGAAGAGATGCCTCTTTAAATTATTATATTCTCAAAACAATTATTCGAAGGAAGAGTTAATTCAGAAATTACTAGAAATTGTGAAGATTATTTTTGTAATCTCTCAAGGCTACCCTTGTGAAATTGACAAACTTTTTGACTTGGGTCACTTTAGAACTCAAGTAGTAGATTGATCATGAACATATTTCCAAACAAAGACTAAATTTAAACAGCCCTTAATGGACTTCAAACCTCAATTTTCTAGATGTAGGTTGAAAATTTGGAATTCGGATATGCAAATTTTACCACGTGCACTTTGCGGTGTAAGGAGATCCTAGTAAAAATTTAATAAAAAATTATTACTTTTGACCTCTTCATCTATGCTGCCCGAAATAGGAAACCTCCACTTTCGTGGCCATGGATCTTAAGGGGTTTAGAAAGAATATTTTAATAAAAATAAATTAATGTGTACGATCAAAAACATGGTCTCTAGCTTATAATAAGAATTGGCCTCATGGCCTTCGCTTTTCTTATAGACAAGGGCATCAACTCCCAATGGCTTCACAAATGGGAAAATTGGCCCCACCATATTGATTGTTAAATGTCTACTCCAATTCAAGCTACTTGGGCACAATAACTCAAAAAGTGAGTGAATTGGCTTGGAGATTTGTTCGCCTTCACTCTCCTTGAAGAGAGTCCCTTATTATAGATTTATTTAAAGCCGACAGCATCTTTGTCATTCAACATTCTCATTTCGGACAAAGAGATATTCTTGACATTCTCTTGTCAGAACATTCCATGACCATATTTAGACTCCACGTGGACCACACAGGCTAAATATGGTACCTTTGAAAATACAAATATGTAACGCAGGGTAGTGATCGAAGTTGTGCAAACGGGGAGTGTTCGGGAGAGGCAAGAGGAGGAGAAGGAAGGGGGTACGCGGAACAACCGACCGACCGGTCGCCCGGGGGACCTGGTCGGTCGCCATGCCGGTCGTCCGACGCCTGGGCGGTCGGCAGACCGGTCGCCGGTCGCTTCGACCGATGACAGTCGACCGATATGTAAAATATAATTGAGAACTACACTATACATACACGAATCCATTATTTTACTTCCACACACAATTGTGTTTGCAGAGCTTTGCAACACAAAAACTAGAATTAAAATGAAATCTATCTCAAATCCTCAAGACCCTAAACCCTAAACCCTAAACTCTACACCCTAAACCCCAGAGGCCTAGATAGTAATTCATACATCTTAAACCAAGAACTTAAATCCTATCCACAAGTGATTTTATCCATTAGATACTGTAAATGAAGAAGTGATGGCTCTTCAAAATATTCTATTCCCAAATCAATCAATCAAAGTATACAAATAATCAGTTTCATTTAACATCAAATCTTAGTACTAATGTACTATACGTGTACAATATCAAATATGATTAAAAATTTATAAGTTGATGCCATTATTGCCATATGTTAAAAACTTATAGGGTGGGATATTTTCATAAAATTTATTAGTCTCACTATTTATTTCTCTTATTTTATGATCGCAACATAGTAACAATAGAAACTTATTTCTATTACCTTTGTAAGAGGGAAATAAGTAATTATTCAAATACATACAATAAGAATAATGCTACAATTAATTTTTTAAAAAGAATATGTGCAAATTAGTTACAAGTATATGTACTAGATTATATATCTACTCCTAGCTTAGTTCAAGGGTGTCAGACAAAAAATAGCCAATAATAGAATTAGTTGTTTAAACACAATGTTTTTTAGAGTAAGTACTACTAAATTAGATACACAATGATGGAGTAATTTCCAAATGCACATCAAATAATATAGACCATAAAATGTAGAAAAGTTAAGGCCCAAATAGAAAGTCTAAATATTGACAAATACAGTAATACCAAAGTTATGAAAACTAAATGCTCACACATGCTCACCTACATTTCATATATACTTAGATCTCTCCAATGTTAGACATCAGTATACTCTCATCAAGGAATAGTTAAAATTTATGGAATGTAATATGAGAGGATTTAAGGCCACCTCAGGGTACACACTAGGGGCCAAGCCATGAATGGGGGCCAATACATGGCAAAATCTCCTAGTGAGAATGGATAAATTTTTGACAAAAGTTGGGAGATACAAGAAATGAATGTCAATCCATGGGAGCTTGCAATACTAGCACTCACCACTATGAACTATGGTGAAACCACCTAAAGGCGAGCACCTACCCAAAGGCGGGCACCCAAGATTCTTGCATTTATAAAGATCTCACCTCCCTTGCATGTACCTCATGCGTACATATTTAGGGTGCCCGCCTATAGGCTTCTCCTTTTGAAATTTGTATCTAATTATGTGTGTGCTTTAAAAAAGCACATAAATAGGGTTAGCTCGTCTTTTCCTATTCCCTATCCGTGAAAAATAGTAACCTACTCATTTCTCACTCCAAGTATATGGATTCCCTCAATTTTCCTTAAGTGCACGACAATAGGTGGTTTCACCATAAAGGGGCTATGTCCAATATTTTTGGAAATTTTTTATAATTTCAACCGTAGGATCTTGAGTAGACTACCATCCAAAGTAGTCTGAAATTTTCAACCGTTGGATCATCCCTAGATGCGAGATCATAACATTTGAAGTTGACTATAAAACATTTTTTGGCCGTGACGGTAAAAGCCGAATCGGTGGCCGTGGTTGTTAAGGTGTTAGGAAAGAATATTTCAGAAAAAAAAATATAAAAAATAAATGTGTACAAATAAAAAACATGGACTCTAGCTAATAATAAGAATTGGCCCTATGGCCTTGGCTCTCCTTCTAGAGATGGGCATCAACTCCGAAGGACTTCACAAATGGGAAAATTGGCCCCACTATATTGATTGTTAAATGTTTTGTCCAATTCAAGCTAATTGGGCAACATAACTCAAAAAGTGAGTGAATTGGCTTGGAGATTAGTTGGCCTTCACTCCTCTTGTAAAGAGTCCCATATTATAGATTTATTTAAAGCCGAGAGTATCTTGGTCATAAAACATTCCCGTTTATGACGAAAAGATATTCCCGACATTCCCTTGTCAGAACATGCCCTGTCCATATTTAGACGCCACGTGGACTATCCGGGCTAAAAATAGTACTATTCAAATTGCAAATATTTAATGCAGGGAAGTCCTCGAAATTGTGCAAACGGAGAGAGTTGGGGAGATGCAAGTAGAGGAGGGGTAAGGGAGGTACGGGGAAGGGAGGTACGCCAGGCCGGTCGCTGGTCGCAGGACGCCGGCCCGGTCGTCAGTTGCCGGGCCGGTCGGCCGACCTGTCCCCGGTCGCTCGGATCGGTCGGCCGGCATCGACGGCCCTGATCGACCGATCGACCGCGCCATCGGGCGGCTCCGATCGACCGGTCCATCGTGCGACCCCTATCGGTCGTACGTCTGATCCAGGCCGCTCGACCGGCGATTTGACCGCTGCCATCCGGGATCGGACGGCCAGTGCCAGCTAGCTAATGGCATCCGATCCCCGGTCGGCATAAACAGGAGGGGAGGGGCTCATTCTCCCTCACTCTGGTGAACGGGCTGTACGTTGTGGCTTTTTTTAAAGCTGCATCGACTGCGTTGTTCAGAGTCCGCGTGGGTCACCCACGCCCACACTGTGCATACTTGTCGCTGCTGAAAATGGCGCCGAAGCTTTCACGTTCGAGAGGTGAGGCCAAGTCTCCACGAACAAAGGGCGACCCTTCAGAAATGGATTGAGAAGCATGGAGTGATCTAAACTGTGTTGTAGAGCCGGGTTGGCGAGAGGAGAAGGTAGATGTTTGGAATCGCACCATGTGCAAGAAGTACATGAAGATGTATCACATAATGAAGTTATGGCCGCGTCACGAAGCAGTGAAATATGGTCCTCGTCGTGAAGGCCTAGTGAAGAATTGCAAGAGCGACCATTTTGCGCACCGATATCATGAAGTCACAATTGCGGTTGGAATCAAGAACACAAGGCCAGTACTGATGTTGTATTCTACCATGGCCATGGTCCAGGCTGAAATAGTTCTTCACAAGGATATTGACTGGACCACTGTGATAGGTTTGAACGTGCATTTATTGGATCGCAGCAACCGATTTATTCCAACAAATTGGATGGGACCAAGCGATTGTTATACTACTTATTCAGAACGTTCAGCTGATATAGATGCCCAACTTCAACAACATGGAACTCCAAGGGCATATGGGGGCACTAACCAAGATTCAAACCATGACGATTGTGAAGCACCAGTATCCTTTGGCACAGGAAGTGCGAAGTATTACCATGGTAACCACCAATTCGGTACTCATGTGAGTTATATGCCACCCCATCAGGAAAACACGTACGGAGTCAAACGCGAATACGGTAGAGGTGGATCTAGTTCTAACTACCCACCTCCAATGTATACATGAGGTACACATGGTTTAGGAGTTGAGCAGGGTAGCGGATCCATTGCTCAAGGCAACTCAACCCCAACTCATCCTATAAACTCATACAATCGTGGGAACCAATACGGTACAACATTCGGAAGTCCTGATTACCGTAGGCCATGAGGCCAATTCTTCCAGAGGCGAGGTACCAACAAGATCTGCAACAAGCCACACTTCTAAGTGAGCAGGATTACATTGAACAGCTTGAAGCCGAAAGAAACTTCAGGCAAACTTACTGGTTTGGAGAATCTTCTCAAGGACCACCTACTTATGGCGCTGTGCCAAGTCATAAACATGATGATGAAGACTCCGATTAAGAATGACAAATCATCATACATAGTGTCATTATAGTGAAAGTTATGTAGTTAGGGCAACGGTTTATGTCTACAACATTATCGCCTTGCTAGGGACCAATTTTGAGGATCTTGAAATCCATATTTTGTTTATGAATAGATTATACGAATATTTGACTATATCATTAAATATTAATATACTATGCAATTTGTTATTTCAAGGATTTTATCGCGATGTCTTGTATTTTTAGTATGAGTTCACTTGGTGGTAATAATTTCTTTTCTTTGGCTTTAAGCCTTCTTTCACTGTTCACACTCTCACCTAACATATGATATGTTATTCAATTCATACAAATAAAGGCATATGTAAGAAAAGTCATATTATGCTTGACTTGATTTCGAACAAACCATTAATATCGCAACTACGCAAGGTTGATGTAATGAAGAAGTTTCACAATTCATTATATATTCTCAAATATTGTTCATGAAGATTTAAAGATATTTCTATTGAAGGTATTAAGTAATAAAATAAAATAACAAACAATGGAGAAGAAGTCATTCATTGGAATCATTGCAAGGTATATAAAAACAAGAATGTACTTGAAGTACCTACATATAGAAGGCATGTAATACATTTGACTCCAAAAAATTGCCTACATCTACATTAGGACTTCAATGAAGAATCTAAAAAGCTAATAAAGCCGCAAGAACTACAACAGATGCGCGGAACTAATTTACTAATAATACTTGGTGCGAAAATGATCATTTGGCACCGGCCAATAGAATGATTCCATGAAGCGGTTGACAACGTGGGTCAACGTATACTTTGCATCAGCCACCATCTCCAAGTATTGGTCAAAAGCATTTGCCAAGTCTTGATTTGACTACCGGTCAGGCCCTGTTGTAATTTGCAAATTCTCGTAGGCCGTCGACATGCTCTACTTATGGATTCGTTGTGCTATCTGTGCCGTAGCAAACTCCTCCAAAGCGCTATCAAAGAAGGAAGTAACATTTATTTCATCACTCCGTTTGTACAAGTACGCCACCCGAGGATCCACCCAATATCGTGCTTGTAGAGTATCAATTCTCTCTTTGGGTTTCGTCAACGTGTACAAGGACCTCATTTTATCATCCATGCTCGTGGTTAGCCCCCAATCGCATACACCAATATACACTCGTGATTCATCTTGAGGAAAGTGAAAAAGTATGTTGTCTGGTGACACATCGTTGTGGAGGTAGTTCATCCGGTGGACTTCACACATGATATGCACTAGAGCCCAAGCAAGCTCAGTTCCTTTTCTGCAAAACCGAACCAACTACCAAGCTCGAATAAACTCATCATCGGAATGAGGTGTGAGTGCAATATCTCCGTTAACATCATCTCCATACTTTGCATCAAGGGCCAACGTCGATTGAATCTACCAATACGTATAGCCTTGGAACTTATTTGAATGAATGGCTATAAAACGAATAACACCTGGATGTTGTATCCTCACGGCAAACGCCTCATTCTGATGCTCCACCTTGGCCAAGTCTGGTCATGTCACGGCGTAGTTGGGAGTCTTTGCAGCAAATTCCCAAAACTCTTCAATGGCCACAACCCCTCTTATGTGAACTTTGGAAATTGTGCCGTAACCTCCTCTTAGACTCTTGTTCTCAAGTTCGATGATACAAGCCGTGCCAAGAATTACTATCAAATTATTCATGCGACTCTGCTGCATTAACACGTAATTTGTTACAATGGGAATATATACCGATTTTAGTAATAAGGGAGACTTCCATTTAGATCGATTCTCACCTAATTATTTACCAAATCATTAGGTTATTACTGATAATGCTGAGTTTTCCCAAATATAAAAGACAATAAGAGAAAGTATATCAAAATGCAAGCTAAGAAATATGTTCCTTCAAGAGAAAATTTTATTGATATGAAAGCACAAATACAATTTATTGATGTAATTGTAGACCTCCAACATGTAGGCATTATATTATCTACCAATCACGACATGGCGGAGAGGAGGTATCACCACTAGACTCTTTTCTAGTGAATACAGGTTCCTTACTACGTGTGTATTTAGAGAGTGCAGGCTTGTCCATCTCCATAAGCGCACCACTTCTACGACGCTTCGATGCACGTCTCCGTAATAGACGGTGAGTCTCGGACAATAATTGTGTAAGATGAATGCAAGTGTTTGCCCCAAGAGACAAGGTACAATGAGGCACAGTATTCGGCAAGGAACTATTTGGATTGAATCGAGCTAAATAGGCACGACCATCTACGACGGAGTTGCGAAACACAGCTTCATCTTGGGGTGCCGCTGCAACCGAGGTCATCACACCGATTCGATCATGGCAGATTGCAATACTTAGTTGAGTCTGAATAGGGGGATTGTCTACTACATTGTTCTCGTCATTATCCATGTCCTCCTTCGTGTAATCTCTGAACACGCGTCGTCGTCGAGCATAGTAGATCAATCGTCCCCGCCTTTATTCCGAGAAAGTTCTCCAGTCATCACTTGTAATGGAGGCATCTGACACAGATGAAGGACCAATTGCAAGATTTGCTTGCAAAACACATGATGGAAGTAGAGAAAGGCGGCGTCCAACGGCATCAACCTGGTTTATAAACACACCCATTTTAGAAAGTGAGTCCATGACACTAAGTGCAATGAAAAAGGTACACAATATAACAACGCATTTAATCACGTTTGTCAAGGGGGGATTTCCCAATCGATCCACAATATATCTCCATCTAAGCAACCGATAAACATAAGGTTCCTAGGGTAAAAATCAGAATTAAACCAATGATGAAAGTATTTAAGGCAAATTCTTCCCACTCATTCGGTCCTGATTCCACAAATATGGAAGATTATGGCTCAAGAGCTTATACAACTCTGAGTCTTTCGACAGTTCATTATGCGTGGGTCTACGATGGCGCATAGTCTCGGGAAAATTCTCATGACCGTTCAAATGCACGGAAAGACATATCTCGCCTATCCTCTTTAATAAGTCGGACTTTGGCTCCTCCGGACAGGAATGGTTCCACGGAACAGTGAAAAGTGTGTTCTTTGTGGGAACCGCAATGCAAGTCTCAGGCTTGGAATCGACAATGAGCATGTTATTGTTATTGAAATTGGCACCCTTCCTAGGATACAACCGACGTCGAGGATAATTCAAGAGGATGGGATTTGTTGTGCCGGGGTACTTGGCGAATGGGTAATTCTTTAACAACAAATTATTGCATTGGTTGGAAGCCAAGACAAGTCCAGGGGCAACGTCTGACTTCGAGAACAAAAAGGAGCAGAGTCCATGGACAACCTTAGGCACTAGGGTACCCCAGACGTGGAAGTGGCAAAACAAATTTAGTAAGCGAAGGAACCCGGTCAACCCGGGACAACGATAGACGACCCTGCCGGCAACTAAGGTTGGGACGGTGGAGGAAAACATCGGAGGATTATTGGGATCCGGAAAAGACAGGCACTCTGCAGGCGTTGGGGTAGACACAGAGGCCATCGAACATAGAACCCCGTTTAACTCCAACACCACATTCAACCACTTGGGCTTGGACCGTAAAAGACTGCGCGAGATATGCGTAATGGGTAGCTCGGGCGAGATACGCTGTTTGGGATGTTTGGACGGTCCCGCCCGCAGCGAGGGAACACGTAACAATGGCAAATGGTATTAAAACAAGAGGGTGTGTACCTTGCAAATTGTCAAGTATGCAAAGAACTCACAAAGACTTATTTGGTATTGAACCGCGACACCCAGAGGTAACATGAAGTGGTTGGTGGGGGATTTTGAAGCTATCGGACGGAACAAGGTATTCAGAAGGGGGGCTTGGTAGAAAAGGACGATGTTTAGGGCCTTGTGATGAGAAGGACGTGCCTCACTAAAGACGAAAAATGATGTAGAAGAAAAGAGTCTCAATTTTATTGAATGATGTTTCAATAAGTACAACGTTTATAAATGTACTATATACTAAAAGCGAAACAGCATCCAATAATTCGGAGACTACTCGTCGACCTACTCGCCGCCATCGCTTCCGGACTCCTGTCAAACAAGGAGCGCCGGCTTTAAGATTACTAAATGCGAAAACTTCAAGACATGAGGGAATAGCAGAGCAATTGCCATCACCAGCAACGATCGCAAAGACAAAGAGAAGGAAAGAATAGTACTAACCTCTGCATTTATTGGTGAAGACTTAGCCGTCTCGATAGCAGCCACGGGAGAGTCACGGGAAGGGACAACTTCTCCACATTTAATGCTACTGCAGCGGTGTGATGTGTCGGAGTTGCAGTAACCACAGTCGGGACATCATCCTCTTGTCGAAGCCTATACGAAATCTCGAGGGGTACGGGGCAGGGTGCGATCTCTAGTTCAGTAACATGAGGAGGTTGTGGAGGCGCGATGATGGCTGGTGGACGCGCGTCATAGATGCTGAGGTGGGGTTGATCAGAGTTTATGGAGGCTATGGGGAGATGAATAGGCAATTGGGATAAGATATTCCCGAATGAAAGAAACATATGCTCCATCTTGCCCAGATGCATGCGAGTTTCAGACTATGAACTCATGATGGTGGACTCTAATCTGTCAACTCGTGCATTCTGGGCCGCGATGTCTGCTAACCGTTGCTTCTCTCTCTCCATCCGCTTTGCCGCAAGTTCTTGTGCCTTGATGGCTTTCCGCGTCTCCTTCTCCTTCAGCTTCTTTGCCCGCTTCTGATCCTTCGTGAGCAAAAGAACGACAATTTCGAGCTTCACTAGTGGTTGTGAAGGCTCTCCAGGTTCCTTGGGCCCGACAGGGAGAAGAGGATCATCCTCATTGCTCTTGGGCTTTGGAGACTTTGGCTCCTCCGAGAAGTCGTAATACCGGATTACTTTGTTATCCTCCGGCTCGTCCTCGGGCTTCCAGACTCCTTTCACGAACCATTTGTTGTACTTCTCTTTCTCAATCTGCCTCCTGTATGCGATCTGCGGGCATTGGAGAGCAATAGACTCGACAAGAGCGGCAACCGCCAAAGTAGTCTCGTTGTGGGATGGATCGGGAACCACCTCGTCGCCTAAGGTCATGGCCACAAGTTCAGCATCATCAGCGCGGTCATCGTCGTCGCCGTCATCACCGTCGCTCGCACCCTCAACCTCGTCATGGTCGGAGAAGTCAGAGCTGTCGGAAGTTGGCGCATCTCGTGGCAGTCGCTCTTGGCGCCAGAATCCAACGTGGCACGCGGGAAAATCCGACGTGGCACGCGGGAAAAGTTGATGTGGCATGCCACGTCAGCATGTTTTGGAGGTTTTATGCTTCTATCATGATTTGGACATCAGTTAAGACGACTTAAATTGTCTTGCAAAACATTTTAAATGTCGTACAAGATGTCTTGCATGACGTATGCAATGTCTTACAAGATATCTTAAAAGACACTTTGTATGTCTTATAAGATGTCTCCAGTGCGTAGAATGATGTTTAGGTTGATGTCCTTGTTAAATTTGTGATGTTTGCTTGGATGTTTGTAGCGACATCCCGAAGGACATGGATGTAAACGTTTTGTGTTAAACATAATGTTTGCAACAATGTTACTATTGATGTTTTCTGTTCATATTAAAGGACATCTATGATGACGTTTTTAAATATTTATATTGTAATCAGATTCGTAATCCACAGACGTCTCACATAACATAAACTGTAAACACTGTCACGTCAAAAATTTTGAGTCAAACATATATTGCTTAAGTCATTAAAACCTCAGATAATACAAAACTAGACTATTAACTAATACGTCTGTCAACAACTACGATATACTACGCACCCACAATTTGAACTCCGGAAGCCCCTCCACTACCATCGCTTGCTGTCAATACCTGTATGGTCATGTGCATGTCCCGCCGCTACACATGTTCAATAATCCAATATCAGCTGCATTTAAAGAAGGGTTTGTAAAGGTAAAAAAATTCTGATTTAATTCCATTTAATTGCACTACCTAGGTTAAGATGGTTTACTTCCTAACCTCAAGATATCGACACAGTTAGACATTCTTGCAAACATCTGCTTAGACATTTCTTCAGACATCCTTCTAGACATCATTAAAAACAACGTTATAGACATCTATGCATACATCTGTTTCACTCACCTACAAGCACGTATGTAGCTTCATTTTTTCTTCGCGGCCTCACATCGTATTTCGCTGCCCCACCCTCATGTCCCACCCTCCAAAACAGAAATTCCATCAACACAATTAGACATCTTCATAGACATGTTGTAAGACATCTTGAAGACATCATCATAGACATCTTCTACAACAAATCAAATACTACAAGTACTAGGGTTTCTTCCACAACAAATCAAATACTACAAGTGCTAGGGTTTCTTGTACATGATGCTTTTGAAATCCAGTTCCTCTTAAGTAGCAAATCTTAGCCACATGAAGAAGGAAACCACTACTCTTGAGAGCTACTAGATTTCTACAACTACTATTCTCTTATTGTAGTTAACAATCATTCTAAAATTGAATAGAAACAATTTTGAAATCCTCTATACTTTAAACACTAACTCTTTGGAAAAAGTAAGGCAAAATTGAGCTTTGTAATTTCATTTAAAGGTCTCATGACCTAACTATGGCGGATGCAGCAAACCCTAACCACATGAAGAAGCAAACCTTAGCCTCTACACTCTAAACACTAACTCCTTGAAAAAATGAAGGCACAAATGAGCTTTATGCGGCCTCTAATTCTACTTAAAGGTATCATGACCTAACTATGGCGGCTGCAGCAAACCCTAGCCGCCTTTGTTCATCCACTGAAGTCGATGAAAATCATCCTTGTAGATGATTATGGATGATGTTGTAGATGTCATCTTCGACAACTTCATAGACATCATGTTAAACATTTTCATGAACGTCATCTTAGACATCCCTGCAGATATTATCAAAGACATCTGATGACATCTTCAGAGTTTCAACTACAACACGTTAATCATAAAAGGTTTTTTGTTTTCTTCCACAACAAATCAAATACCAGATGCTTTAAAGTTCTTTCGACAACAAAGCACGTATTGTAGGACATAGAGTTTCTTCCAAAACAAATCATATAATCTTTATTGATAGAAAAGTGTGGAATCACAATTATGAGACTATTTATAGTCTTCCATGGTGATAGGCTCTCCTTCCAACTCTTAACTACCTTTTATTCCTGTACTAACTAACTTTCCAACTAACTTTCCTAATACTAATTCTATTCTAGAATTGACTCAACTATATTAAATAGCTAATTTCATAAATTTATATCTACTGTAAATTTGCTTCAATTTGTATAATATTGGTAGTTGATGATAGAGTAATGTATAAACTTGCCATTGGACTATAATAATCTAATCTATAGGATAATCAATAATATTTAGTTCCTTCTTGAAGTAAGCCAAAAAATACTGTTTATTGTTTTTATTTTCTTTTTATATCTTTTTTAAGTATTCGAGGATTAAGGGTTATCAGAGATAGAGCCTAATCAGAGACCCGCGCCAATGGAGGACAAGCAGTAAGAGAAGAATTTGACATTATTCTTAAGAGACCCTTAACTACTGCCGCTTTTCGATAAATGACGTCTAGGAGGATGTCGTGCAAAACATCTTCATAGACATCCCAATAGATGTCTACGCGGACATTCATGCCTGACCGTAGTTATGGTAAGTTGGACACCGTGTTAGACATCCGACTAGATGTTGCATGACTTGTCAACTGGTCCGACGTGGAGATTTTGTTGCCATGTAGATAAAGCGTTGTAAATAACTTTTTTAATCTATGTCCACACTTTTTTTGAGGATTAAATATCCACGAAATTACTTTTACTTCGAAATTCTATTTTTTGGCACCATTGTTATTTTACAGATATAATATTTTTTATATAATATTTTTTAAATATTTAAATATTTTTAAATCATAAAAAAATTACAGAATTATAATATTTCAGTTTATTTTAATATAATAAAATTTACAAAATATATTTTTTATTGAAATATGATTTTTATTTTAATATTATTAAAAAATAGACCAATGAAAAAATAGTGAGAATAGCCTCAAATTAGTATTTTCAATATTGCCATGTCACATAATGATTTAACATTTCAAAAAAAAATATATATATATATATATATATATATATATATATATATATATATATTTACAAAAGTGTGATGTTTTTTTTCTACTTTTGAAAACCGCTGCCCATTCAGCTACTCTTTTAAGATTAGAAATGCTTTTTACCCTGTCCAACATTAAATTTTGGTCGTTTTTACCTTGCTGGTCCAAAATCCCTTGCCAACGTGGCAGTTTGATGTCTATCGGGATGTCTTCAAAGACATCCATGTCTTCACCAACATCTTTTTGTTTGGTGATGTCTTCATGCCCCTCCAATCCAAAATGTGCCCGTTAGACGTACAGACGTCCTCCTGTCTTCGAAGACATCTTTTAAGACAGTAAGACATCACAAAATACATTAGACATTACACAAGACATCACAAAAAACAGGTTTTTCTTATAGTGCAAGATCGACGACCCCATGAGACTGCTCGTTTCGCTCGACTCGAGCTAAATCCTCACCGGATGGTCGTACACGACGCAGGCGCTGGAGTAGGGGGCTCTCTATGTCCCTGACGAGATTGCAAGCGCCATAGTTAGATTCAAGCGCCCTCTGTGCTTGAGGCACGGTATCGCTTCTTGACCGGGAAGCCTCGCCAGCTTGCGCCCGAGAAGAAGAACGCTGAGCGGATTCGCGCGGGGGACCCGTGCTGTACCGCGGCCACGAGACGTTGAAGACCAAACTCGACCACTTCCACGACCCTAAAAAGAGACATTACCACGACCACGAGTGGGAGCACGAGCAGTACCAGACGGAATTGCCACGCTTGCCCAATTGCAGGAGGAGACACAAGAGCAACGGTTGAATCAGTGAGGGCATTCATCCCCGCCGGAGAAGAAGAACCACCTTCATCTTCACGTTCGTGCTCCGAAGCTGAAGAGTTGTCGCTAAGAAGCTGTGTGGACTTCTTCTTTGATTTCCTCTTCTTTCCCTTCCCCGTCCCTTCAGCACAGGCTTCGGACCCGCATTAGCTTCCGGATTCACGTATGCTGCGACGTTGATATCGTTGTAGTCCAAATGTTGATAGTCCGCCGCAGCATTTGCATAAGCCTTTGTCTCGTTCTCGCGGAGAACAACATACGTCTCAGTCTCGCACATCTGTTATAAAAGGAAACAACAACTAATAAGAAGATGAAGACGAAATAGTTTGAGTTGAGCTAAATGGCCATGGACAAAATACGAAGAATGAAAAGATTAAAGCATGAAAGCATTTAGCTCGACTCCAGCTAAACGAGCATGAGACCGTTTAGCTCGACTCGAGCTAAATAATCGGATGGAAAAGGAATGGCGCGGGGTACTTACAATTCCAGCCAACATTGGCTTTGTCCTAGCCATTATTGATAAAAATTTGCCCCCCGGAGATGAAAACATCTTCAACACACGACAATAGAACTTTAATCGCAACTCGAAGTGACTGAGACCTAGGTCGTGTTCTCTGTACATCTCGGCCCTTGTGTACAGGAGCACGTCTGGAGCATAGAATACAGGTAGAATTGTATTCAACACATTCCGTGCGTGGCTGCTCTTCTTAACAAGGAAGAACAAGGGAAGCTGGTGCTTCTCTGAAGCTTTTCCCTCTTCTATGCCATTGAAACGCTCGTTGCTGGAAGGCATGTAGTTGGCTGCCTTGCGAGCGTACTCATCCTTAAACTTATTGTCCACGTACACCACTACCTGGCACTGTCGGTCGACGTTGGAGTGATCAACATCCAAACCGGGGGATTCTTGATGTGAGGATCGGTCACGGTGTGTGCCCATACATCAAGAATTTTTTGAAAGTATAAACTCTCCGTGTCGTCCACTCTACTTCCACTTCCATGAACGGATCGCAAATCAATGAAGCCAATATCACACTTGTTAGTTTGGCTCCATGCGTAGTCCTTGCCCAAATCCCGAATCTGAATGTCGATGAGAAGAAGTGTCGCGTGTACACAATCGGTGCATGAGGTTCAAATGTCCCTTTGACATCCATAAACTTTTTGAAGAACTCGGCTGCATATTCCAAAATCTCTTCTACACGCTTATTCTTTGTTTGTTTTTGGTGGTACAGGGTGAAGAATGAGTCGCCCGGGACCGAGAGAAGCATGGACATAGTCTGAGAAGTCGGATTGTAGTCCTTCTTAAACTTCTTCCAGTTGTCGGCATTGAATTGCCACTCCGAGTTGAACAAACCGAGCGAGGGCTTCAGGTTGTGCAATTCCCTTACGACAGTGTTCTTCCTCTTCCGATTTTCGACCCACTGCTTTGCGCTCAAGCACTGGAAGTACTTTTTTGCAGGCTTCTTCACAGCCACCTTCGGGTAAGGCAATGTCCGACCTGGAGTCTTGTTCAACAAATGCAGCGCCAACACCTCGAGGTTCTTAACGTCTAGCTGCCCCATACCCTTGAAGAACTCCCTGTTGAAGGTGAACTTCTTTGCGGCGGTTTCCCAATCTTTTGCCAGATTATATGGGAGCTTGGTGTTGGGGTCGATCAGCTCTCCAAGTCCGTAGTTGGTGATGAACCACGACCACAACTCGTAGACGTCGTCCGGTGATGTGATTATCAGGAGCTCGTTGCGAAGGTCCGCGGTCTAACAATCTTGTCCCTCGCATTTGTGTTGATGCTCATGAACCTCTTCACCATAGCAGCCGCGAATGCCTGGACCAAAGCCACACGAATAAGGAAACATGTTATGCGGCTTTAGCTCGAGTCGAGCTAAAACAATTTCCCCGAAAAACGTCGACCTACAATGCGAAATAAGCCAAACAGAAACAGAAAAGAACATGTAATCCCATACCTCATATCGTTTACGGTTATTTTCTTCAACCGCTGTTTCACGTTGGTGTGGCTTCTTCAATTTTACCGGGCGGCCGTAATCTTCCCAAACCTTTCTTGCGCCCTAGATGTTCATTGCCCAAGAAGGAATGAACGTACCAGCATTGTTCGTCTTGTTCGCCATGGCCCACACGTCCGAATCAGGGATGTCAATCCGGACGTCTTTTGAGTTTTTGTGGTCGGACGGACGTCCGTTCGTCCGGACGTCCGTCTGGGAGGGTAAATCGGAATTACTATGAGAGTAGTAAACTTTTTAACCGTCAGATCGTATTGGAGGTCGCATCTTAGCCGTTGAAGTTCTGTTGTGAGTGTAGGAGGTTACCATTTGATTGTAATGGGCGGCCCAGGACCGTCCGATCGGCCACGGCCGACCGACCGGTCGACGGCGTCGGATCGGTCGCAGCGGACGGATCGGTCACCTGATTGGCCGCACGCCGTCCAATCGGTTGCGGGTTCAATCGGCCGTCGGATGGGGCGCGGTCGGCGTCGACCGTCCGATCGGTAGCGGTCTCCGTCAGTCGTTCGATCGGTCGCGACCGGCCGGTCGGCCAGCGACCGTCGGATCTAGGTCGGCCGGTCGGCCTTGCGACCGCGGCCTACATAAGGCCGACCGGTCCTCCACTCTCCTCACTTCTTTTCTTCCTTTTCGGGGTGCGGAGTGGCCGTAGGTTGGAAATTTTTTTAATTTTCATCCACTGGCTCCTTATCCTGGGGAGGAAAGAGGTCTTTCCGTTATAAGGGGGGAGATTTTGTTTTTTTCTTTTCAAGAAGATGCCAAAACATGGGGTTGGGGGCAGTGGGGGGAATCGAGGCCGGAGACCGGGGGCGTTTACACATTTTGAGAAGTGGGAGCACCCATCCAATAAGTGCAAGAACTTTCTTCGGGAGAATGTAATGGTGCGATTTTATGAGGCCAACAGTCTTTCACGTTTGTTCAGCAAATACGTGAGATACAAAGAGGAAGCTCTTGCCAAATTCAAAGACGACATGATGGACCTCATGATGGAAGTGCTCCAAGATCCGGTGTGGAGACCGGAGACCGATAAGCGTGGATTTACGGATTGAATGGAGGATAGATTAATCGATGCTTTCTGGAACGCTGTCCACATATTGAAGAGGTACGAGAGAACAAATCGAGCGGGTGATGAGGGGTTCAGGGATGTGATATTGAGGGGGAGGCTTTTCAACAAGCGATGAGGTCGATGATAATAAAAACCGGCGCGGCTCCATAGGATGGTGGCACACGGATGAAGAAAGGTTAATGGAGCTGGGTCGCATGAATAATTTGATAGTAATTCTTGGCACGGCTTGTATCATCGAACTTGAGAACAAGAGTCTAAGAGGAGGTTACGGCACAATTTCCAAAGTTCACATAAGAGGGGTTGTGGCCATTGAAGAGTTTTGGGAATTTGCTGCAAAGACTCCCAACTACGCCGTGACATGACCAGACTTGGCCAAGGTGGAGCATCAGAATGAGGCGTTTGCCGTGAGGATACAACATCCAGGTGTTATTCGTTTTATAGCCATTCATTCAAATAAGTTCCAAGGCTATACGTATTGGTAGATTCAATCGACGTTGGCCCTTGATGCAAAGTATGGAGATGATGTTAACGGAGATATTGCACTCACACCTCATTCCGATGATGAGTTTATTCGAGCTTGGTAGTTGGTTCGGTTTTGCAGAAAAGGAACTGAGCTTGCTTGGGCTCTAGTGCATATCATGTGTGAAGTCCACCGGATGAACTACCTCCACAACGATGTGTCACCAGACAACATACTTTTTCACTTTCCTCAAGATGAATCACGAGTGTATATTGGTGTATGCGATTGGGGGCTAACCACGAGCATGGATGATAAAATGAGGTCCTTGTACACGTTGACGAAACCCAAAGAGAGAATTGATACTCTACAAGCACGATATTGGGTGGATCCTCGGGTGGCGTACTTGTACAAACGGAGTGATGAAATAAATGTTACTTCCTTCTTTGATAGCGCTTTGGAGGAGTTTGCTACGGCACAGATAGCACAACGAATCCATAAGTAGAGCATGTCGACGGCCTACGAGAATTTGCAAATTACAACAGGGCCTGACCGGTAGTCAAATCAAGACTTGGCAAATGCTTTTGACCAATACTTGGAGATGGTGGCTGATGCAAAGTATACGTTGACCCACGTTGTCAACCGCTTCATGGAATCATTCTATTGGCCGGTGCCAAATGATCATTTTCGCACCAAGTATTATTAGTAAATTAGTTCCGCGCATCTGTTGTAGTTCTTGCGGCTTTATTAGCTTTTTAGATTCTTCATTGAAGTCCTAATGTAGATGTAGGCAATTTTTTGGAGTCAAATGTATTACATGCCTTCTATATGTAGGTACTTCAAGTACATTCTTGTTTTTATATACCTTGCAATGATTCCAATGAATGACTTCTTCTCCATTGTCTGTTATTTTGGTTTACAGATTAATATATGGTTTTATTAGTTTGAAGTATCTAGTTTTTCACTCCTTAGTAACTTCTCTTCCATAATTTCTGTAAAACAAATTCAAAACACATGTATGGTTTTTTATTGTATTGCATAAAATCATTTCTAACAATTCTCACAAGTATGTTGTTCATTTCTCATTAGTGTTTAAGCCATAAAAGTCTATAATTTACATCTCATCACTGCAACATGTACCCAATTCCAAAGATGTACCCAACTTAATACCTTCAATATAAAATATCTTTATACCTTGACGACCAACATCTGAGGATGTATAATGAACTATGAAACTTCTTTATTATATCAACCTTGCGTAGTTGCGTTATTAATGGTTTGTCCATAGTCAAGCCAAGCATAATATGACTTTTCTTACATATGGCATTTTTGTGTAAATTGATGAACTTATCATATGTTAGGTGAAACCGTGAAAAGAGGCTTAAAGCCAAAGAAAAGAAATTATTACCACCAAGTGAACTCATAGTAAATATACAAGACAGCGCGATAAAATCCCTTGAAATAATCAAATTGCATAATATATTTATATATGATATGGTCATACATACGAATAATCCATTCATAAACAAAATATGGATTTCAAGATCTTCAAAATTAGCCCCTAGCAAGGCGATAATGATGTAGGCATCATGCGTTGCAAAAAACTACATAACATTTACTATAATGACACTATGTATGATGATTTCGTCATGATTAATCCGAGTCTTCATCATCATGTTTATGACTTGGCGCAGCGCCGTATATACGTGGTCCTTGAGAAGATTCTCCAAACAAGTAAGTTTGCCTAAAGTTCCTTTTACCTTCAAGCTGTTCAATGTATTCCTACTGACTTAGTAGTGTGGCTTGTTGCAGATCTCGTTGGAACCTCGCCTCTTTGTCCTCAAGAGATAGCAAAGGTGCTGAAAGTATATCGTTACTCCCGAATGCATTCTGACCATATCCAAAATTCGAGTAGCCAACGATGTCTGATCTTCTATCATATTGGCCTCCATACTCGGATATTTCCTTCGGGTGTGATGGCCTACGGTAATCAGGACTTCCGAATGTTGTACCGTATTGGTTCCCACGATTGTATGAGTTTATAGGATGAGTTGGGCTTGAGTTGCCTTGAGCAATGGATCCGCTACCCTGCTCACCTCCTAAACCATGTGTACCTCATGTATACATTGGAGATGGGTAGTTAGAACTAGATCCACCTCTACCGTATTCGCGTTTGACTCCGTACGTGTTTTCCTGATGGGGTGGCATATAACTCACATGAGTACCGAATTGGTGGTTACCATGGTAATACTTCTCACTTCCTGTGCCAAAGGATATTGGTGCTTCACAATCGTCATGGTTTGAATCTTGGTTAGTGCCCCCATATGCCCTTGGAGTTCCATGTTGTTGAAGTTGGGCATCTATATCAGCTGAACGTTCTGAATAAGTAGTATAACAATCGCTTGGTCCCATCCAATTTGTTGGAATAAATCGGTTGCTGCGATCCAATAAATGCACGTTCAAACCTATCACAGTGGTCCAGTCAATATCCTTGTGAAGAACTATTTCAGCCCAAACTATGGCCATGGTAGAATACAACATCAGTTCTGGCCTTGTGTTCTTGATTCCAACCGCAATTGTGACTTCATGATATCGGTGCGCAAAACAGTCGCTTTTGAAGTCTTTACTGGGCTTTCACGTCAAGGACCATATTTTTGTGCTTTGTGACGCGGCCATAACTTCATTATGTGATACATCTTCACGTACTTTTTGCACATGGTGCAATTCCAAATGTCTGCCCTCACCTCTCGCCAACCCGGCTCTGCAACGCAATTTGGATCACTATATGCTTCCCAATCCATTTTTGCAGGGTTGCCCTTTGGTCGTGGAGACTTGGGCTCGCCCCTCAAACGTGAAAACTTCGGCGTTGTTCTGAGCAGCGACAAGTAGGCACAGCGTCGGCGTGGGTGACCCACGAGGACCCGAGCAACGCAGTCAATGCAGCTTTAAAAAAAGCCACAACGTACAGCCCGTTCACCAGAGTGAGGGAGAATGAGCCCCTTCCCTCTTATTTATGCCGACTGGGGGATCGGACGCTATCGGTCAGCTCGCACGGGCCGTCCGACCCCGGACGGCAGCGGTCACATCTTCGATCTTGCGGCCTCGATCGATGGGTACGATCGATCGCGGCCGCACGACCGATCGCGGCCGCACGACCGATCGTGGCCGCACGACCGATCGCGGCCGCACGACCGATCGGCCAATCTCGGCCGCCCGATGGCGCGATCGATCGGTCAATCTAAGCCGCTGATGCCGGGTGACCGATCCGAGCGAGCGGGAACCGGTCTACCGACCGACCTGGCGACCGCCGACCGGCCTGGCGACCGACCAGGTTACTCGAGCGATTGGTCGATCGATCGTCCCGTGTACCTCCTTCCCCCTCTTCTTCTTGCCTCTCTCCAAAACTCCCCGTTTGCACAACTTCGATCACTTCCCTGCATTACATATTTGCATTTTGACACTTCTATATTTAGCCTCTATGGACCACGTGGCGTCTAAATATGGACAAGGAATGTTCTGACAAGGGAATGTCGGGAATATCTCTTTGTCAGAAACGAGAATGTCTTATGACAAAGATACTCTCGGCTTTAAATAAATCTATAATAAGGAACTCTTTACAAGGGGAGTGAAGGCCAACAAATCTCTGTGCCAATTCACTCACCTTTTGAGTTGTTATGCCCAATTGGCTTGAATAGGAGAAGACATTTAACAATCAATATAGTGGGGCCAATTTTCCCATTTGTGAAGCCCTTTGGAGTTGATGCCCATTTCTAGAAGGAGAGCGTAGGCCATGGGGCCAATTCTTATTATTAGCTAGAGTCCATGTTTTTGATTTGTACACATTAGTTTTATTTGTTTTAAATATCCTCTCTTAACCCCTAAACGACCACGGCCACCGATTCGGCTTTTACCGTCACGGCCAAAAAATGTTTTACAGTCAACTTCAAATGTTATGATCTCACATCTAGTGATGTTCCAACGGTTGAAAATTTCACACTACTACCGATGGTAGTCTACTTCAAGATCCTATGGTTGAAATTATAAAATCATTCTAAAAATATTGGACGTAGCCCCTTTAGTGGTGAGTGCTAGGATTTCAAGCTCCCATGAATTGGCATTCGTTTCTTATATCTCCCAACTTTTGTCAAAAATTGATCCATTCTCACAACGAGATTCTGCCATATATTGGCTCCCATTAATGGCTTGGCCCCTATTGTATACTTTGAAATGGCCCTAAATTCTCTTCTATCACATTCCAGAAATTTTAGGTATTTCTTTATGAGAGTATACTTATGTCTAATATTGGAGAGATCTAAGTATATATGAAATGTAGGTGAGCATGTATGAGCATTTAGTTTTCATAACTTTGGTTTTACCATCTTTGTCAATATTTAGACTTTCTATTTTGGCCTTAGTTTGTCCACATTTTATGGTCTATATTATTTGATGTGCATTTGGAAATTACTCCATCGTTGTGTATCTAATTTAGTAGTACTTAGTAGTAAAAAACATTGTGCTTAAACAACTAATTCTATTATTGGCTATTTTTTGTTTGACACCCTTGAACTAAGCTAGGAGTATATTTATATCCTAGTACATATAATCGTACTTAATTGTAAATACGTTTCTATTGTTTTATATTTTGCAATCATAAATAAAGAGAAGTAAAAAGGGAGACAAATAAATTTATGAAAATATCCCACCCTATAAGTTTTTAACATATGGCAATAATGGAATCAGCTTATAAAGTTTTAATCATATTTGATCTTGTACACGTATAGTACTGAGAATTTATGTTAAATAAAATTGATAATTCTTCTATTAGAAACTTCGATTGATTGATTTGGAAATATAATATTTTGAAGAGCCATCACTTCTTCATTTAGAGTATCTCTTGGATAAGATCACTTGTGGATAGGATTTAAAGTTTATGATTTAGGATGTATGAATTACTATCTAGGCCTCTAGGGTTTAGGATTGACGGTTTTAGGGTTTTAGGGTCTTGGGGATTTGGGATAGATTTCATTTTAATTCTAGTTTTGGAATTGCAAAGCTTTGCAAACACAATTGTGTGTGGAAAGGAAATAATGGATTTGTGTATGTATGGTGTAGTTCTCAATTATATTTTAAATGGATAACAATTGCACTTTTCTACATCGCATAGTTATTATGTGCAAAATAATCTGTTTTGTATTTATCATTTTTGTTTGAAGATGTTATTGACATGGGATAAATCACACGTTTATTGCAAGGAATATATTGGTACAATTTTCAACATTCAACATAGGATTTAAGATTCTAGACTCTTCAATCTCAGAGCCTATTTTTAACAGAATGACGTATTTCCAAAATAAGGGTTCTATATTAAAATGAGGATACCCAATTGACATTCTCAACCATGCAATATTGTAATAGACTTACAGTCGTAGATCATGTGGCTCAAAGTTTGATTCATAAAGCCCCATAGATTGCGAGATCATAATGTATTCGTACAAAAGAGAATTCACGAAAATACATCATTTTCAGATTAAAGTGAAAATTCATATTACAAAGCTAATGCAAGTATGAAATCTCCAACTACAAAGCCCTTCAAATTTATCTCAATATTATGGTTGTACCAGAAAGTATGTTAAATGAAACTTAATGGTAGAAAGCATTGCCTTGGAATGATGAAAATTGCCGATTAATTTACAAAAAGAAAATAGAGAAGAAAGAAACTGTTTGGACCCAAATGTATGCCTTATGTACGAAACATCTTTATTTTTGTGAAGATTTACACTTTATAGAGTAGACTCGAAATGGTTTTGATCTCAAAAGTTGAAGTGAAGATGTCTCCATGAATAATGAATATATAGCATTTTAGAAATCAACATAGCATTCATTTTTTCATTGTGTAATTAACACTGAGAATCTAATAACAGAAATCTTTGAGGAATCAAAAAGGATCCTATGAAATTTTGTAAGATTTCAGTAATTTTTTTTTTTTTAAATTTAAAAAGAAAATTAAAAAAAACCCGGAGCGGCCCGCCAGAGCGGCCGCCCAGATTGATTGGCCGTCATCGGTTGGCGAGATCGAGCGGCTAGGATCGGCCGCCTAGATCGGTCGGCTGTCGTTGGTCGGCCGTCATCGGTCGGCGAGATCGAGCGGCCATGATAGGCTAGCCCCGATCGGTCGCCCGGATTGACCGGCCAGGATCCGTCGGCTGGACAAATGGGCAACCATCGGTCGCGGCCGTGATTGGCCGAGCGACTGGTCCGTGCGGCCGGTCTCAAGGGTTGGTAAAATTAGGGGATAAAAGGCCCTTGGGCCTCATTTCCCCTCACATCTTCTCGAATCCATCCACCTCAATTGGGCTACAACCGTGGGCATTAGCTTCTCGTGTGCTGCATTTGTGGTGGCGGGGAGAAGTCAGCGCGATACTTGCAGCTGCTGCATCAAATTTTTGCATACTTGGGATATCTTCGGGGTATTTTCTATACTCCCTATTCTTCATGGCGACGGAGACCAATAACACGAAGATGGAGGTTGATTCTCAAGAGACCTTGAGGTCACGTGCGAAAGAAAACGCAAACGCAGATTTGGTGGGGACGGAGTTGGTTTTACAGGAGACACCGTCAAAGAGAGTGAAACCAAAAGGAGCGAGACATGAGTTGCAATACAAGATTTTGGATAATGAGGCCATCAAAGCTGAGAGCGGTTGGGAGTTAGAAAAGGAGGAACATTGGAGATTGGCGACCTGCAAGAAATATGTGAAGATGTACCACATTGGAAAACTTTGGCCTCGAGAATGTCACAAAGTGAATACCAATAATTGTACTTGCAACCCGCAAACATGCAAGGATGATCACTTTCTTCATCGTAGTAAGTAAGTTTGGGTGGCATTCACTACAAGGATATATGTGACCTAATTGATGTAATTCAGTCAACTGTCCCGTCAATTAGGAGACCCTGATTCGGTCACTTATTAACAAAAACATGTCGATTCGGCTGTCAAATCGGACAAGAATACACGTCAGCAAGTTCTTACGGTGAGAGGAAAAAAAAAAAAAAAAAAAAGCTTTTTTTCCGCTGCCCGAAGTTTTCGGGCAATAGTTACTTTTAAAAAGCTTTTTACTTATTCCACGCCGACAACTTCGGAAGTACTGATCCATACCGGTATCGAACTCGGGACCTCGTGAGTCGAAACTTGTTACCTTACCAACCCGCCCTCCATTCAACTCGATGATGGGGAGTAATTTGTTTTATTTATATAGAATTGTTGTTTCCAAACTCAGCAGACTTTGGCGGCCATTTTGACATAGTAAAACAACTTTTTTCAAAAACCTTTAGACTAAGAAAAGCTGGTAAATCAAGTTAAGTTTCATCTCCAAAAATCTGTTTGTCATTTAAAGCCTCCATTCAAAAGTTATAGACAAAATTCAAAGAGGGTGTTTGAAAATATCAAAAAAGAAAATTCCTCACTACCCGTCTTTGAATTTTGTCTATAACTTTTGATTGGAGGCTTTAAGTGACAAACGAACTTTTGGAGATGAAACTTTACTTGGTTTACTAGCTTTTTTTATCCCAAAAATTTTTGAAAAAAACTATTCTACTATGACAAAATTCTTGCTAAAGTCTGCTGATTTTGTTTAAATCCCTAAATGACCTTCAGGCCCCCATGCAGCTTCTAGAAGTAGAAAGTGAGAAAATTATGGTTCTTGGGCTGTGAATTATAGGATGACATGTAAATGTTGGGTATTTTTCAAGTTTTCTTAACCCCAAACCGTCCGTGTGTGTTTTTGGGAGCTCAAAACCTTGAAACTTCGATTTTCTACCTCTATGCATTCCCAAGGTCAAACGAAAGTTATTTCTTTTTTTGAAACTTCCAACCGTAAGATCTTGTACTTAAGACTATTTTTAGTTAATGTTCAAAAATGAACCGTTGGATGTTTACCATTTGCGAGATCATAACATCCAAAGTTTGTCTCCCAAGCTTTTTGGGCATTGTCAAGATTGTTTTGGAAACTTTGGAGGTCGCCCTTGTAAAATTGGTAAACTTTTTGACCAAGAGCCCTTAGGAACTTAAGTAGTACTTTGGTTATGAACGTAATTCCAATTCTTTTTGAAAACCTAAATTTAAATTGCCCGATCTTGGCTCGCACATCGAGAATTGCCCTAGAAGATTCAAAAATTGAAATTCCACTTTGCAAATTTTACCACACCCACTTTGCAGTATAAGGAGCGCCAAGTAAAAATATTAGGCAGAAAATATTACCTTCAACACCTTTATCTAGGTTGCCCGAAATTGCAAAAACCCATTTCGGGCTTCAAAGACGGTTAGGGGTTAAGTGCCCCCGTTTTAGCAATTCCACGCTGGTCAAAAATAAAAAAAGTTGACAAGAAGTTGACAAGGAGTTGACAAAAACATTTATAATTTCCAAAGTGACAGAAGTTGGGCTGCGAGCCTGCGACTTCGTCATTTTGGACATTTTTTTGTCAACTATTGGTCATATCGGGCCCTATTTCCTTGTAGTGATTGTTTGGAGATCGTCCCAAGAGCAAAGGTTACTTTTCCTATACGCTTTTGTGCATGGTGTATGCTCAGCTAATACTGAAGCAAAAGGTGAACTGGAGCACATTCACAGCAAGTAGTACGTTTCCTCTTCGAATTGAGAGAAATCAAAAAGATATCCCAGATATGTTTGATCCAGAATCAAACTCTACAAAGGCTTTATTGCAAGACTTGAGGAGGAAAACTCATGAGATGGTGGTGAAGGATTCTCCTCCAACAACCACGGCACAGAAGGGGGATGGAAGGAACATGGTTGCCATGGATGCTCCACTCGTAGAACCAACCATAACGGATAGGCTCGAAGATGCAAAAGTAGTTGGAGAACCTCATGTAACCCCTATACCAACATCAGAGGAGGCAAGGCCAAGTGTACCAGAGGAAACCAAATCACCAACAGATGATTATGTCATGTTAGATTAGGATTCCAATGGGGGTATGATTTCGAGGAGTTTCTGCGTACAGTACCAAGCAATAAGAAATTGGAGGAGTGGATAGATACCGCACGCGGAATAGCAGATTGGTGCAATGAGGTAGATAAAGAGCAAGGTATGCTAGGGAATGATTGGGCAGTTACCTCGGCTGCTGACATAGTTGCTATAGGCAGTCAGAAATACTTGTTAGTATTGCTCCCAATTTTGTGAAGATGAGTCACACTTTGGCAGGTATGATGCCGAACGTTCTACAGTCTTCCAAAAATTATAAGGCAATCATAGATCGATATCATCTTCTAGTGAAGGACCGAGTGAAAGATAATCAAATCATTCTGAAAATGCAAAAACAAAACCAAAATCTGAGCGATCTCCTTTACGAGTTTTACATTGAATTGCAAAAATTTGGATGTTTTGCAAACGACCTGCTGGCGGCTATGAGGCAAAGTATGCAGTAGAAGTTTGCCGTGTAACTCGGGATTTGTTAGAAGACTCAAAAGAAGGTGACAAGTTTGTTCCATTACAGAATGACACTCAAGGGACTTCATCTAGTCTTTTTCTTTCAGAATATGATGCATGTGGTAAAGAGGATGGTAAAGAAGATAAGGGAAAGACCATTATCAGGACTTCATGTAGTCTTTTTCTTTCAGAATAGGATGCGGGTGGTAAGAGGATGGTAAAGAGGATGGTAAAGAAAATAAGGAAAAGACCATTATCGAAATAGACGATGATGAAAGTCCGTGGGAATTGAAGTTGGAGATATCAAATAAGGAGAGAGATAATGCATGAGCATGGGCGATGAAGTTCGAGGCTGCGAATGAGGAGAGAGATGTTGCAGTTGCAAAATTAAAGGATGATGCAAAAGCATGGTCAATGAAGTTGGAGGCTACAAGTAAAGAAAGAGATGAGGCAGTCGCTCAATTGGAGGCATTACCGAAAACCTTGAAAACGGTAGATTCTACACCACTCCAAAAATGCACACTACCATGGTTGGAATGGGTTCATCGACTTCAAGATAGCGAGACCTTGGTTTCAAAGGCACAAGACGATCTCAAATCAATTGCAGCTAAATCAAAAGATTCATGTGAAGTTGTAGATGCTTCATTGGAGAAGTTTCGTGAGAACAATACGAAAAAACGATATGACCCTATAAAGGTCACCGTTTGCAGGGATGCAGAAGATATGATGGAGCGTACAAACTACTCTAAGATAGGGCAAAACAATAATGTTGATTGGACTTTGGAGATAGGAGAAGGATGGGCGTCGTACAGTAGATTCTCGTTGCACCTACAAGAGTCAACTCGCATTGTAATCAACACATGCGACCCTCCTCCCGCAATACTTAAGGACACATGTGCGGTGTGCCTACATCATTTTGGTCTATAGGGAGCATACACGTTGGGCCAATGTGGCCATAACTTCCATGTTACTTGCACATGCCGATATGCCATGACAAAATCGGTATGTCTTGTATGTCGCTCTCCATTTAGCACGAGATTCTACGGAATGATGGGCATACGAGATCTTATGCCACCAGGGCACGAGTTCAACCGATGGAATCTTCCACTAGATCAATTCCCAAAGAAATTTCTACACTACTCTGATTGGGGAAATGCACTTGAGTGGAGTACGTCCGAATCAAAACACCAACTAGCCATTCAATATGGTGGGGATCATGATCAGTTATTCTGGATGACACAAGATTACAAAATAGAGATAAGGGCGAGGAATATTGAAGGTGAAGAGCAACGAGAGTTGTATTGTCGTAATTTTGGAGGGCATTGGAGCGTCGAACACAACCGTTTCTTTTGATTTCCTCCAAAGAGAGTGGAAAAGAGAGAAGATGGTTCGTGACACGAAATAACAGATTCAACTGGCTTTAGAGAGGAGTATAAGAAGTACGATCATACTCCAATTGGAAGAGCTATGGTCCTTGCAAAATTGGAGGAGGCCACAATATACCGGACTTTGATGCCGGAAAACTCTTTTGAAGATGTGGAGGTCTCTTATTGGGATGCGGTGAAGAAGTTTGATAAGCGTATCGCTGACGCCATTTCGTTTTGGAGGACATGTATTTTAGCTCCAAAAAACACGGAACTCCTATTAATGGATGATTTCAAAGGTGTTGTACACGATGTCATTGCACGAATTGAGGGGGCCATGAACATCTTACATAACAAACAAGTAGATTCTAGCAAAAAGCGGAAGAAGCAATCGGGGGAAGAAGGGGAGGATAGTTGGTAGGCGGAGATGAGAGGCGAAATTGGAGCCGTGGATCGGGAATATGAAGAGGGCGGTAGAATTGCCCATCCAAGTCAAAGACCGCGTACTCGTAGTATAGCTCAGATCGATCAATCGGATGGATCTTCAGTTTGAAGTTTGAACGGATGTTGGACCTTAAGTTTGACCGTATAAATATAAGATTTTCCTAGGTTGTATGGATGTTGTTTTAAAAATGATAAAAGTGCCACCATTGATCCATGGGTCATTATTTTTGAAGTAAACGGTTGCAATATTTTTGTTTTAATGTGCATTTCTTCTCTATGCTTGAGAGTGAAGACCATCGTGCGACAAGTATGTAAAGATATATGTAATTTTTTCAACACATTAAATATAGTCATGTAGACAATAAAATCTCCAAATGCATTTGGAGTATAACAATAAAGTACTACAATAAACTATAGCTACAATATCTATAATATGGATAAGTTCTATGATCCTATACTACATAAAGATGCAAAATTCAACTACTCATCACGACCAGAGGATTGTTCATTATCGCTATCTCTTCACTTCAACTCCACCAGACTCCGTAGGATCATGTTCATAATCGCTTGGAACCTTTTGTTTGATCTTGGCCTTATTCTCCGGACATTGTATATTCCCATATTTATGCCAAGTGTCAAATTCGGGGAGATTAACAGGGATCTTTGGTTTATTTGGCGGAACAATTGGAACCGGTCCAGATTATCGTTTATGCGACTTCGAAGTGCCAAGCATGTGCTGTAACCTTGTGGCAGTACAAGGAACATTGGCATCTTTTAAATACCTGCCTAAAGGTACATCAGAGTCACTAGAGATGCTGCCATATTTGGCTCTTGAAAGGGATACTAAACCCATAGAGGATTTCTCCAAGGTTGTCGTAACCCTTGCAGTAGAAGGTTGAAATAAAGCGCGGGGAGTAGCACATGGTAAAGATAGTTGATCCTAGATATAGGATGTGATATTCTCCGCGACTGGATCACTGCTCATAGTGCCGGCAGTAGTATTGGACGCGGTGGTTTTCACGTCTATTGCCTCCTTTTCCAACCGTAAACCACTAGCAATAACAGGTGGGATGTTATTCGATTTGTCCATGCTGTCTTGTGTCCTTAACCGTGCTAACGGCTCCTCATCCTCTAGATCATCCGCCGAAACACCATCAGCGATAAAATCACCCTTAGCATCGTGAACATTTGGAGCATCTTCATCATTTGAAGCGGGGAAGAAAGTCATATCATCGTCTTCATCACCAAATTCAAAAATATCATTGTCATCAGTCTCTGATTCGTCCTCGACAGCTTCCTCATTGTTTTCATGTACTTGGTCTTCCTCTAAATCCAAGTTCTCTTTGTACCACCGCCCATCGTTACTCAACTTATCATTCGCAAGCAATTTCGAGTTGGAATATATGTAGACCAAGTCATCAGCTCTGCCCGGTAGTAACCGATTCCGTTTCTTGTCGCGAACATAAGAGTAGCTACTCCAGTTGCGTTCGCAAGCCAACGAGGACACGGTCTGTGCTAGTATTCGCTTTGCAATTGGAGAGAGGAGCTTAGCACATGCACCCTCAAATTCCCACCATGCATGTGGAGCTAGTTTTTGAGTATTAGGCTCCAGCATGCCATGAAATGGTGGACCCCTTACTCAAAAGGCAAGAAATTCACTCACCACGTCTGCATAATCCTCCGCGTAACATTGTTTTTATAAAACAGGCTTGCAAGCTATTGTCAGATCGGGATCGTCAGCTAATTCTTGGTCATGTAGTAAATAAGGATTTAAAAGTGCAGCCGCGCCATGTAAATCAATTGTCATGAGCCGTCTCCGATGGTAAAACTCCTCTTTCGCGGTGGCCACCTCAAGTGGTTCCAATGAGATTGGCGGTGCATGCAAAGTATGACTCTCAAGATGACGCATGATATGCCAAGCCTCGCCCGTACTAGGAGCCTTGCCGTTGAATTCTCTCAGAGCTTAGACTACGGGGGCCACTATATCCCGTACAAAAGTCATCGCTCAACACCACCTTCTTGACCTTACTGGAAGATATAAGCTTATCACTAGCAGATACCGTCTTTTTTGAGGCTTAGGCTGTGAACATAGGGTCGACAACAACTTGCTCCAATGAATCCTTGACCTCCAACAAGCGATCTATCATTATGAATTGACTAGCAAATCTTGTTTTCCCAGGCATCAGTAGGCTGAATTTTGCCACGTGTTTACAAAACACAACTAGGGGCATTTGTCGCCTCTTGATAAACTTGACCATTCTCTTCGCCATGACCAAAGTATTCGCCATCCATCCAGCCTTTCCCCAATCCTCCAACAACAAGTCCATTGCATCTGTTGTACACCCTTGCATAAAAATGTGCGGACATTTCTCAAGGACTATTCTTGAGGCATTGAGCATTACAGAAGCATTGTCTGTGCATACTTGGACAATGTTCTCTAGCCCAACTTGTTCTATGTACTTCAACATGAGAGTTGACATGTACACCGCTGTTTTTTCTCTATGCCAGTAGTATCCGCAGCTCCAAGAAAAAGCTCTCCAGCTTGAGTCACAAGCATCACATTCACCAAAGGGCGACTAGTCACAGATGACCATCCATCCATGGTCAAAGTTCCTCCAAACTTCCAAAGGCTCTCCAAGAGTCTACCATCTAGTTTCTTTTGTAACTCCGTCTTTACTTCTCCCAACAACCTTGTCCAAATGTCATGGTAAGATGGTGGAGCATAGGATTTTTGAAATCCAGCAGTCTTCATCACAGCTGCTTTGAACGCATCATTCCGGGCTACAGAAAATATTAAATTTGCTTTGTAGAAAAATTTCACCCAAAGTTTATTCAACTCCCGCCTATCCGCTTCTGCAAAAGTAGCTTTAATTAAAGATTGCTTGGTTTGCTACATTGATCCAAACATCGGGCGAGTATCCTTAGTTCCCCTCATGAGGATGGAAGAAGCAGAGGTTGACCCAACCAACAGATCTGCTGAATTCATGGGGGTGCCTAGCGAGGACCCTACACACGAGTCACTCCTAGGGGTTTCTGGAATGTCATGTTTAGAGGCACCTGGAACGTCCGCAGATGGAGTGAGAGAACATTCACCAAGAAATCTGTCCAATTCTGCGTTATATGGAGGGAACTCCCCGCCACATCTTAAAAATATCTGCCTAATTTCCCTAGGCAGCTTTGGGCAAAAGGCAGAACTCGAATCCCGATGTCCAGGAATCTTCTCGTACGCATAATGACTCAGATTCCGACTCTTCTTCTTGGGAAGTATTACATGACATAGGGAGCACTGTATGAAGGACCCGGACGCTTTGCCTTCCTTCTCGATGTCTCTAAAGCAAGGCTCATATGCAGTAGGGCCCATTTTGATAAATAGGACGCCTCAAAGTCATAAACAGTGGTAGGACCGGGACGTGAAAAAAATGGCAAGAGTTCCTTACGGAAATCCTCACTTCCGAACTCAATACCTACCAAGCAATGTACACATAAAATGAACTATGCAGCTCAAAGCTCTTGGAAAGTGTTCAAAATTCAAAACTGAAGTGAGACTCTATGTTTCTTCTCTTACATACCATCCAACTCTAAATATGACCGTTGCAATTTGAAAATGGCATGCTCCAGAACTGTTGGATGTTGAAGCGGGCCATCCAGCCACAGGCGGTTGCCCGACGCGAAGGCCGGTCGCCCTCGCCGACGGCCGGCCAGCCGACCGGTCGCTCGGGCCGACGGCAAGCTCGAGGACCAGACGCCGGGGTGGGTCGGCCAATGAACCCATATCGGTGGTCATTTACCCTTTGTAAAAAGACCAAAATCTCTAAGTCACAGACGGTCCTCGGACCCCTGGCAAATGTCAGGACACCGTGACATCCCTGGTCGTATCCCTCAAACTCGTCATCTTCTTCCTCGTCCCCCATTGAGGTTGATCCACCTCGCTTATGCAACGAACTTTGCTTTAACGCTTTAGGAGCACTAAATTTCATTCCACCTCTCTTCTTCTCCTTCTTCTTCTTCTTCGCAATATCCTTTGCACCATCACTGTCACTTCGATCTACATTCATACGATTCATCACAGTATGCAAATGTAAAATACTTTGTTCTACCACATGTGCTCTTGAAGACACATTAAAGAATAAAGAGGGTGATATTGTCAAACCTCACCCATTTATACCATTCCGAAATGTAGTAGATGACCTCATCTACCTGGCAACTTTCATTCAAACCCCATCCACGTTGCTTGATATTCTCCATGTCATCCTGAAACGCGTATCTACGACAGCCGTTCTTACTTTTATAGCGGAACTAATATAGAACACTTCTAACGGCGTACATCTGATAGTCCCTCCTTCTTTGACATTAGAATTATTATAGAACACTTCTATCGGCGTATGTCTCACAGCCATTCATACATTAAATTCAAACCTTATTGGCAACACTTCTGACAGCCGTTCTTACATTAAATATTGCCTTGATATAGGAAAATTCTGACAGCGATTCCAGCGTTACTCATTCTGCTAAAATTGAACAATTTCGACAACCGATCCTACTAACATGCAACAACTCTGTCAATGACGGCTGCTTAAACTTTCACAAAAATTTACTCAATAAACTCTCACAATTCTCTAATGTTACATCTAACAGAATAAGATCAATTAACTGCATGAACAGTACTTTCAAAATCACTTTCCACCTTCGCCCCTGACATTAGCAAAATTAAATAAGATTATCCATTGTAACTAAAAATAATTCTAAAACATTCATTGTACTCGATGACTATTACCTGATTCATTGACTTTGATGTCCTTTCTAACTTCGTTACTCCTTTGCACTACCAACCTTCACTTATAAAATGCTGCATAGCAAGTGTAGATCCTTTTTTCACATCCATTGCCCATGCTCGTTGTCTCTCTCGATCATTATGGCTGCCTCTGCTTTCCAACCTCCTCTTTCAAACATTATTGAGATTAGGTCCCAAGGTTCTCTTCCTCTCCTTTGCATTCCGGCAGGTCTTGATGGAGTAGTAGAGATCACTCCATCGCGGCTTGGAACTTGATTTGGGTATGATGCATTGTCTCTGTGGTTAGAGAGCGAAGTCCTTGATCCAGTTACTAATGATGTTTTGTGCTCTATAGTCGTAGATCTTGTCATCTTAGAGAATAATGCTACAATGTGGAAGCTAGGTCCTGGAAAGTACGGCCTCTACGGTTTGATAAAGTTTGTCATGAATGCCTCAACAGTCTCCTTACTCCACGTAGTTCTTCTACTATCTCTACCGTTGCTCCGACACTCTCTCGTGTCAAGATCAAACTAGGTCTCCATGTTACTATTGACGTATCCAATTCCTCTGACGACAAGAAGAAGTCATCTTTGCAGTCTTTCTTCCCTGCCTACCTCTCAATGTATATAAAAAAAATTCTTCCCTCTCTCTGCAATCTCGCTAGTATGCCCAGTAGCAAATCTATCATAAAAAAAATCAATTTCAATACCATTCAAACAATCAACGTCTCTTTCTTGCCTCCATTTTTCAATAGAGATGTTCTCTTCATATTCCCTCCCACTATTCCCTCTGAAACTCACAAGGTTGCAAAATCCATGAAGGCGACGGATAAACGGTATGACGGACATGTGTGGACAAGGACAATGACTACCAACATCAGCAACACCCAAGGGTTGTCTTTTAGATATTGTAACTGTGTAGGTCATCCTCATTGTCACAATCCAAACTGCGACTTCTTGCAACGACCTGATCGAGTCACTGGTGTCAACGAGGTGGAGTTTGAAGGCATTACCAAAGACCCCTTCTCAGTAGGTGGAGCGCCCCCGCCCTCCTCGACTCTGGTTTGTAAGCTTTGCAAAGAACCTCCTCCTTGTGTTGTCCCTTGTTCTGCCAAAATCTTCTACGTGCTTGGAGAAGATTGTCAAGAGCATGCATGTGTTCATTTAGGAACTCACAAACACCCTGTTAAAGTCAGAGATTATAGATGTGTACGGAAAAAGAGAGATGAGTTACTAGAAGAGCATGTTGACCGTAACCCTCAAGCAACAGTTTCAAAAATAATTATGAAAACCAGCAAAGATTTACTTGGTAACTTACTTCTCCTTGACGAAGGTGATCATGAATCCGCCAATCTCTCTCTCGAGCAGTTAAAACCGGTCTTTGATCAATGTAAGGAGTTAAACTCACCGAGCATGCGGAATCGTATCTACACTTTCAAGTATTTGCGTAGGTATGGCATTCTCGATGGGATCACAAAGCTCAGAGGTTCAGCAAGTGGGCCTATGTGCAACCCAACATGTTCCCAGGCCAACGAGACGACTCTGAGAAGGTCTTCATCTTCAAGATGTCCGGGATCAGCCCCGGTAGCGGTGTTGACCTTGTTCGCTGTATGCAGCCTGGAGGAAACCTCTCTCACGCATGGATGATGTTTGACCATGTCCAACGCGTCACGGATTGGACCACCATGGCTTGCCATGTGTACGTTACCCACGCATTCTGACCACTGCATGCTGTGATTTCCAGTCTGAGGACAAAGAATCTCAACTTGTCTTTTGGAAGAACCTCGATCACGTCATGGCCATGAACGGAGTACCCAAGCTGCAGTTCCAAGGATTTATGGCTGATAGTGCTCAAGCCAACTGGAACGCAGTGCATATCATCTACGACTCAGGAAAAACTGCTATATACATGGAAGGCCACGAACGAACATGTTACTCCCACTGGACGCAATCCCTAGAGAAACATACATAACAAGGATGCGCGCAACATGGAAGAGGCTGAGACGCGGTATTGGGCTATCAGAGCATGGTAGGCATCCTTTAAGGCCACCTCCAAAGTTGGTTTAAAACACTTGGATCATTGGCTTGCGTACTGGCACTTCAGATACAGGCAATGGGGTGGATTTGTGGAACAAGTAAGTATACTATTACTTTGTGATATCTTTGCTGATTTCATGCACTACGATAGCTTCTATACTTTAATGACTATAGCAAAGAAATTGACAATTACAGTTTTAATGATACTGATAATTAGTTGGTTGTTTTTATGAAAGTACATATTATATATCTTTATTCTGGAGGCAACTTTTGGCACCGAAAGTTGCCCAATACATTTTCGATTTCTAAGAGTACTTCTGATAAATTCGTATATTGCAAGAAAAAAATATTCGGCAGAAGAACTTGCAGAGATGCCTTCATGTAACCTTGCGGAGTCAATCCATAACAAATGGTTGCAAGCGTCTGGCAATAAGGGTAGGGATCTCTACGTTGCAGCCGTTGACAATAACGTTCGAGCCTTCCTCCAAGTGGTCGGCTACCATCAATTCAACAAAGGTGGAGCAAGTGGTTCTGGACCATCTGTAGACGAACTTAGCAAGCGTCTTCACACCGCCAAACTTCGAGCTAATCGATCCGGCAATCCATCGTGCCTCAATAAGGCAATTATGAACTTCCCTGAAGCAGAGGTATACTGTACTCGTGACGCCCACTTGGAGGGGGCAGAGGATTTCGGTTCCAGGAAACGTAAGGCAAATGTTCCCATTGGTGCTGAAGATAAAACTCATCAACCTGACACCGTCAGCTACTCGCGTCCTCAAATTGGGAGAAGGGTCACTCGAGCTCGTGATGAGAATCTCACTACCATCCACGAAGAAGATGAAGCTCAAGAGCAACCGCTGGAACCATCCACTTCTAAAGGACCCAGTAATCAACGCGCTATCGCTGTTCAAGAGACAAAAGTGAATGAGAGGCTATGACACATTGCCCGTTTGAAGGAGTCTTCAGCCAAGGCTTGTTGGGGTATTATGGCTAAGACTAGGAAGAAATGCGAATCTCGCAGTGTCCAAAACGGAAAGGCTACCGCAGCTCCAACTTACAGAGGAATATGGCAGCCTCCTCAACGTGGTAGCAAAATGGTAGATCAATTCTTTTTTTGTCCAGACGATATAGAGCGATGTGTGAAGGGTAGTCGTTGTAAATGGATTGAGCCGTTCTCTCGTAAACAAGATCGACCCCCTATTCCCTCTGTTTGGCCAGTGAAGATAGGGACAAATCTGACAGATGACGAAATAGAGGCGTTGGAGAATGCGGGCTTTCAGCTCCCGCAGAAGGAACGGCTTCCACTCAACCGCACTTTCAATAATGCTGCCCCTCCGCGAGACTTGTCACATATTCCAGTGCCGGACAAGGCTGATGTGTACCCAAAATCATGAAAGTCTAAACTTCTTCGACGCATCAAGGCTATGACTCTGAAGCACATGAAGAGCATTGATTCAGCTCGTGCCATGGAGGCAAAAATACTCGAGGTGACCATGATACCACAACCTGGTTTTGGATGTATTGTCGCTTTGGAGTCGGATTCAGAGTGTATCTTTAAACTATCTCTTAGTGACAACCCTGAGTGTTCTTTCTCAGTATTTATAAAACCATTTATAAGTTAGGACGAAAAGACAAACCGTATAGACATTGCAAGCACCTAAACTTTGTGTTGGTATTGGTGTACAAATTTGATATCGATACAAACTTCTTCATCCACGTGCCTACCCTCAGTTTCAACGAGGTAAAAATAAATTCTAGAGAGGTTAATCCTAGACCAAGTTACAAGGTAGACTACCCAAAGGTTATATTACTTAAACCAACATCGACATCTACCCGTTCTATGTGTTATCCTTGTAATCGTGTGTTTCACACGTTATTTATCATGATTTCACAGCTTTACAGAAGTCAATAAATGTATTCCTATTTACAACAACTAATGAATTTCTATACAACTTTGACCTTGACTTCTGATTTCACAGTTATAAGAAACTAGTCTCCTCTACAAAATTCTTAAATGTCTTTAAATGTTTGCCGCACGTGGTTTAAGTCCACCCAATTTCAGAATTTTTAGCCTCATCTCTACAGGTTTAGGAACACTAAACCACGGTAATAAGTCAATAATATTCCTATATTCTTGAAAATATTCGAAAAAAAATAGTAAAATATTAATTTAAGAAATTTCTTTATTAAAAATACCCCTTCACCGTTCAAATGGCTGAAATATGAGCGCTCAACGCTCAACGCTCACCGCTCTCCGCTCACACCATAGCTAGGTCCCTTACCCGCAACCTTGTGGGCCTAGAGGGTGGCCACTAAAGCAGCCACTCAAATCAGCCCTTTCGAATTAGTTTATAGTACCTAGCCTCTGCTACCAACAGAATATATTATCCCCACGTTTAAGTCCATGTAGCCCCGAGACTACCAACCTCAGCGAGTTTTAGCAGCCCGCATGGAAGATCTACACCGACTCGAACAATTCCGAGGAGACGCATAGATGAACATCTTACGAAGACAAGAACTCACTGCAAAATATTTCGAAGGCTCCAAACCTCCATGAATATTCCGAAAGGGTGATCAGGTATTATGGTGTCCAAGAGATCCAAAAATCCGCAAATCTAAAATCCAAAATCTGCAAATTGGGAACAATGTGGCATGGATCCTACAGGGTGCAATAAGCATTGTCAAACAACACGGTTCTTTTGGTAAACAGCAACAACTACGAACACGTAATTTGTTACAATGGGAATATATACCGATTTTAGTAATAAGGGAGACTTCCATTTAGATCGATTCTCACCTAATTATTTACCAAATCATTAGGTTATTACTGATAATGCTGAGTTTTCCCAAATATAAAAGACAATAAGAGAAAGTATATCAAAATGCAAGCTAAGAAATATGTTCCTTCAAGAGAAAATTTTATTGATATGAAAGCACAAATACAATTTATTGATGTAATTGTAGACCTCCAACATGTAGGCATTATATTATCTACCAATCACGACATGGCGGAGAGGAGGTATCACCACTAGACTCTTTTCTAGTGAATACAGGTTCCTTACTACGTGTGTATTTAGAGAGTGCAGGCTTGTCCATCTCCATAAGCGCACCACTTCTACGACGCTTCGATGCACGTCTCCGTAATAGACGGTGAGTCTCGGACAATAATTGTGTAAGATGAATGCAAGTGTTTGCCCCAAGAGACAAGGTACAATGAGGCACAGTATTCGGCAAGGAACTATTTGGATTGAATCGAGCTAAATAGGCACGACCATCTACGACGGAGTTGCGAAACACAGCTTCATCTTGGGGTGCCGCTGCAACCGAGGTCATCACACCGATTCGATCATGGCAGATTGCAATACTTAGTTGAGTCTGAATAGGGGGATTGTCTACTACATTGTTCTCGTCATTATCCATGTCCTCCTTCGTGTAATCTACAGCCGACGCGTCGTCCAGAGCATAGTAGATCAATCGTCCCCGCCTTTATTCCGAGAAAGTTCTCCAGTCATCACTTGTAATGGAGGCATCTGACACAGATGAAGGACCAATTGCAAGATTTGCTTGCAAAACACATGATGGAAGTAGAGAAAGCTGACGTCCAACGGCATCAACCTGGTTTATAAACACACCCATTTTAGAAAGTGAGTCCATGACACTAAGTGCAATGAAAAAGGTACACAATATAACAACGCATTTAATCACGTTTGTCAAGGGGGGATTTCCCAATCGATCCACAATATATCTCCATCTAAGCAACCGATAAACATAAGGTTCCTAGGGTAAAAATCAGAATTAAACCAATGATGAAAGTATTTAAGGCAAATTCTTCCCACTCATTCGGTCCTGATTCCACAAATATGGAAGATTATGGCTCAAGAGCTTATACAACTCTGAGTCTTTCGACAGTTCATTATGCGTGGGTCTACGATGGCGCATAGTCTCGGGAAAATTCTCATGACCGTTCAAATGCACGGAAAGACATATCTCGCCTATCCTCTTTAATAAGTCGGACTTTGGCTCCTCCGGACAGGAATGGTTCCACGGAACAGTGAAAAGTGTGTTCTTTGTGGGAACCGCAATGCAAGTCTCAGGCTTGGAATCGACAATGAGCATGTTATTGTTATTGAAATTGGCACCCTTCCTAGGATACAACCGACGTCGAGGATAATTCAAGAGGATGGGATTTGTTGTGCCGGGGTACTTGGCGAATGGGTAATTCTTTAACAACAAATTATTGCATTGGTTGGAAGCCAAGACAAGTCCAGGGGCAACGTCTGACTTCGAGAACAAAAAGGAGCAGAGTCCATGGACAACCTTAGGCACTAGGGTACCCCAGACGTGGAAGTGGCAAAACAAATTTAGTAAGCGAAGGAACCCGGTCAACCCGGGACAACGATAGACGACCCTGCCGGCAACTAAGGTTGGGACGGTGGAGGAAAACATCGGAGGATTATTGGGATCCGGAAAAGACAGGCACTCTGCAGGCGTTGGGGTAGACACAGAGGCCATCGAACATAGAACCCCGTTTAACTCCAACACCACATTCAACCACTTGGGCTTGGACCGTAAAAGACTGCGCGAGATATGCGTAATGGGTAGCTCGGGCGAGATACGCTGTTTGGGATGTTTGGACGGTCCTGCCTGCAGTGAGGGAACACGTAACAATGGCAAATGGTATTAAAACAAGAGGGTGTGTACCTTGCAAATTGCTGAAGTATGCAAAGAACTGCCAGCACTTATTTGGTATTGAACCGCGACACCCAGAGGTAACATGAAGTGGTTGGTGGGGGATTTTGAAGCTATCGGACGGAACAAGGTATTCAGAAGGGGGGCTTGGTAGAAAAGGACGATGTTTAGGGCCTTGTGATGAGAAGGACGTGCCTCACTAAAGACGAAAAATGATGTAGAAGAAAAGAGTCTCAATTTTATTGAATGATGTTTCAATAAGTACAACGTTTATAAATGTACTATATACTAAAAGCGAAACAGCATCCAATAATTCGGAGACTACTCGTCGACCTACTCGCCGCCATCGCTTCCGGACTCCTGTCAAACAAGGAGCGCCGGCTTTAAGATTACTAAATGCGAAAACTTCAAGACATGAGGGAATAGCAGAGCAATTGCCATCACCAGCAACGATCGCAAAGACAAAGAGAAGGAAAGAATAGTACTAACCTCTGCATTTACCGGTGAAGTTATAGCCGTCTCAGTAGCAGCCACGGGAGAGTCATTGGAAGGAGCAACCTTTGAATGCTCCCCCACATCCAATGCGACAGCAGAGGTGTGATGGGTCGGCGTCGGCGCTGCCTCAGACGGGACATCATCCTCTTTTGCCAGCTTCTCCGAAATCTCGAGGGGTATGGGGCGGGGTGCGATCTTCGGTTCAGCAACAGTAGCAGGTTGTGAAGGCATGACGATGGCTGGTGGACTCGCGTCACAGCTGAGGCGAGGTTGATCAGGGTTGATGGAGGCAATGGGGATAGGAATATTAGGCAGTTGGGATAAGATATTTCCGAATGATTGAAACATCTGCTCCATCTTGCCCAGTGCCATGCGGGTTTCAGACTGAGAGCTTAGGAATGTGGATCCAATCTGTCCACTCGAGCATTCGCGGCTGGGATGTCTGCTACCCTTTGCTTCTCTCTCTCCGCTTCTTACTTTGCCTTGCGAGCCTTCTGCGCCTCCTTCTCTTGCCGCTTCTGTGCTCGCTTCTGATCCTTCGTGGGCATAAGGGCGACCATTTCCAGCTTTACTGGTGGTTGTGAAGGCTCTTCAGATTCCTTGGGCCCGACAGGAAGTAGAGGATCATCCTCATCGCTTTTGGGCTTTGGAGAACTAGGCTCCTCCGAGAAGTCGTGATACCAGATTACTTTGTTATCCTCCGGCTCGTCTTCAGGTTTCCAGACCCCTTTCACAAACCATTTGTCGTACTTCCCCTTCTCAATTTGCCTCCTGGGTGCGCTCTGCGGGCATTGGGGAGCAGGCGCCAAAGTAGTCTCCTCCTGGGATGGATCAGGAGCCACCTCGTCGACTAAGGTCATGGCCGCGAGGTCAGCATCATCAACGCGGTCATCGTCGTCGCCGTCGCCATCGCTCAAACCCTCAACATCGTCATTGTCTGACTAGTCAGAGCTGTCGGATGTTGGTGCATCCCGTGGCAGTCGCTCTTCCCCAGGTACTACATCGTCTTTGCCAAAGAGATCCCGGTAGATGTGATCATTCGAGTTCTTTGAACGAATCTCCCTTCGAAAACCCGAGGGTGGAACCTTGTGTTGAACCGGATTCCCAGCGGCTCCAAGATCGACGACGCCAGGAGACTGTTGGTTTAGCTCGACTCGAGCTAAATCCTCCTCCGATGGACAAACACGACGCAGGCCCTGGAGGGGGGCTCTGAATGTCCCCGACGGCATTACAGGCACCATAGTTGGCATCGAGCGCCCTCTCTGCTTGAGGCACAGCAGCGCTTCTGGACCGAGTAGCCTCTCCAGCTCGCGCCTCAGAAGAAGAACGCTTGGCAGATTCGCGCGGGGTGGCCCGTGCTATACTGCGACCATGAGACACAGAAGACTGAGCTCAACCGCTTCCACGACCCTGAGGGGGAACACGAGCAGTACCACGTCCACGAGGGGGAGCACAAGCAGTACTGGACGAGATTGCCACCGCAGCCCAGTCAATAGCGGGAGGAGACACAAGAGGAACAGTTGAATCCATGGGGGAATTTTTCCCCGCCGGAGATGAAGGACCACCTACATCTTCACGCTCGTGCTCCGAAGCTGAAGAGTCGTCGCTTACAGGCTGAGTGGACTTCTTCTTGGACTTCCTCTTCTTTTCCTTCTCCGACCCTTCAGCAGAAGGCTTCGGAACTCGATTAGCTTCCGGATTAACGTATGCTGCGACGTTGATATCGTTGTAATCCAGATGTTGGTAGTCCGTCGCAGCATTTGTATAAGTCTCCGCCTCGGTCTCGCTGATAACAACATATGTCTCAGCCTGGCACATCTGTTTTAGAAGGAGACAAAAACTTATAAGACTAAGACGAAATAGCTCGACTCGAGCTAAAAGGCCATGAACAATATACAATGTTTGAAGAGATTTAAGCATGAGACCGTTTAGCTCGAGTCGAGCTAAACGAGCATGAGACTGTTTAGCTCGAGTCGAGCTAAACGAGCATGAGACCGCTTAGCTCGAGTCGAGCTAAACATGCTTGAGACTGTTTAGCTCGAGTCGAGCTAAACAGTGTCATGTTCGTTTAGCTCGACTCGAGCTAAACGAGCATGAGCAGTTCCAATTAAAGTAATGGTGCGAGGTACTTACAAATCCAGCCAACATTGGCTTTGTGCCACCCATTATCGATAAAAACTTCCCTCCCGGAGATGAGAACATCTTCAACACCCAACAGTAGAACTCCAATTGCAGCTCGGTGTCACTAAGACCAAGGTTGTGTTCTCTGTACGCGCCGGGCTTCGAGTAGAGGGGCAACTTTGGAGCGTAGAATACAGAGGGTATTGTATCCAACACACTCTAAGCATGGCTGCTCTTCTTGACAAGGAAGAGGAGGAGGAGCAAGTGCTTCTCTGAAGCTTTTCCCTCTGCAATGCCGTTGAAACGCTCGTTGCTGGAAGGCATGTAGTTGGCTGCCTTGCGAGCGTACTCGTCCTTCAACTTCTTGTCGACGCAAACCACTGCCTCGCAGTGACGGTCGACGTTGCAGGTGATGAATATCCAGATCTCGGGATTTTTGATGTGAGGATCGGTCACGGTGTCTGTCCACACATCAAGGAATTCTTGGAAGTATGGACTTTCCGTGTCGTCCACTCTACTTCCACTACCAGGGACAAATCGTAAATCAATCAAGCCGATATCACACTTGCTAGATTGGTTCTAGGCGAAGATCTTGTCCCAAATCCCAAATTCGAATTCGGAAGAGTAAAAGTAGTGCGTGTAAGCAATCGGTGCAGGAGGTTCAAACGTCCCTTTGACATCCAGGAACTTCTTGAAGAACTCGGCTGCATATTCCAAAATCTCTGCTGCACTCCTATTCTTCGTCTGCTTTTGGCGGTGGAGGGTAAAGAACGAGTCGCCCGGGACCGAGAGAAGCATGGACATAGTCTGACGAGTCAGATTGTATTCCACCTTAAATTTCCTCCAGTTGTCGACGTCGAAGTGCCACTCGGAGTCGAACAAACCCGGCGAGGGCTTGAGGTTGTGCAATTCCCTCGCGACATTGTTCTTCCTCTTCTGATTCTCGACCCAGGCTTTGCACTCATACACTGGAAGTACTTCTTCGCAGGCTTCCTCACAGCCACCTTGGGGTAGGGCAATGTCCGATCCGGAGTCTCGTTTAGCAAGTGCTGTGCCAATACCTCGAGGTCCTTTGGGTCTAACTGCCCCATACCCTTGAAGAACTCCCTGCTCAAGCTGAACTTCTTTGCGGCGGTTTCCCAATCTTTCGCCTGACTGAATGGGAGCTTGGTGTCGGAGTCGATCAGCTCTCCAAGTCCGTAGTCGATGTTGAACCTCTTCCACAACTCCTAGACGTCGTCCGGAGATGTGATGATCACGAGCTCGTTGCAAAGGTCGGACGGTCCTACGATCTTGTCCTCGGCGTTAGTGTTGATGCTGATGAACCTCATCACCATAGCAGCCGCAAATGCCTGCACCAAAGCCAAACAAATAAGAAACAAGCTATGTTGTTTTAGCTCGAATCGAGCTAAAACGACGTCCTGGGAAACGTAGACAAATAATGCGATCAAAGCCAACCAGAAATAGAATAGAACAAGTAATCTCATACCTCATAACGCTTACGGTTATCTACTTCAAGCGGTGTTTCACGTTGGTGTGGCTTCTTCACTTTTTGAGGGCGGCCATAGTCTTCCCAAACCTTTCTAGCGCCCATAATGTTCGTTGCCTAGGAAGGAATGAACGTGCCAGCATTGTTCGTCTTGTTGGCCATGGCCGACACGTCGAGAATCTTGCCAATGTCGGAATGCCACACAACATGGGCTTTCCATGTCTGCAGGGCGAGGATCTTCGCCTCGTCGACCTTCTTGTCACGAATCAGCTGTTTCGCAGCCTCAACGTGGTGCTGCCCGTCGATTATACGGAACCGACAACTTTGGACCAGATCTTCCCAATCCCAAATCTCAGGCTCATCTTTAATCTTCGGCATAATGATGATGGTTTGCCTGGAAGTAACATCGAGGGAATTCATCAAGATGTTCTTGTAATGCGCTATTCCGGCCGGTTCCAAAGATCGGGCGATAAACCTTGGTTCTGCCGGGTCAAGCAGGTCGATCGACACGTCAAGCGGATTGTTGCGACCAAAGACATAACACTCCGCACAGTTGTCCTAATAGTCCTTCGGAGACTTCGTTGCTTCCTCATATTTGATCTCCTTCTCCGAGATAGCCACATTCATTGTAGGGTTAATGAACGTAAGTGCACTGCCGGAGGATTTGGTCCTTTTGGAGCCAGAGTAGGATGAGATCGGGTTTGGGCGCTTCGATCCCTGCCCACCTTGACTTCCCTCTGGAGTGCCTAGACCCGATAGAGCATTCCCGGATGGAGCCTGCAACAGTAGACTCTTGGAGCGTTTCATCGGAGCCTTGCCTTTCTTTTTGGCAGTTTCGAAATCAGACAGAGCCTTCCAGATCTGCGCAGTGTATGGGATGTACGATCTCACGAAGGCTTTCCGCGAAGAAAAATTGGGCAGCAATTTCGTGTCGATATGATGAAGTTGAGTGGGATCCACCTTGCCAACCATATAATTGCGGATGAAGTCGTGGGAGAAACGGACTTCATTGGGGGAAATACAATAGTGAAGACGAAACCTTCGACCTCCACTGCTTCAAACTTGATCAGGAGGTATTCGTCTTCATAAGTAACAAGCCCGATGAAGGCATCAAGACACAGAGGTAAAAATGCCCCGTGAGACCCCGATTGTTGATAGAAGAAGAAATGTGTCTTGTTCATCGGACGAATAGACCAAGAGTTGATGGAATTTGTCTTGGGGGTCCACAACCTCCCCCATTGCGCGTCCACAGCAATAGCTGCAAGCGGATCGTCTGCTGCTTCGAGTTGTACTGGTGCAAGGAATCCTCCAGTGCTTGCATGTTATAAGTGACCTGTGGATAACAAATTAACAGAGGGCGAATTAGCTCGATTCGAACTAAATGGACACATCAGATGGGAACATCGATATGAAGTGGAGTATTACCTGAGGAACAGACTCTTGCTGCTCCACTTCCATGTCGACTTCGATTTCAGGCTCTGCAGGTGCATTCGCAGCCATCTGAACAATTCTGGCAGTTTGTTTGGTTCTCGGCATCACTGTCATTCAACAAATGAGAATCACATGTAGGATTCACAAGGGCAGTAGAACATCGTCATTATCTTGACGATTTAATCCGGGAAGAACTTTTACATGTCTTGATTAAGTGGCGAGATCAATTAGCTCGACTCGAGCTAAATGGGCTTGACCTCAAAACGAGGATCGAGACCATGTAGCTCGTGTCGGGCTTAATATGCATGACCCTCAACCTAATAGTAAGTCCATTTAGCTCGACTCGAGCTAAATGGGCTTGACATCTAATACGGTAAATGGTCTCGACGAGTAATATGGGCAAAATGAGATGAGTCGAGCTAAATGGGCTAAACGAGTTAATAGGCTTATTAGGCCTTGACCTGCAACATGGCAGTGAGTACATTTAGCTCGACTCGAGCTAAATGGGCTTCTTTGCTCGATTGAGTCGGGCCCATTTAGCTCGACTCGAAACTAAATGGGCTTCTCGCTCCGATTTGAGTCGGCCCATTTAGCTCGACTCGAGCTAAATGGGCTTGCACTGAATTAGAGCAGTAAGTCCATTTAGCTCGAGTCGAGCTAAATGGGCCTGACCTTATTTCAGGTCCGTGACCATTTAGCTCGAGTCGAGCTAACTGGGCTTGACCTGCCACAGAGCAGTAAGCCCATTTAGCTCGAGTCGAGCTAAATGGTCACAGAACTCAAACAAGGTCAAGCCCATTTAGCTCGACTCGAGCTAAATGGGCTTACTACCTTGTTGCAGGTCAAGCCCATTTAGCTCGACTCGAGCTAAATGGGCTTGGTGTTTTTGGAGATAAATATTTTAATGAAGTTATATTGGCATTGACCTAAATGGGCATCGAGCTAAATGGGCATCGAGCTAAATGAGCACCAAGCTAAATGAGCTGAAAGTTGAATATGAGCGCATTTCAACAGCAAAACACAAATTTCGAAGCGAAAAACACAAATTGGAAGACCTCCATTACTCCGCGAGCAACATTCCATAACATTGTGCCCTGCAATGTACTCAAAAAGCTATGAAAATGCAAAATCAATCGAAAACCTAAAAAACCTGAATGAGCAACTTACAATGTCGTCGAAAAATGCGATGAACGCTGAGGCGCAGCAGTAGAACGCGCGGCGTGGGGAGAGATAGAGAAAGAAGCACACGAAGAATGCAGGAATGCGCGGAGGAGCACAAGAATGCAAGTCGGAGAGGAAGACGCGGGAGGAGCACAATAACTGGTCGCTGGGAGAGCAAGTCGGAGAGGAGGACGCTGCACTGCGGAGAGCAAGTCGGAGAGGAGGAAGGCGCTGCTGCGGAATAGAGCAGCGGAAGAGCTGCGGAAGAGGGTTGCGGAAGAGCTGAGGAAGGCTGTGCTGCGGAAGAGTTGCGGAAGAGGGCTGCGGTTTGGGGGAGCAAGTCGGAAAGCAGGAGACGTTGAAAAGTGCTGCGGCTGCGAGAGAGAGAATGGAGGGAAGCATGTCCGATCCCGCCCTGTCCGATCCCGCCCTCTTCGAGCCCGCCCTGTCGGAGCCCGTCTGCCGCCTTCTTGCTTGGTGCCCGGGCTGCCCGGACTATGGCGGCCTCCTTGGGTTGCCCGGGCTGCCCGGGTTGCTAGTTTTTTTTATTCAAGGTTTTTTTTTAATTTTTTTAAATTTTTTTTTTAATTTTTATTTTTCATTTGTTCTTGTTTTCTCAATTTGAATTACTTTAGTTCATTTCTATAGTCAAAACTTAAATTAATTCGTAAGAAATCAAAATAGAGTGAAAAAAGATATTTTTAAATCCTAGTGTAATTATCCTATGAAAATGATAGTGATATTCATAACATTTATAACTTTTTTAAAACAAATCTATATGCTATGAGTTTTTTGCAAACAATTCAATACATTCAAACTTTGAATAATAAGTGAATTGTAAATAAATATATTACAAGAATAGGATTGTTGTACTTGCATTACCCTATACCGTTCTTAGTTACAAAACTGCAATAATTAGAAAAATATCATTATAGAAGTAACGAATCTACATGTCAACATTTACAGAAACCCTTCTAAGTTTGAATAGGTATATAATTATCAGTGCTCAAACACCTAAATAAGACAATATATTTGTGATACACGTGTTAAAAATATTATATACTAGATAAAACTATGTGTAGAAAGAAAATGAGTATTGAATAATTTGACAGAATTTATAGTAAGTAAAAACAACAAATGTAGGCGCAAAAAGAGAGTGTTAGTGGTTTTTATAACTTTAATAGAAAATAAATTCTTAATTATGTATTTGTATGAATTACTAATTAAGTTGTAAATAAAATATATATACATACAAGTATAAAAGATTTCTACTTCAGCTTTCTTATAGATCATGAAAGCATGATGTTTAAAGATGAATAATAAATCTTTTTTCTGTTCTTGCATAATGATTTTGATATATTTCGTGAACCCAAAAAATCATTTTCAAAAGATTTCTAAAGTAGAGTTTTTTCCATTTCTTATTTATATTGAGTTTGCAACATCCTCTTAGAAAATAACTTTAACCCTACGATATTATGATCTCTAAAAAACATTGCTCTTTTACATAGAAATATGGGAAAATTGAATTAAAATTTGAAAAAACTAAATTTACAGTTTTCTATAAGTTTCAGCACTTTTTCCAAAAGAGATAATTTTAGACAAACTTTGACTTTATTTTAGCATATATTGCAGTTCTGTGCAATATTCACGATCATTGTTTTAAAAGAGCCTCAAACCTTAACTCCTAATGAATTGTGAATTGTGAAACATGTATACCTTCCTTAGATTTGTGAGCCAATTCTTAGGCTCCCTCTTGAGCATAAAATTTGTTCTATTGTCAGTTATTGTTCACTTGAATGTATGAACAAGTAGTGATCACGTGTAAATTGCAAAACAATAATTACCATTAATTTTAAATTACCTGTTGATAATTCATGAAATTCATATTTATTTATTCAATTATGTTTTTTAGATCTTTGTAGATGTTCCTAGATTTTGTACATGTTGTTTAATCTTAAACTTATTTAAATATGAGAAATGAAAGCAGTTTAATTTAATTAAAACCAAACATGTCGATTATCTTTAAAGCAGCAAGGTAGACTCGAAATATCGCATGTTTCAATTTGTCACTATAAAAGTTATAAACAATATCAAATACAAATATTTGCCTACCTAATCTAGTAAGTTACCAATGGTAAAGATATTGGATATATTATAGATAGATAACCATACTATGTACATGTTTAAGCCTGTGTTCTGTTTTCAAATGCACTTTAGGTACACCCAAGAACTGAATATGAATCCCAACTGATTCTAGGAATCTAATTATATTATTTTATTTAAATTAGTGCATAGAACTAAAGTCCAATTAACTTTACATAGAATTAGCTTATTTATGTTTAAATATTAAATTCAAAAGACAGATTCCAACTGAATCTTAGAAATCTAATTTCATGATTTTATCAAAATTAGTGAATAGAACCAATGTTTAAACAATTAAGATCTTATTATTTATATTTTCATTCGTGACGATCATAATTCAGGAGGAAAACTGTACGCCCAATGTAACGGGTGAGATTGTAAGATTTGAGTCATACAAGAAGAACCACTTGCGCTTCTACTACATCGCTTTCTATTCCGATTGCTTACATTCCTTAAAAGAAATATGAGGGACGATACGGAACTTGTCTTAAGTTTCAATTTGGTGCGTAAAGTTTGAAGCAAACACTCGAACGTTTTGCATTCTACCATGTTCAGTGAAAATCGACGCTGCTTTCTTATTGCTTAGGAGCTGTTAGATCCACAAAAGTACAACGCTTTTTGTTACAAAGTTTGCGATTTCGCTGCTGCCACAACAAATACACATAGGCAAACCTAAGATTCTCAAGATTGTAAGGTACGGAATTACGGAAAAACATTTTCGATTGTTCATACACAACTCTCATTGGTAAAACACGCTCGATGTTTGATATACACCGTTGGTGATGTAATGATTTTATAATTTACCTTTATTACATTATTATCTTCTATTATAACAAGATTTTATAAGATCTTAAATCTATTGTAAATGTTATAATATTGTAATTTATTGTTGATAGATTGTTGTTATAATATTGTAATTTATTGTTGATAGATAGTTTATTGTGAGACATTTTAACGTAGTTTAATAAGTGGTAATTTTTTATTTAAACTTGGTTTAATTATTTTTTTTACATTTGGTTTTAATTATTTATTCTATAAAACAATTTAATCTTGAGATTCTTAAAAAATTTATGTAATACCAATAAATACCTTTAACTATTTTTCCTCAAAAATTATATAGTGTTCGACGGAAGAATTCTAAAATTTATGTTTTTCGATATTTTTCCATTGATACGGATTGGAATTCAAAGTAACTACCAGACAAGTTTATAATCTTTTATAGTGTAGTAGTTATGATTCAAAGTTAAGTGTTTAGGGTTAAAGGTTTAGTATAGAATTTAGGGTTTAGAGTTTACGAAATAAGATTTTGGTTATAGTGTATAGGGTTGAGGATTAAGGGTTAATTAATTTTAAAGATAATGATTTAGGATTGAATTGTAAAGAGAAGCTAGATAGCAACTTTGTGGAAGAAAGCGTAGATGCGGATACATTCTAAATTTTTGAAAACAAGTTTAGAATACCATACTAAAAAAATCATCTTAGCATAAGAATTGAAGTAAAACTAAATATTATTAAGTTTGAATATCACAGATAGAATATTAAACCTGTAAAATATATTTACTCACTGAATGTTAACAAGACTTAATTCCAAACCAATAATTATATATTTCAAATATCATATATGGTAATAATACACTTGAAAAAGCTAAGTATTAAACCTATAATTCCTCAACTTATTCACTGTCTAAATACTTATATAATAGTATTTCACATAAATATATTGAATATTGTGTTTACAATATGCATTTGTAAAATACCACATTCAACCTATTAAATATCATACATAATATAGCATACCTAATTAGGTAGAAACTAATCTTATAGAATCACATTTAAAAAAACTCAGTACTATATTTACTATAACCGTTGTAAAGTGCAAAGTATTAGTCTTTTAATATTACACGTATTTTAGTAAGTGCGAATGTTACAATACCTCACATTACCTGTCGGTTTTGATAAATTGAGCATAAACGATAGACATAAAGGCTTAGCGAATGATAATAGCGTCCATCATTTCACATGCTAATTCACCAAAATAAACCTAACAATTGTTAGAGTTGAGATATGGAAGTAATGCAAATAGATTCACATAATTTCACTATAATTCTACTCTCCATTCGATACTTTATCACAGCTCTATGAATTCAAATTCTTCAAAGTCCTGCGTACTCAATTTAGTATGAAATAAAATTAAATCATTCAAGACTACATGAATCCAAGGTACACGACGAGAACAATTTGTGTTCCCTCTAAACATTTAATAAGTTAGTATAAATTTCATGTAATTTAATCATTTTCTATTTTTCTCCCTATACTCTATTTAAGGTAATCTTGTAAACTATGGTTCAAATAACAAATGACACTATCTCTTTAACAACTAGATTGAAGTTTTTTTTTCTCATTGTGTAGTTGGATGAATTGTGGTAAAAAAAGTTTGCAACAATGGTAAAAGTATTGATTTAAAGTTATTGATTTATAAAATATCAAAGGTTAAGTTATGGACTAGGGACTAGAGTTTTTCATTACGGTTTTATGGTTTGATGTAAACTTGACTAATTTCCAATAAAATAGAAGAGGTGTCTTCACTAAAGTGCATTCCATTGATTCATACTTTATTGCAAAGTTTAGAATACAAACTAGACTTGATTTGGAGCAAAACCCAAGTGATTTCATCCAAAACGGACCTCGGATGAAGAAGATTTGACTATTCAAAGTTCTGCCTTCTATCCAAAATGTCGTTTTTTGACATTCGGCGCATTTAGGGGTTAACGTTCTAGTGCCCAATATGTGATTATTTTGTAAATTTGAGTTTGGGTTATCCATTTTCCTCGCGAATCCGGTTTTTTTTATTACAATTATATAATTTCTATTTTTAGAAATATTCCGGATTTCTCGGTGACTTAACTTCAAATGGTTTTTATTGGCCCAAGATGTCCTCGTTCCTCCCAAAGTTCCGAAGATGTCCCCGTTCCTTGTGAAGTTCCCCGTTCCTCATGAAGTTCCCCGTTCCTCCCGAAGTTCCCAACCACATCGCTTTTACTCAAAATTCTCTGACCGTTACTCACCTTTTTTGGCGCCCTTTCTCTGTTCAGTTCGTGCTCTTTTTTGGCGCCATTTCACTTCCCGCTTGGTCTTGCTCTCTCCTCATTTGCGCACTATCCCGCTTTCCGGTCCTCTGCTGCTCCGCTCCTGTGTTCTTTCGCTCCTCCGCACCTTCGTACTTTCACACATTTGCCCTTCGCCTCACCTCCGCACCTTTGCATCTCTGCCCTTCGTCTCACTACACTACGTTTCGCCTATACTCCGTTTCCCATTTGTGCTTCTGGTTTAGTAAATTCTGATTAGGGTTTGGGACTCTTAGTAGCTCTGGAGTTGATGCGCGTGCTGCTTTTGAGGATGCCCAATGCCTTCGTTGAAGTATTGCAGCTGTCAAGCACGGCGTGAGGGTGAGTTCGATCAATAACCTCAATTTCAATGTATAACAAGAATTTGTTGTTGATTGGTCATATCTTGCTTTCATCGTGGTGCATTCCTGATGGCAATGTGGATTTTGTCGGAGTAGGTGTGCACGGAAATCGAGGCAAATATACTATTTTACTTGTGCACAGTTTTCAAGCACGATTCTCACTAATTACTGTGCACGAATATCGAGGCAGTTTCATATAACAAATGCATGACCTATGGACAAGCTCATTTAGCTCGACTCGAGCTAAATGGGCATCGACATCAAAACCCTCATGAAGTCCTCTAATTAATGATTCATTGGTAGACCACTTAGCTCGCTTCAAGCTAAATGGTCTTCCTTTCCGACATGCTTCGAGGTTAGCGTGATGTATCAAGGTCTTCAAGACCATTTAGGTCGAGTCGAGCTAAATGGTCATCAATGTAACCGTCCATCACTCACCTCGACGCTGTTGAAGTTGGATGACTATTTAGCTTGAGTCGAGCTAAACGGTCTTCAGTATTCACGTGCATCATAAGTGACTAATGGACAGTTATCTTGAAGCCTATTTAGCTCGAGTCGAGCTAAATGGTCATACATTCTGGACGTAGCTACGGTGTGAGCGGAGAGCGTTGAGCCATCAAGTTTCAGGAATTTGAGCGCTGAATTGGTATTTTAAGTAAAAAAAATTCTAAAAATAATATTTTACTATTTTTCAGGAATATTCTCAAGAATATTCGAATATTCTTGACTTATTACCGTGGTTTAGTGTTCCTAAACCCGTGGAGGTAAGGCTAAAATTTCTAAAATCTGGTAGACTTAAACCACGTTCTTCAAACGTTAAGAGACATTTACAAATTTTACAGAGTAGGCTAGTATATCATAACTTTGAAATCGGAAGTCGAAGTTGTATAGCAATTCATACATTTTTGTAAATAGGGATACATTTATTGACTTTTGTAAAACGCTGAAATCAAAATAAATAACGTGTAAAACACACGATTACAGGGATAACATGTAGAATGGGTAGATGTGGATGTCGGTTTACGTAATGTGACATTGAGGTAGTCTACTCTCTAACTTGGTCTAGGATTCCCCGCTCTAGAATGGTTTTCACCTCCTTGAAACTAAGGGTGGGCGCGTGGATGAAGAGGTCTCTATCAATATCAAATTTGCATACCAATACCAACACGAAGTATAAGTGCTTACAATGTCTATACGGTTCGCCTTTTCGTCCTAACTTAGTCATGGTTTTTTTGAACACTGGGCAAGAACACTCAGGGTTCTCACTTAGAGATAGTTTATAGATAGACTCTGAATCCGACTCCAAAGCAACAATACATCCAAAACCAGGTTGTGGTATCATGGTCACCTCGAGTATTTTTGCCTCCATGGCACGAGCTGAGTCAATGTTCTTCATGTGCTTCGAAGTCACAGCCTTGATGCGTCGAAGAACTTTAGACTTGCGTGATTTGGGGTACAGATCAGCCTTGTCCGGCACTGGAATATTTGACAAATCTCTCGGTGGCGCAGAAGTATTGTATGGGCGGTTGAGAGGAAGGCGTTCCTTCTGTGGGAGCCGAAAACCCGCATTCTCCAACGCCTCTATTTCGTCAACTGTCAAATTAGTCCCAATCTTCACGGGCCAAATAGAGGGAATAGGCGGTCGCCCTTGTTTCCGAGAGAACGGCTCAATCCATTTACGACGACTGCCTTTCACACAACGCTCAATGTCGTCTGGACAAAAGAAAAATTGATCAGTTTTCTTTAGACCTTCTTGAGGACGTTGCCATACGCCGGTGTAAGTTGGAGCTGCGGTCGCCTTTCCGTTTTGGACAATGCGGGATTCGCATTTCTTCCTGGTCTTGGCCATAATGCCCCAACAAGCCTTGGATGAGGATTCCTTCAAACGAGCAATATGCCATAAACGCTCATTCACTCTCGTCTCTTGGATAGTAATGACGCGCTGAGTACTGGGTCTTGGAGAAGCGAGGGGTTCCACCGATTGCTCCTGAACTTCATCTTCTTCGTGTATAGGAGTGAGATTCTCAGCAAGAGCTTGTGTGACTCTTCTCCCTATTCGAGGACGTGAGTGACTCACGGTGTCAGGTCGATGAGTTTCATCTTCGGCACCAATGGGAACATGAGCCTTACGTTTCCTGGAACCGAAAATCTCTGCCCCCTCCAAGTGGGCGTCACGCGTACAGTAAGCTTCAGCTTCAGGGAAGTCCATAACTGCCTTGTTAAGGCAAGATGGATTGCCGGATCGATTAGCCCGACGTTGAGCGGTATAAAGACGCTGACAAAGTTCTTCTACGGATGGTCCAGAACCACTTGCTCCGCCTTTATTAAATTGATGGTAGCCGACCACTTGGAGGAAGGCCCGAACGTGTCGTCAACGACTGCGACGTAGAGATCCCTACCCTTATTGCCAGACGCTTGCAGCCACTTGTTGTGGATTGACTCTGCAAGTTAATATGAAGGCATCTCTGTAAGAGTCTAGCTGTCAAAACAAGCAAAAACTACAAAAGAAATATATTGATCCAAAACTTAGGTTTACAATGAATAAGAGTCCCTTATATACTAACCTCTTGGCTCAACTGCCGAGGCTATACTTTAGCTCTACTACCGAGGCTATACTTTAGCTCTACTGCCGAGGCTATACTTTAGCTCTATTGCCGAAGTTCTATTTATAAAATTAATAGCGAGTGAACATCCGAGCTTATCAACGAGGCCTTGGCCCATGACAAATGCCTCCTCCTCCTCATGTGCTGATGAATTAACAAGTGTCATACAAGAGAATGTGCCCAAGGAATATCAGTACCAGACGCGCGCAACAAGCGCTCGTAATAGTCTAACGCCATGACATTTTGTAATTGGCAAACAGGTTCCCAAGTAGGCTCCGGCCATCCTGTCCACTTTACAAGTAGTTGCCAACCGCGCCCACGACGTCGATGTTGCAACACTCTTTCAACAGCATACTCGTCCTCGCTAGTGGATGCCTCGAAAGCGGGATTGCTCAAAACAACACCGGGCTCATTATCATGAGGTAGTTGGGAAGGCAACGGATCCTCAGCTGCCTTCTTCACTAAACTCACATGAAAAACAGGATGAATACCTGACGGTGTATTCAAACGAACCGCATGTGTACCTACGCACTCCAATACACGATAAGGAAGAGCAATCCAATCAAGCTTCTTGATTGGCCGGGACGTGTTGATGTTCTTCAACTTCAACCACACACGATCACCCGGACGAAAATCCTCGGCCACCGAGCGTCGTGTATTTGACTGACGTTCTTGAGTCTCTTGCGCAATGGCCATTGCCGTTGTTGCCAGTTCACTTGAATTGCGTCAGTGCTCAACAAGCTTGCGTCCTTTTTCCGCCGGTGACAACGAAGAACCTGCCTCCTCGGGTATAGTAATATTCATGACCGAATGATGATAACCGTGAGTCATAAAAATGCGCAGACATACCTACAGATCGCGACACACGATTATTCAACGCCATCATCGCGATCGGCAACTGAAATGCCCAATCTTCTTGCTCAAATGTCGTGAAAATACGAAGATATGTTTCAAGCTCTTGATTCGCCCTCTCTGTTGCACCATCTGTCTCCGGATGGAAAGCTGTCGACAACCGACGCGTAATCTTCATCAATCTGCATACTTCTGTCCAAAGCAGACTAACAAATTGACTACCACGATCCGACACAATTGCTGCAGGCAATCCGTGATCTTGAAAAACTTGCTCTAAAAGTTTGTGAGCCACATCAAGTGCACGAATTGTCTTCATAGGCACAAAGAATGATAGATTTGGACAAACGGTCCATCACAACCATGATATTTGTACGATCCGCTTGCTTGGTGCCAATCCGTAATAAAATCAATGGAGAGCTCGGTCAAAATCCGTCTTGGAATTGGCAAAGGTTTTAGCAACCCTTGCTTCTCTTCGCCAAATCTTCGATTTTCCACACACGCTGCGCCCGCATACAAATCTCCGAACATCTTGTGTCAACCAGGCCACGTATATTCACGTGCAATCAAGTCACGCGTACCCTCACGACCTGGATGTCCTGCTAGTGGTGAATCATGAGTAGATTGGATCAAACGCGTCCGAAGAGGTTCGTGCGCGGAATCCATATTCGTCCATGCCAACGCAATCGATGACTGAATCTGAGCAACACTCACTAATCGTGATAGGTAAGCTCCATTCTTTAGGTAGTCGGCGCTCACCATCCATAACCGCCTTTCGCATCTTCCAATGACGATGATTTGTTTGCGGGGGCAACATCCCATAATGCAATCATCTCTCGCGTCAATAAATGGACATATGGGACGCGGTCATTATCGACTCAGAGCGAGCCTCTTTCTCTCGAATCGCATCACCATCTCGCGATCCATGCGGATTTAGCGACAACCTTCAAAGCGCCATCATCTCCGTCAAAAGTCATGATATCGATTCATGATTCGATCATCATCTGCGTGTTGGGGAAGATCCTGCTTCCGACGAGAAAGTGCATCCGATTGAACTTGATCCTTGCCAGGCTTGTGCACGATCTCAAAGTCAAAATCATTCAACTCGTAGGCCCAACGCATTTGCCTCTCGCTCAAATGTTGCTTCTTCAAAAAATAAGCCAAATTGCGATGATCTCAACTCACTTCAAAATGTTGGCCAACAAGTAATGTACGCCACTCGCAGATGCAATGTACAAATCGCTAGCATTTCCTTGTCATGAATCGGATAATTGGACTCCATTTGGATGTGTTTTTTTCGAGAAATAAGCAACCGCATGCCAAAGTCCGTCCACCTTTTGCATTAAGGTGCCACCAACAAAGATAACCAGAGGAATCACATTCAATGGTTGTTTCAAAACCTGGAGTCCATTTAACGAGCACCGCGCATGAATTAATGCCTCCTTCAATCGATCAAAGGCATGTTGACATTTTGATGTCCAATGGAAAGGTTGATCTTTCCGCGTTAGTCGAGTAAGAGGTTACGCAATGTTAGAATATCCATCTATGAATTGTCGATAATAATTGCGAAAAACTAAATATCCACGAACTCCTTTCACTTTTGTTGGCGGCTCCCATTGACGAATTGCCTCAAGTTTTGCTTTGGATCACCGCAAACCCCAACCGTCTTCACCAAATATCCAAGATACTTAATAGTGCCTGCTTCAAACTCGCTCTTATCAAAATCAAGTTGAAGCCCTGCGTTAGCAAGCTTACGGATGATCCTGAGAACTGCATCACGATGTTCTTTTTGAGTATCACTATAGATCACCACGTCATCAATATATGCGGAGCAGCATATATCCAATTCGTCGCGAAGTATCCAATTGATATATCGCTGAAAAGTTGCAGGTGCGCCCGTCAGTCCAAACGGTGTGACCAACCACTCATATAAGCCAAAGCGTGTTTTGAACGCCGTCTTCCACTCGTCACCTTCTTTCACACGTATCCGATGAAACGCAGAGATTACATCAATCTTGGAGATATATTTGGTCATTTTTGACAATGGATCTTAACGCCTCATCAATGCGCGGAATCGGATAGCTGTCCTTCCGACTCATCTCGTTCAATCGCCAATAGTCAACACGAATCGCAATCCTCCGCCAGGTTTCTTCACAAATATGACCGGAGTCTGCTGCGGTGAATTACTTACGCGAATAAATCCATTATCCAACAACTCCGTAAGGGTCTTGCGCAAAACTAATAATTGATCCTCGGACATCTGATACTGGGCATGGCGGGGATGTCATCATTAGTCTTCCTTCAATAAGATTGATCTCATGATCAACCCCTTTCCTATGCGGGGGCAACGACTTTGCATCTTGTCGATTAAAAGCGTCAATAACTGGCATGAGCCAGTCAGGAGCATGTTGTGCCGGGTCCCTATACACCTTCTGTTGTAGTGCCTTCTGGATGTCAACCAAGCTGGCACTAAAAACCTCTACTGGTTCACCGCTTCTCTGCAAAGTTTGAATCACTGATGCACGTATCTCTTGCATTGGCTCCAACGTAATCGGTCGAGTCTTCACAATCATCTTGAAAGGTTTTCGAATGCAAACCTCTTCTTTAGCAGGTCGAACACTTGCATCATGTCGCTCCATCCAACATTTTCTCAAGATTATATCATCTATCTGTCCTAGAATAACATAGGCAACAATCTTCTCCTCCATACCATCAATATCGGCCATAAAATTTGCAATTTGGCAAATCATAGGCCGCTTCTTCATTGTCGTAACTTGCTCCAAAGATCTAGGTTGAATAGATGACGCATCCAACCCTCTCCGTCGAACAAATTGCTCGCATACGCTTTCAAAGCATTGGCATCCGTAATCACACAAAGCACGAGTAGATATAGTTGAGTTTATTAAAACATCAACATACATACCACCCGTGTGTCTAAGTCCGTCTCCTAGATTCTTCAACTTTGACAACTCCGCTCCCACGCCTCCGATCGAGTCGTATGCCGGAAGTCGCTCGTTTTCCGACTCTACATCGTAGTCACAACTCTCCATCTCTTTGACCTCCTCTATCTTGACATTGCTCTTCTTTCTCATCATCGCGCACTATCAAAGTTTTGTCCGCGCTCTCTTTCTTCTTCTTCTCATTGCCTTCACCTTGCTTGGATGAACAGTCATTTGCACGGTGGCCTCGCTTCAAACATAAAAAACAGCGTCCCTCTTGGCGACACCGTTGTTGTTCCTCCAAAGTCGACGCGTCTCGAAGCTTGCTTATTTGGACCGTAGGCATCCAATCCATCTCATCTCCATCCGCCATACGCGATTTGATGTCGCGATCGAGCCGCACGACCCTTCGATATTGCAAGCAATCAAGTTGAGGGCCGACCGCCAACAAAGCTTGGACAAACATACCATAATCGATGTATGTCATAGGTCCAATCATCGCGCGTTGCATCTCTGAGTTGAGAGCACCGCGAAGATATCCTATCTTCACCATATCCGGAACCATGGTAAGTTGACTCTCACCAAGCTCCTTCTCAAACTTGGGCAAGAATGTTGCGAATGACTCCCTACCCCGCTTCATTGCTTGAAGCCGATTCAATGCTCACACACCGCATTCGGGTCGATGTAAACGCTTTGTCAAGATGTTGAATAAAAGTCGCCGCATTGCAACCACGTTGATTTTGGTAGAAAGATACTACCATCATCCGCGCCTTCGCGTCCATCCTCGAAAACAAGTATGCGGCTTGATCTTGAGGTGTACCAAGATGCACCTCCATCAATTCAAGCTTGTTATCCGCTTCGACCTTCCATATCGGGTAGCCCTTGCGACTCCGTCAAACTTTGAAATATCCGCAATCGCTTGCGCAATGCGACGGCGCAGTTCCTCCATATTGTTGCCGCATCGATTGCGGCATCATCTCGCGATGAAGACGGACCTCCTAAACTCGTGAATTGTCCAAATTTGAGCCACTGCGATCATTGTGCAACCAATCGCTGATAGCCAACTTCTCCGACCACGAGAAGCTTGAAGTTGTGTGCGCAACCTCACGATCTCCTTGATAGTCTTCCGCCGTAATTTCTCCTTGCGCCCGCTGCTGCCGCAAGATCTCATCATCGATCATCCGGGCGTTCTCCATCTCAAAAAGCAACACCTCTCAATCAACTCTTCAGGCTTCGCAAAGCCTTCAAATGCGTCCCGGTTCTGTGGCTATCTTCAATCACTACCACGAGGGTCGATAAGTTCCTCAATCTAATCAATGTCCTACTTTTGTCGTTTGAAAAAACAAGGGAGGATGAAGCCCTTCAGAAAAGCAAGAGAAGTCTTGGATTATGTAAGAGTCTAGCTGTCAAAACAAGCAAAAACTACAAAAGAAATATATTGATCCAAGACTTAGGTTTACAATGAATAAGAGTCCCTTATATACTAACCTCTTGGCTCAACTGCCGAGGCTATACTTTAGCTCTACTGCCGAAGTTCTATTTATAAAATTAATAGCGAGTGAACATCCGAGCTTATCAACGAGGCCTTGGCCCATGACAATCTCTGCGAGTTCTTCTGCCGAATATTTTTTTTCCTGCAATGTACAAACGTATTAGGCCTTTAATCAGAATTTAGATTTGTACTTAATTCAAATTCACAGTATATAAATCCACTAAAAAATAAACTAAAAGTATATATTATTAAAACATAACTGTCAATTCTTCGGTAGTGTCAGACCATTCTAGAAGCTACTGTGGAGCATCTAATAAGCAAGGATATGGCAAAGAAATTGTAGACGTACTAGTTCCATAAATCCACCCCATTGTATGTATCTGAAGTGCCAGTACGCAAGCCAATGACCTAAGTGTTCTAACCCAACTTCGGAGGTGGCCTTCGAGGATGCCCACCACGCTCTTATAGCCCAATATCGGGTCTCAGCCTCTTCCATGGTGCGCGCATGCTTGTACTGCTTACAGAGAATCCGGTGTTGGCCTTGCAATTCGGGCACAATGTATTGTTTCGTATGTTTCTCAAGAGACTGAGTCCAATGGAAATAACATGTGCGCTCGCGGCCTTCCATGGGGACAGAAGGGTTTCCAGATCCGTAGATGATTCGCACTGCGTTCCAGTTGGCTTGAGCACTATCAGCCATAAATCCTTGGAACTGCGGCTTGGGTACTCCGTTCCTCGCCATCACATGATTGAGGTTCTTCCAGAAGACGAGTTGAGCATCTTTGTCCTCTGAGTGGAAATCACAGCCTGCAATGGTTAGAATGCGTTGGTAACGTGAGTCGTACACGTGGCAGGCCATGGTGGTCCAATCCGTAACGCGTTTGACATGGTCGAACATCATCCATGCGTGGGAGAGATTTCCTCCAGGCTGCATACGGCGAACGAGATCAACACCGCTACCGGGGCCGACCTCGGACATTTTGAAGATGAAGACTTTCTCCGATTCGTCGCCTTGGCCAGGGAACATGTTGCGTTGCACATATGCCCAGTTGCTGAGACCTCTGAGCTTTGTGATCCCATCGAGAATGCCATACCTACGCAAGTACTTGAAAGTGTAGATACGATTGCGCATGCTGGGCGAGTTTAACTCTTTGCATTGCTCAAAGACAGGTTCGAGCTGCTGAAGAGAAAGATTGCCGGTTTCGGGGTCACCTTCGTCACGGAGAAGTAAGTTACCTAACAAGTCTTTACTGGTTTCCATAACTATTTTGGAAACGGTTGCTTGACGGTTACGGTCAACATGCTCTTCTAATAACTCATCAATTTTTTTCCGTACACATCTATAATCTCCGACTTTGACAGGATGTTCGTGTGTTCCTATATGAACACATGCACGCTCTTGACAATCTTCTCCGAGTACGTAAAAGTTTTTGCAGAACAAGGCGCAACACAAACAGGAGGTTGTTTGCAAAGCTTACAGACCAACGTCGAGGTGGGCGGGGGCGATCCGCCTACAAGAAAGGGGACTGTCGTAATGCCTTCAAACTCGACATCGTTCACTCCAGCGACTCGATCAGGTCATTGCAAGAAGTCGCAGTTCGGGTTGTGGCACTGTAGATGTCCTACACAGTTTGAGTATCGGAAAGACAACCCTTGCGTATTGCTGATGTTGGTAGTCATCGTCCTCGTCCACACATGCCGTCGTACCGTTTATCTATCCCCTCCATGGACTTCGCGACCTTGTGAGTTGCAGACGGAAGAGTGGGCGGAAAGATGAAGAGTACATCGCCATTGAATGACGGAGGCAAGAAAGATACATTGACAGTGCAGATGGTTTTGAAATCAATTTTTTTGAGGAGAGTCTTGCTACAGGGCATTCTAGCGAGATTGCAGAGGGATGGAAGAATTTTTTTGGGTTTAACAATTTGCGATGAAAGTAAAGAAGTAGGGGTGGCTCTTACATAGTTATCCCTAACAGGAGGTGGCAATGGAATATCAGAGGACAGACGACATGGTTGCGGAGAAGACTTCTTCTCGTCATCTGATGAATCCGAAATGTCAATGGTGACTTCCAGACCTGGTTCAACTTTGACACGAGCAAGAGTTGGAGCAGCCGTGGAGATAGTAGAAGAACTACGTGGGGTCAGGAGAACTGTTGAGGCGTTCATGACGGACTCCGTCAAGCCGTAGAGGCGATACTTTCCAGGTCTAAGCTTCCAGGTTGTAGTATTATTCTCTAGGATGACAGGATCTACGACCATGGAGTACTAAACATGATTAGTATTGGGTTCTAGAAGTTCTCTCTCTAACCACAGTGAAGATGCATCGTAGCCGAATCGAATTCCAAGCCAGGATGCTGTAATCTCTACGACACCTTCAAGCCCTACAGACATGCAAATGGGAACAAGTGCTCCCTGTGACACAATCTCGACAATGTTTGCAGCAGTGGGTTCAGAGGAGGAGGAAGCCATGATGTGCGAGAGGACCAACGAGCATCGATAGTGGATGTGAAAAAAGGATACTGACTAGGTATGATGCAGATATAAAAGACAATTGGTATTTGGAACTCGTAGTGAAGTAAATAAGATTTGGAGATTGAATAAATCAGAAAATTACCATAATGAAGGGTAAATATTGTATTCCATTAGGCAATCGTAATTAGTATCATTAATGTGCAAGTGATGACAGTCTCAAAATTGGAAAAGTGACGGCGGCCGTCACTATCAGAGTATTTGTATGCAAATTCAGAAAATAGATTAGCATCTCATGTCAGAGACTGTCACATTTGGCAGACAATGAGCCGTCATAGTTGTTGCGGTAATTTATGATGAACTGCGCAAATTAGGTTAGGAGGCGGCTTGTAAACTTTGTATAAATAGGAGTAGGACGATGAGATGGTCCTTTCCTTTGCTGGTTTAGTTGGTGTTGATAAGGTATCGTGACGGTACGATCTGTATGCTTTTGTTTAGAGTCTAGACGTAATGGACGCGGTAAGCTTGGGGTCGGAGAGATCCAATGAGAGTGTGCCTAAGAAGAAGAAGAAGAGAGGGGGTATTCGTTTTAGTAATACAAAAGCACGCAAACGAAGTGCATTGCAAAAGGTGGCTGCGTCTAGGTCGAGTGGAGATGAGGGAGGCTCTGCTGATTATGATCTGAACGATGATGAAGTCGGGCCCCAGTATAGGCGGAATCTCAAAATGCGGTCGATCGAGATTAACGAGAAAGACACTGTTGAAGATGGGAACGATAGCGAGAGATTTATCGAAGAGCGGGAGCGTGGAAGAAGTGGATTGACATCCAGCGAATCTCTATGTTATTACATAGGGGGTGATGAGGTTGCACAGGATTCCGAGAGGCAGGTAAGGTAGTATTCTTGATTTTTTGCTATTAAATTATTACAGCTTGAGTTTAATGAGTATAATGTTTGTCTACTAGGGTGATGCCGACGAAGGTCTCAAGGACGATGAAATAGAGGATTTAAGTTTAGACGGTGCGATGAAAGATTTCAAAGACAGTTCTGAGAACGAGGAGCTAATGGACCAAAAGAAGAAGTTAGTAGATGTTGAAAAAGATGAAGATACCAGAGTCCGTGGTGTAGAGGAGGAGGTAAATGACATGACGTTTTTCTTAAGTGTCATGAAGGAATCCGGGCACATTTTAGCATTCACGTCCACAGATTAAATATGTGATTATGTTTGCACATTACGCCAATGTAGATATCCATGAAGTATTTCTTCAGTAAGATAACTTTGCCGTTATATTGAATAAATGTTTGATTTGTTTTGATAAGTATAAATCATGTCAGTTTTGAATGCGGTATAAGTGTAAACTTCCTTGAATAAAAGAGGCTCAGAATGATGATATAAAGGACTGAAGGGTATAACTCCTAGTAGGTACGGGTTAACGTAGAGACATCCATGGTATCGAGGTATCAAGGTATTGGGTACAAGAGGGTATTAGGTCCCGGCCAAGTAAAACCAGGTATAAACCCGATGTATGAACCCCGGCCGTATATAATCACCCGGCCAGGCGGAGTAGGGTATATACCCTCGGCCCCGCAAATGCGCCAAGGGTATCGGGGTATAATGCCCCCGCCCAGCAAAGCAGTGCCGTTAGAGATCGGAAGTGCCGACCCCGCCCCGCATCAAAGCTTTAAAGGGCTTTTGGGGCATGAAGCCCCCCCGCCCCGCCTTGATAGTCGAATGCCGGTGATGCCTGCGCTGTTGCCGAGTATTGCGTCGGCGTCCGCGCCCGATGATGCCCGCCTGCAGATCGTTGAGACCGCGCCATACCCGCCGTCATCGAAGCGGCCGCGGATCATCTCGCTCCGCGCCTATACTCCGTCCGCATTCCTCCCTGTCTGCGCAGCTCCCCCATCGTCGCGTAGCTTAAATTAACCAGGTGATGCCGGCAACTCCGGCAAGTGATCCTGGGAAATTGCGTAAGCGGGAGGTCCTCTTTTGTGCGCCGAATTAGAACCCCGGATTAGAAGCCGCCGATGAGGCTAGATCCGGCTCATATTAGCTTGGTAGAGGACAATTTTGAAAAGTTGTCAGAAGAGATGCCTGACAGACAGAGTGACAATTTGGATTGTAGCTACCAGAATAGAAAGGATGCAATTAGTGAAGATGCTGACGATGAACCAATATGGCCTATCTGTTCCTATCAACAATTCCTTTCTTGTCAATGTGCAGTTTGGTTTGAAGGAAGGAGCTACAATGGCGAACTTGGGCGTTGAGGAGGAGATCAAAATGCGCCAAGAAGATTTGATCACAATGCGGCGCGAAGGAGAGGACGTGGAGAAGGAGTTGGAGAATGTGAGTACTGATTCCTCATCAAGCCTTTTTTCTGAGTTTTACAGGGAATACGCTCTTCAATACGCTCCTAGAGTAAAATTCAAGACTCGTGCAGAAAAAGAGGCGTGGTTTGCGAGGGGCTTCAAGGTAAGAATCAACTCATAATCATGTACTTGATGTCAATCAGCTAGTCTTCTTTGAATTCTATCTACAAGTCGGTGGGAGAGATTTGAATTTTAGGAGTAGGACACATTGATAGCGGCGTGGGTGTTTTCTCACGACCGAGGTAGGACCAAACGCTGTGAACGCAGCAGTCCTCGAGGTGGCCGGTGAGGTCCGTGCCTGAGGCATTCTTCATGATCTTGACTGGGGGACCGGGGTACTGTTTTTTGTTGGAATGCTTCCCTTTCTTTCCAGAATTTCGTCCATGCAACTCTGGCATTTGCCGTTAAGGGCGTAGCTCGAGGTCCGAATTCGTGAATTCGAGCGTTCTTGTTGTCTTGATGTCAGCATTGATTTGAGGGCCGGGTCCTGGATTTTTATGGAATGCTTCGCTTACTTTCGAGACTATCGTCCGCTAAGCTTTGGCTTTGCCGGTGACGTCGCTGCCCGAGGCAGGTAGCGAAAGCTTGAGCATTCCGCTTGTCGGATGTCAACGTTGATTGGGGGGACGGGGTCCTGGGTTTTTTTTTGAAATGCATCACTTACCTTTCAGAGTTTCGTCCACGAAGCTCAAGCATTTGCCGGCAGAAGCCAAGCCCGAGGCTGAATTTGTGAGCTCGAGCATTCTACTTGTCCTGATTCAAGCGTGGATTTGGGGATGGGGTCCTGTTTTATCTTGAATGTTTCACTTACCAACGAGAGTTTCGTCCACGAAGCTCTGGCGTGTGCCGATGAGGTCGTTGCCCGAGGCAAGCTGCGTAAGTTTGAGCATTCCTCTTGTCTGATGTCAACGTTGATTCGAGGGACGTGGTCTTGGGTATTTTGTTTTGAAATGCTTGACTTACCTTTCAGAATATCGTCCACGAAGCTGTGGCAATTGCCGGGGAGGGCCTAGCCCGAGGCTGAAATCCTGAGCTCGAGCATGAATATTGTCGTGATCTCAGCGTTTAATCTGGGATGCGGTCTTGTTCTGTTTCGGATTGCTTTTCTTACCATCCAGGCTGTCGCTCATGAAGCTCTAACATATGCCGGTGAGGTCCCTGCCGATGGCAGCATTGGGCAGCGTTCCTTAGCTCGAGCATTCCTCGTGTCGGGATGTCAGCGTTGATTTGTGGGACAGATTTATAGTTTTATTTGGAATGCTTCACTTACCTTCGAGACTTTTGTCCACGAAGCTCTCAGACTGGCGTTTGCCGGAGAGGTTGTTGCCGGAGGCAAGCTGCGTAAGTTTGAGCATTCCCTTTGTCTGATGTCAACTTTGATTCAAGGGACTGGGTCCTCGGTTTATTATTTTGAAATGCTTCACTTACCTATCAGATTATCGTCTACGAAAGCGTGGCAATTGTCGGAGCGGGCCTAGCCCGAGGCTGAAATCGTGAGCTCGAGAATGAATATCGTCTTGAGCTCAGCGTTGAATCTGGGATGGGGTCCTGTTGTGTTTTGGATTGCTTTTTTTACCATCGAGACTGTCGCTCATGAAGATCTAACATGTGCCGGTGAGGTCCCTGCCGAACCCAGCGATCATAAGTTCGAGCATTCCTTGTGTCGGGATGTCAGCGTTGATTTGTGGGACGGGGTTCTAGTTTTATTTGAAATGCTTCACTTACCGTTGAGACTTTCGACCTCGATGCTTTTGCGTTTGCCGGTGAGGGCCTAACCCGAGGCTGAATTCGTGAGCTCGAGCATTCTACTTGTCCTGATCTAAGCGTTGATTTGGGGATGGGGTCCTGTTTTATCTTGAATGCTTCACTTACCTTCGAGACTTTCGTCCACGAAGCTTTTGCGTATGCAGTTGAGGGCCAAGCCCGAGGCAGCCTTCTTCAGCTTGAGCATTACTCTTGTCGTGATGTCAGCGTCGATTTGGGGGACGGAGTCCTGGTTTTCTCTTGAATGCTTCACTTTCCTACCAGACTTTCGTCCACGAAGCTCTGGCATATGCCAGTGAGGTCCCTGCCCGAGGCTGGCTTTGAATGCTGGAGCATTACTCTTGTCGTGATGTCAGCTTTGATTTGGGGATCGGGGTCCTGGACTTTCGTCCACGATGCTCTGGCGTTTGCCGCTGAGGGCTTAGCCCGAGGCTGAATTCGTGTGCGCGAGCATTCTTGTTGTCCTTATCTCAGCGTTTATTTATGAGATGGGGTGCTGGTTTTTCTTGAATGCTTGACTTACCTTCCAGACTTTCGTCCACGAAGCTCTGGCGTTTGCCGGTGAGGTCGCTGCCCGTGGCAAGCTGCGTATCTTCAAGCGTTCCACTTGTCTGATCGGGGTCCTTGTTTTTCTTGAATGATTGCCCACTTACCTTCCAGACTTCGTCCACGAAGCTCTGGCGTTTGCTGGTGAGGGCTTAGCCCGAGGCTGAATTCGCGAGCTCGAGCATTCTTGTTGTCTTTATCTCAGCGTTGATTTGGGAGATGGGGTCCTGGTTTTTCTTGAATGCTTCACTTACCTTCTAGACTTTCGTCCACGAAGCTCTGGCATTTGCCGGTGAGGTCCCTGCCTATGGCAGCCATTGTTAGCTCGACCATTACTCTTCTCATGATGTCAATGTTGATTTGGGGGACGGGGTCCTGGTTTTTTTTTAATTGCTTCACTTACCTTCCAGACTTTTGTCCACGAAGCTCTGGCATTTGCCGGTGAGGGGAAATGCCTGAGGCGAGTTCATAAGCTCGAGCATTCCACTTGTACGATGTCAGTATTGATTTGGGGGACGGGGTGCTGGTTTTATTTGAAATACTTCACTTACCTTCCAGACTTTCGTCCACGAAGCTCTGGCGTTTGCCTGTGAGGGCCTAGCCCGAGGCTGAATTCGTGAGCTTGAGCATTCTTGCTGTCATGATCTCAGCATTGATTTGAGGGTCGGGGTCCTGGATTTTTAAGGAATGCTTGACTTAACTTCCAGACTTTTGTCCACGAAGCTCTGGCGTTTGTCGGTGAGGTCGCTACCCGATGCAAGCTGCGTAACTTCAAGCGTTCCACTTGTCTGATCGGGGTCCTTGTTTTTCTTGAATGATTGTCCACTTACCTTCCAGACTTCGTCCACGAAGCTCTGGCGTTTGCCGGTGAGGTTGCTGCCCGAGGCAAGCTGCGAAAGTTCGAGCATTCCTCTTGTCTGGTCTCGGCGTTGATTCTGGGATGGGGTCTTGTTTTTTTTCGGATTGCTTTTCTTACCTTCGAGACTTTCGTCCACGAAGCTCTAGCGTTTGCCGTTGAGGTCTTAGCCCGAGGCTGAAATCGTGAGCTCAAGCATTTTTGTTGTCCTGATCTTAGCATTGATTTGGGGATGGTGTTCTATTTTTTTTCGGATAGCTTTCCTTCCTTCCAGACATTCGTCTACGAAGCTCTGGCATATGCCGCTGAGGTCCATGCCCGAGGCAGCCGTTGTCTATTACTCATGTCGTGATGTCAGCGTTGATTTGGGGATGGGGTCCTGGTTTTTCTTAAATGCTTCACTTTCCTTCCAGACTTTCGTCCACGAAGCTCTGGCGTTTGCGATTGAGGGCCTAGCCCGAGGCTGTGTTCGTCAGATCGCCGGGATGTTTGTGGCAATTCTCGTGAACCTGATGGTGTGTTGTTTAGGAGCCGAGCCTTGCTGGGGTGCACGGAGTTCTTTTTTAAAAGCCTCATGGGATTTAGGCTTGGGATGTGTCTTCATGTGCGATTGCAATAGATTTGTTTTAATATTTATTATGTTCGTGATTTTTTTTGGCTTTGTATAGCATCCGATATTTCCCATATTGGTGGTCTTGACTTGTATTGCAGAAACCATTAAAGCCACTTGCAGTTCAACTACAAGAGGAGTCCGATGCAGATAGCAACATCTCCTTTTTGAGAAACGAAGTGTTAGCTTATGTGGAATCCCGTCGTTTAGTAATACCAATGTCTTCGGTTCCTGAAACTCCGCCATCTCTCACCCCTGTCCGTCACACTTCCCGTGCTGACGTTGATCGGTTTGCAATTAATAGGCGAAATCAGAAGAATGAGGCCAAAGTTCGTCGTTTCCAAGAGAAAGAATTAGCTAGACTTGCACCCAGTTGTTTTCCGCGACTTGCCGCAAAGTTGCAATCTCCTTAATTGTATCCATTGATCATGTGATATGTTTATTATATATTTCTTATTAAAAAAAAGTTTAAGATTACTTTCTTTATCTCTTAGTTACTTTGATATCTTCTTATTCCTTTTGTGCTATGTGGTATTCTGGTTTTTGCATTGTCAGATGAACATAGCTCAAGTCCATTCCGTTCAAGAGGAGGAAGCCACACCAACTCCGCTTCATTCTCCACCATCTCGATCTCTTGATGAGAATGAACTCTTACATGACAGTGGCAGAAGTGCTCAAGACGTAAGCCACGGAGTCCTGGAGGATATTCCAGTGGAAACTGGCTCACAACCTCAACCCATGCACGATCTCGATGGAGACGTCTCTGATTCTGAAGATGAAGACCGTCCACTTCCGGGAAGTGTGAACGTCGGGATTGTCCACATGCCCTCTCATCTCCAAAACAAAGATGCCGACTGGAGTGCAAATGAAATGCGAATGATTCACAAGAGTGACTCAATCGCCATTATCAACAGGTTGCGATACAAACCTGTGAAGAAGTCTCGCATGCTAATTCCATTGTGTCGTCTTGTTTGCTATCCTAAGGTTCGGCCTATCTCCGAACAAGACGTACGAAAGTTGGAGAATGAGTTCAACAAAGGCTATCGCGAAGGCGACCGAGTCATGTACGTTTCTCCCTTCGACAGGAAAGGGAGAGAGAAGATGATTGACGACGGAGATGCAGTGTGGTCGGATCCACTTTGGAAATCTGCAAATGAAGAGTTCGAGAAGGTGTTGCTGTCCGATCCGGATCTTCAACACCTGAGTAATAAGTACTTTTACGTCTACGAAAGTAACCACCGTCTTACGGCGTGGATGCGTCACATTGAGAGGTACCACAAGATGGAACCTGCGTGGCACATCTCCGTGGATTGTATCGTACTTGATGCACGAGGAGAGAGCAACCTCCTGCTTGACGCTATGAATGACATAAACTGGTGAGTCACTCTCATACTTTCCAGTAACCACTTATAAGTATTCTATATAACTTCAATATCTCTCATGTTTCATCGTACTGTACAGGTCTACGAAACATGACCATGTCGAAGACGGTTTGTGTGCGAAATTGCAGCGCATGAGGAAGTTCGGAAAATTGAAACTTAAGGATTTCAAAGATCTGATATCTCCTGAGGATTACCGAATTTGCAAAAACGCTAAGGCAAAAAAAGATACTTGGTATCCTGTAACAGTTGACGTTTTTGTAAAATTCTTATACGCGATAAGTTGGGATTAATGTGTCTTACATTTGATTCTTTCTGATCGGTTGTTTACACCTTATTAATCATTTTTATATGTTAAACAGCGGAGATTAGCAAAAGCATCAGATGATGCTGAAACAAATTACTACGCCACCGTCCCCAAGGAGAAACAATCAGGACCGGGAGTATGGAGTGCCATGGATAATGCAATAAAGGCAGAAATCAAGTCGATCCGTGGCAAAAACTTTGACAAGATGGTCGCCGTGGCCAACAAAAAACTTGGGAAAGTATTTGCGAAGGAGGTATTGGAAGCACCCCTTTCATATTTCAATTGACTCTATTTGTAATCATGTTTTATTACTTCATTCTTACTAATGAATCTCATTTGCAGATTTATTCCCATTACAGCAAGAACCTGAAACCCGATATGACAATAGATCGTTTACAAATGGTAGCCACTACCAATGTTCATTGCAATTTCAAGGGAAAGTGGCTCCAATGGTGGAACTCATCAGACGAAATTCGACGATCTTTTCGCTTCCCGGAGGAACGTCCAATGAAAGATAAAGCTTTGGTGACATTTCTCCATCGCGCATCTCTTTGGGCACAGGTATCTTAAATTATCGTTACGTGTTGTTGAAGTTAGAGTTCTTATGGTATTTTCATCACTAACTTGTTTTTTTTTCACAGCTCCAGCATTCACTACAAAGTGAATTGCAAAACCTGATTGACAACAAAAACCTCAACATTGAGTGGTCTAGTGTTGTCCTAAAGCCATCTGAGTATGTGGAGAAGTGGAGGTTGCTCTTATGGGACAAGGCATTCAACAACTACCTTGGTCCTAATGCAAGCCCAAAGTTCATCAAAGGCTCAGATCTTCAAAAGATTACCGGGGGTAAAGTTACAATAAAGCCGCTTTTATTCCGGTATGTTTCTAATTTACTCTTCCATATTATTAAAATTGGTACATCTTGTTCAATTTTCACATCAATCTGATTTGATCACATAATTTTTTATAGGTACTTAAAACAAGAGCTCGTTGCGAAGGGAGCGTTAGCTTCGTTCTCCATTCCAGTGGAGTTCGAGGACATTTCGGTCACGAATGATCCCCGTAGTTTTTTTTCAACAGCCCAACAAGAGCGGTTTACTAACTTCCAATTGACGACCGGTGGATGGTTTCTGGAGTGCGACGACAACTACGTGCACAAGGAGGAGAAGCATTTACTTTAGAACCTCCCTTCTGACCCAGCTGACTCTGCACCAATGGACATTGACGACGATGATGATGACGACCTCTCCATCTTACCAGTCGCACCCGATCCAATGTCTTCTCCTTCTTCACCAGTTGCAGTGCCCAAGTCCCGTGCTAACAGGAAGCGACGCAACGCGGTTGGGGGACCTGTTATAGATCCTGAGCAAGAATCCGAAGAAAATGCTCTCCTCTCCGAAGACATTGCAGGGCCAGAAGATGCTGATCTTACTCAGGCTTCAGCGGGAGCGGCTAACAATACAATTGGACGCGGTACAAGATTGACTCAGCTTTCTACAGGTGGTCTTACGAATGCTGGGTCCCCTCCTCAATCATTCACCGTTGACCACACCTCGAAGCAGTCGCGACGTCACCTCAGCCAGCCAATATTCGCCAAACGCCCTCTTCCGAAACCCAATCACATTGGTAGCACCTCCTCGTCGAAAATATCAGTCACTCTGCCAATGTCTCTGGAGAAGGGGAACATTGGAGATTTGGTTCACCAGTCATCGAAGACTGCAAAATGGGATTCGTAAATCCTAGATATCGTCGAGCACATCAAGAAGGTATTTTTTCTTATATATGTCATTCATAATCTCCCTCATTACGTTTTATACTTGTAAATCTATTTGCCACTATCTAATTTCTAATTTGTATCTCAGATTGGAAAAGACCGTAAGTACCCGTGTTCGGCGATGGAGTATGAACCCAAGCATCCAGGGATTGATCTCATTTTTGCAGATGCTCCCGAGAACTTGCCTGTACTGGAGGTGTCTCCAACATAAATTCCAACTTGGAACCAGCGTGACAAAACCTACTTTGAGAGCCTCTTCGTGTTTGCCGCGTATCATTTGACAGACATTGGAGCCATTCTTCTGATGCATCCAAAATGTCGTAGAATCGAGCGTACTCTCGATGCCGAGTCCCATACATATAGTTTTCGTCTTGTTCGAGACTGGTGGGGATATAATCCCCTTCCTATGGCATCTACCGTACCTAAACCGAAAGAGGTACGAATCAGAATCTAATTTTCAATTTCGCAATTCATGGTAACTGCCTTCTTTGCATCTATATTAATGTATCTATACTTGTGTTTTGCAGACTCACTGCTTCTATATCAAAGTGTATGTTCGCAAAGAGTTTGTTTCGAAGTTCCAAACTCGGCAAGTCGCATACGCATATGCGGGTGTGTCAATCGTACCTGATGAGGAAGACCACCTCTGTAACTTTGCAGAGAAAGAAACCTTGCGTTATCGTCCGGACGGCACGCCCTGGCGAGGTTCGCGAGAGAAGGACCCTTCTTTCATTCAATGTTTCGTCGATTGTCTCACGGACGAGGGGGGTATAGTCTTCGACTGGAGCGCAAGTACAAATAAAGTTTCTGTAGACTCTACATTAGAATCCGTTTCTACATTTCGCATTTTAAACGTGGGCTTCCGATTTCATAGGTGCATCTGTGATTGCTTGCGCACGCTCCAACCGACACCTCATCGCTATGGAACCTAACGAAGAGATCTTTGATGGTGTACTCGCGGATTACAAGAATGGTCCTCCCGGTGATGAGGAAAGTGGAGAATCAGCCCCTCCCGCAGACTATGACTCTAACAAACCGGTCGTGAAGAAGCCACGAAAGTTCATTGGTGCGTATTACCATCTTGTATTCACTTCTTCGATTATAACTTAAGCACTTACAAATCAGTTGGACTGACTTTCTTTGCAATTTTAGGATCGCAGGTCTGAAAGAGCGATTGACTCGCAACGCTCATCTCTACAAGAGCCCTCCATCGAAATTCACCCTACCATCGTACGCTGAGCGTCTTGCTCAAGAGTTTGTTCAAGCTCCATCTCCCATTCTCTCTGACACTCCACATCGACGTTATAGCAAAAGTGTGCTTAAGTTTATAGACTTTGAGGCTGATCAGTGTGATCAGCACTTTAATGGTACTACACCGCATTCGTAGTGTGTGATTTGTTTTCCGATAGGTACTGGACATGGTAGCGCCATACATTCGTAGTTTACCATGATCTATTACTTATATACTACTTGTATGTGTTTTTCAATATATACGGTTTTATATTCTCATAAAACGGTAATTTGTATTCAAAAAATTTCAGCACATTCAAGCGAACTCTCAATCCAAGTGTGAGTCGTGGCCATACAACTACTATAAGTAGCAATAAACTAGTCGTAGTTGGAATCACTCCCAGAATCACTGCCGCTGCGATCACCAGCTTCTGAAGTGAATTCTACGAAATCCTCCCAAATCGTCTGCAGAGGCACTATCTCATACTTGTTGCAGCTGAAGCACCCCCAATTCTTGCCCGTCATGTCCTTCAGGTAGTCGTCTCCCTTGTTCTGTGCAATACACGCTGCACACCACGCCTTGTTACAATAATCACACGGGATCACAAACTGAATTCCCCCACACCAATTGCATTGCTCATCATCGTACTGGGCGTTCTTCGTGAATACAACGTCGTCCAACACAAGTTTGCACGAAATGCATATGCCAACACTGAGGATGCTCCAACAAACAAGCACGGATTTTTTTCTCTCCACAGGCAGTGCAGGAATACAAGTACAAAGGATCAAAATCACCCGAATGCCCCGCCATTTGATCCACAACAGTGCAAGAGTGAGAAGTTTCTAAAGAGAGATGGCCAACGAATTGCTTTGAGATGCTGTAAACCGGCTCCTCCGTTCTTGTATATAAGGAGAGAACTCTGGATTTCCCATCCAACCTCACCAACCCGATTTTGCAGCACCGGCAGTGCAATCAGTATCGGCACACCAGCAGCGCCGTAAGAATTGGCACCGACAAGGCAGCTTTTCTGAACTCTACACCGGCACCGACATTCCAACGAATTAAAAATTGACACAACAATTCCCTTACACTCTCATGACAATGGCAAGAGTTCTCAGGGACACCATCATTGCACTTCGTCCCTCCTGCTAGTTTGTCGGTCCCTCCGGCTAGTTTGTCGCTGCCATGTTAATCAGCTGCTGGATCTTGATGCCTATAGGGCTGGTTCTTTCCTCTCCCTCGTTCCATGGCAGTTGTGATTGATTCATTTTGTTACCACCGCAGTGCTCGTTTGAAGGTCCTCGAGAACGATTTTGGTCACTCCCTGCTTGTACATCGAGCCGATGTTATTGTCATCACCTGCGCATGGGCCCGGTGCCAGGTGCTGTACTTCGGCTCATGGAGCTAATTTCGAAGTTGTACCGTAATCTGTTATTGTAATAGAAGGGCCGTTTTGCTCACCGGACAATGGACGTGAGTTCTCAGGGACACCATCATTGCACTTTTCTTACATTCTCGTGAGTAATCGAATCACTACTGCATCCTTTTCTCTCATCTCTACTAGCACATCACAATGAGCACCGACACTGCACAGCTTCATGTAATGTATTCACCCCTAAACCGACACTCCTTATGACACTCCTTATGACACAACCCATCCAATGTCATGAAGTCCAACATCACAATGCATGAGCACCGACATTGAGCATGAGCATGAGCATGAGCATGAGCACCGACATTGAGCACCGACATTGAGCATGAGCATGAGCATGAGCACAGACATTTGAAGGTCAAAATTCATCAATTAGTGTGATATTATGGAATTTTTGATGATATTACAGAAACTTGTTGATATTATGGAAGATCTAGATGATATTAATAAACGTGCCATTTTGCAAGCATAAATCTTTAGGATTTTGAGTTCAAAAATATGCCGGTAAAATGGCACGTTTCGTAAACGCGACCAACTTGGCACAACATGGCTTTGGCAATATGGCAAGAAGAATTGTGCAATTTTAACAATTTTGGTTTACTCTAAGTATCTCAATACAGTGTAATGTAAGCCATGCATGCCTTTAACGATGACGTCAGCCCTAATTTTGATGTAACTTCTTCAACTCCAATATCAATGCATCGATGTATGTAAATGTTTAAGTACTAAACTCATTGTACACTAAAAGTTTTTTTGTTTCCAGTGGAGTGATTGAAGCTTGCCAATGTCGCTAGGGGCTATAGTCCAGTATTTGTATAGCTCAGGATAGTTGCTTTAAGACGCGGTGCAACACTCAAACGAGGCCGAGGAGAATCGAACTCGGACCACTACAATGCCACGTGAATGTCTTTCTATACACCTTACAAGGAGACACGGAAAGACGACTTGAAGTTATAAACTTCAGATTATATATACGGAAGCATTCACACTACCTTTTTTATGAGTGTAATAGGAAATTGATGACGTCAGCCCTAATTAGTCTCTAAATCTTAATATTGATAAATTAAACTTATTGATTACCTAAAGGGCCATCTCAAATTATGGTATATATTTTGTATATGATTTGAATTGTATTGGTTACACATGATGATGCCAGCCCTTAATTTAATTAACTTTTATTTAAACTTGCAAATGTGGATAATTTATGAAATATTGTATAACCTCAATACCATAAAAATAAATAAATAAAGGACCCATAGCCACGGTATTGGGTTCTTTTTTTGCCTAAAAACGACCATTTCAAAAATTCAGTACCACCCATTTCATGGTAATAGGGCTATTAACTTTTAAATTTTTTTTGCAATAAGTGGTAATAGGGTCTTAATCTTTCATGAAAAAAAAATAAATCTGCCAATCACCGCTCACCGCTCACCGCTCTCCGCTCACACCCGTGCATTCCCCATACATTCTCAATGGTCTTAGACATTTCTGACTGCACGTAAATTAAGTTACCAGTGATTTCTCATGATTGTGTGTTTATTGCTGGCATTCAGGTTATCATGGAATTGAGTGAATCCGATGGCGACGGTCATTTTCAGCGTCTTTTTTCAGAGGTACTGGACTTACTTATTTTGCTTAATACATTTTGTTTTGAGTTTACCCATTCGTACTAATTCGTCTATATATGTGGTCTTTTAGGACTTGGATGGTCCTTCCGAGCTTGTTCTTCCGGACCACTTAAAAGATTGCCCCGGACTGCCCAGAAGTAAATGGGTTACGAAATTTGTGACACTTCTCAACGATAGTGGGGACGTTGTTGGTGAAGGCATTTGTCAGACTCAGGACGCCAAAAGAATGCTAGAGAGTAATGAGGAGCCCGTATGTGAAGATCAGGTAGTTGTGCAAATCGTGAAGTGCTTGAATTTCGACTTCGTACCTGCTGAGACCATTTATGGAACTAGGAGTTGGAAGCTCAGCCATGCTATCCATGAGGGTTGGTCACTACTTGATCATTTATAAGTTGATCAGTTCAACGTCGCTGTTTATGCCCGCGATCATCCAAAGAATAAGGGGGTGCGACCGTATAATTTGGGAGAACGAAACCAACGATTCTTAAAGACCAAGAGAGAAGAGGAGCTCCTGACGTTAGATTCAGTCAACTTGGTTGCAAGCAAGATTTGCTGCAGCAAGAACTGTTGCCAACCGTTCCCTCGAGACAAAATTATGGCTCTCCGAAAGCAGATGTACGAGGCGTCGGGTTTTAAATTTAAGTCACATTTCAAAATAGATGTTCATAATCGTTTTCATTAGGCACCGGACGGCACGATGATGGTAACGACTGAAGGCATTGACGTTTGCGTGTGTATATGGCAACATATAAGTGGAGTTCCGATTTCAACATTCTACAGGAGGAAGGCAGAAGCTGCAGCTGGACTACGTGCTCGCCACCATGGCAATGTTGGTCAGAAGAAACCACGATTGCATGTAAAGCAAGTTGTAGCTACTGTGAAGACATTCATTAACAATGCTGTTGATTATATGCCTCACAAGAAAAAGATGTTGACATATGGTGAGAAGGTTGTATCTCGGTCCTTGCCGTCATCCTTCAGATGGAAGGATGCCATACCGGGGATCAATGACATCAATGAGAGGTTGGGCTTGAAGTCTATTTCTCACAGCACACTGAGCAGGATTAGGAGGTCAAAATTTTCTGAGTATTCAAAGAAGGCGCCGGGGGACAACTTTGCTCGTTGCTCAACCTGTGACAGGATGGAGACAATGATCAAGTCTATGGTACCTGATTCATGTGAAGAGAATATGTGGATCAAGAAGCTAGAGGAGCATTTGCATCATCAAGAAACGCATCGTGAGTATTATTACTCAAATCGTTTTCTTTCTATTCAGAGGCCGAGAGATGTACTTTGTATAATACATGACAAAATGGATCATGCAAAGACTGCGTGCCCTGTATTTTTACATAAAACAAAGGCAAATGATGCATTGATGAAGCTTCCAATTGCTGTCACTAGCATGATTACGCACGGGCATAGTGATGTCCGGTATGCTCATTATGGGCTCGATATTTATCCAAGTGATTGCAATCACACTGTTGGATCAATATTAAAGCTTTTACGAGATCTAGAAGGTGTTCCGATCTCGTATTCGAAGTCATTATTCGCAAATTCGGGGTCGCTGCCTTTATTTGAAGCTGTATTGTTTGGAAAAGAAGGGTGTTTAAACTCTGTTCTACCTGAAAGTGAAGTTTCTGGGGTGGCGGAGCCTCTACCTCCTGTCCTGCATGTGCAACTGGACAACGCAGCTTCTGACAACAAGAATAGATTTATGTTTTGCTTTTGGTCTCTTCTGGTACACATGGGTGTGTTCCGTGAAGTATATGTCAATTTCTTGTTAGTTGGACATACCCACGAAGACATTGATGCCCTCTTTGGACGTTGGAGCATGAATCTCAAAGAGAATGACTTTCTCACACTTCCTCAGTTGATGAAGTCATTTATGGACGCGGAGTCTCTGCCGGTCATTCCTCATTTGATAGAGGAAATACTTGACTTCAAGGGTTATATCAAAGACTACATTGGTTCGAAAGAGGAAATTCTAGTTGGGCATTCGGAGGGTCAGCAATTCAAGTTTTACAAACATAATAATGGATGGCCCAGGATGCAGTATAAGATGTTATGCACAGACAATGAGTGGTTACCTTCTACTAATGGAGGTATAAAATTGTGGAAAGAGGACAGAAGTACAGGAAAGCCATTGTTACTTACAGGTGACATGAAACCTTTGGCGCCCATTCCCATGAAGAATCGTGATAACATTGTAAAAGGCATTGGTGGGTTCATTAAGATGTGGGAGACTTCATGTTAAGATGACATATCTGGAGAATTTGGTCGGCGTCATGAATTTGTTATTCGCTATTGGCGAGCTGTGAAGCTTGCGTTGGTTGAGCCTATAGAGGTGTCTTCATTTTTGAAGAACGGGTGTTGGCCTTTAACTCGAGTATCTGCGACACGAGAATTCTTAAATACTGGCGAATTGCGAGAGGAATATGGACGTGATCCGCACTTTATCGGACGGTTGTGTGATAGACCAAGGGAGTCGTTTTGGGTTGGTCGAGATGTTTTTGCTGGATATTTTGTAGCTCTACGTCCAGCCGATGGGGATGCTCGTCCTTTCTGGATTGCTAGGGCTTTAACTGATTTTGATGTTGATCACAACTATCCAAGCTGTATTCAAATGCAATATTTTCAACCTGCATAAAAAAGAAGTGTTGTTCAGGAAACCTATGCTGGTTGGGATACGAAGAAGACATTCAAATGGAAAGTTGAAGACACTGACATTCCGGAATGGCTTCATGCTGATGCTATTTTTACGTCATGGAAATCAAGTGCAAAACTTGGCTCTCGGCGTCCGATTATTTCATTATCGGAGCGTCAAATCGACATCATCAAACAAAGTATTGAGCGGTTCGACGGTGGAGAGGAGTAGCCTGACATTCCTAGTTTATTTGGACATGCCAATTTAGCTCTAGTCGAGCTAAATGACCTCAGTGCAATTTGAGCAATCAATTTATCGTGTCCTGACTTTTTGCCAATAGAATCATCTTAAACGAATCGTTGCCATTATAACAAATTACGTGTTTACGATGCTCAGGCAATCATTGTCAACACGGCAAAACTCAAGCAGTATCATATAAATTTGTCCCCCCAGCATAATGCAATAAGCTTGGGACAATTGCAGAACCTCTTGTCAAGAGAAGCGCAGGAAAAGCCAGCTGCAACAAATAACCAAGAGTCCGCGGACACCAGGGAAACCAGCCTCCCGTTAACATATATGAGCCATATACAAGTAGTCCACGATACCGGCGGCCACAAATTAGGTACAATGGTCACCACCACGGATACTCTGTCATCATGGCAGATAAGAGGAACTCCATCAAGTTAACCAAGCTAGCCATGATAGGCTGTGAGCCTAAATCCCGGTGACCCGGTTTTTAAGCCACAAGTTTGGCCGTGGGGGTGGGTGCAAGTAAAACGACCTTCCAAGCAATGGACACCAAACTTCATACATACATGCAATTTCTAGTTTGGATTCACAAGGAGACACAACCATTCACTCAAGTCTCCATTTAATGCAAAACAAGTAGCTCCAGCAGTGAATTGAGTCTGCCAAGCCTCCCTAGGAGGTTTAAATAACCCTCATTTGACCACCCAGGACCTAGGGCTCAATTATGGGCACAAAATGACCAAAAGGAACACTTAAGGCCTCTAAAGCACATATGGACTAAGAGGTCCAGCACACAATTTAGGGCTGAAAAGGGGTTGCAAATCACATCAAAGCACCTTCTACCTCAAGCCTAAGCACCCAATCAACATATGAGTGCTAACAATCAACTAAACATGCAATTCTCCATCACTACACAATTTTAGGGTTAATTGGAGAATTTTGGGCAGCGCTTCCGCGCGGTTCCCTCACACGAATTCAAATCGTGACACAAGACAATCAAACCAGCATACACAAACAAGAAAACACACATTCATACATGAAACTATAACACAACATCACCAAATCAAGCTGCAACCCAAATATGTTTTTGGGCAACAAATTGCCATTTTCCAAAGCATTCATGCATCTAACCCCACTAGGGTCGTTGCACACACAATCTAGCTACTCAAGAGTGTCACAATCACATCAAAGGAGGATGAAATGGGGCTTCCCTCAATCTGCCGCCACCAGTACGGTCCCTTCGGTAGAACGACGATTTCTCCCTCGTCCTTGCTCCAATGGGGGCGAGCTTGGTCCCGTTAGAAAGAAAACTCGACAATGCTCCTGGATCTCTAAGGCACACCCCCCAATTCCTTGCCAATCGTGAGATCTCGTCCTTCAAAGCCGACCTTTCAACTCTGCCGTCACCAGTAAGGGTACCTTGGTAGAATTGCAATTTCTCCCTCGTCCTTGCTCCAATGAGGGCAAGCTTGGTCTTGTTGGAAAGAAAACTCAACAATGCTCCTGAATCTCTAAGGCACGCCTCCCAATTCTTCGTTAATCGTGAGATCTCGTCCTTCAAAGTCGGCCCCCCAACTCTGCCGTCACCAGTAAGGGTACTTTGGTAGAATCGCGATTTCTTCCTCGTCTTTGCTCCAATGAGGGCAAGCTTGGTCTTGTTGGAAAGAAAACTCGACAACGCTCCTAGATCTCTAAGGCACGCCTCCCAATTCTTCGTCAATCGTGAGATCTCGTCCTTCAAAGTCGGCAGCCACTCCCAAATTGAAAACTCCAACCCTTCTATCTTCTCCTCCAACCTACCCACACTCACACCCACATGCAACGAATCCACACATCCTACTTGCAAGTTTTTTTGTGTTAGACCACTCAACTCTATTTTGCATAGCTACAACCTAAGAAAACTTTCACATACACACACACCCTCTTCCCCCACACATGGGAGAGACAGAGAGACACACACTCTCTCCAACCCTAGCCCAACGGTAGGGAGAAAACCAACTCCACTACATCCATCCAACATTTCATCCACCGGTCTTCTAACCCCTTTTCCACTTTCTAACTTTTTAGAACTAAAACCATTGAGGATTTTAATTCTAACAAGTCCAGATTAGCGAGATAGGACTCCAAGACTTTCTACTATATGCCGAGGTTTGAAACTAAAAGGGTAAAACATAAGAATAAGCATTATATAACGCGCGTAAATAATCAAAACCTTGCGGGAAGGGTTTTCCCGCCGAGGTGAACCATCTCAAGGGTTCACATAGGCACTCAAATACCTATCACAGCCGCCGAAATAAACTCCAGCCCGTCCTCTTTGTCAGTCATTAGCACCACCCAACCATCTTTAAACACGATTGCCGAGACCACTCCGCCGACTACCAATGATACCAAGGCAAGAATGAAGGAACTTCCACAGCCTCAGCGCTCTCACTTGCACTCTCACTCACCACCACGCTACCTCACTCTCTGCGCTCACGTACTTCATATTTCGTCTCTCTTTTCGGCTCTCACATCCGCCTTGCGCTTTTTCTTCCTCTACTCTGCTCTGCAAATTATTCCACAGAAACCATGGCTTCTCGGAGTATCACACCGCAAAAGAAACCGGACCTGCCGTTTTACCTGCCGAGACTGGTAGTCGATTGGCGCAGCAGAGTCGATGAAGTTTGGATGCAAAACTCCGGACTACATCGCTTTTGGGAGGACATGAAGACCTGGAAGCTCAATATAGACCACTGCAGGCAGTTCGTAGATTCCATGGCACTCCAGAGCTATGGAGGAGGTTTCCCTACGGGCACCGTAGATGGAATGCAAACTCAGTTCTCGGCAGCTTACTTGTATCACCAATACGGATGGGACAACACCGGTATCATACAATGGACGGAAACTTGTGGGTTCCCAAAACCCGACATTGTGCAGAGGTTACCAGAGTTGACACTGGACAAGAAGCGCAACTACAATGTCTTTGCAGTCGGAGCAGAGTTGAAGGAGCCATGGTTCGTCCGAATCCGCGACATCCTTAGCAAGAGATCCTATCACTGCAACTGCATTACCCGCACAGCTAGAATTGCTATTATTGGCCGATGAAGGAGCAAAAATTAACTGGGTCCGAATGCTCCTCGAAGACAACCTGCGCGTGGAGCTCCAGAACTATTAGCGGTGGTCCGATTACTCTAGTCCCCTTAGCCCGTTCCTCTCCACCTACATTATGCGGTATATGAGATACCATAGGGACCGTAACCAACTGCCACCGTTTGCCAACTTCGTGGATATACAGCGCCAAAAAACCCCGTCTCCGATGAAGCCCGTCAAGGACGCTGCAGAACCAAGTTCTAGCAAGTGACCACGAACAGAGTACTTGATGTCTCCGGAGACATCGAGTATTCACTGGCATAACAACTGTACAGTCACTCGAGGGCAATCGCAGATTGTGTACAGAAGGTGGTGCACCAACAACATCAACTCCGCGAGGACAATGCGCGGTACTTAAAGACCACGTAGGACCTCCAATCACTCTTGCGGAAGAAAGAAGAAAAATTAGTCACCTCCAGCCAACACCTGGAAGAGGCAAACCGCGCAGCTCAAACTATTAGGAGCCACCTCACAGCATGTCAGATAGACATGCAGACATTGACGGCACAACTTTATGGAGTTAGCAAAGAGAGGGACAATGCAAAGGAGCAGGTACCGTCCCTGAAAACTTTGAATGACGAACTCCGCCAACAATGCAAGGATTTGATCAACACAAATCCGACTAGTCTCGATGCACAAAGCTTGGAGATGAGACGCCGAGCGATTGAAACCGAGGCGGGGAGTTTTGAGGCTAACAAACAGGCTTGGGTCCATGACGTTGCAGCTTGCTTGGGTGAATTCTTGTTCAAAGCTATTCGCCAGCAACCCTCGGAGACAGACAAACTTGCATGTGATTTGGTGGCAGCTTGCATGGAACAAGTCCTGGCAAAGCTACAGCTGAGTACAGATTATGAATTAGATTGACGCGAACCCAGCTAGGAGGATGCTGAGCTCACCACGGACGCAACGGCCACCATTAGCAAATAGTTTCCAGTGTAGGTCACGGAAGATCACCAAGATCCCAAAGTGGTAGCCGTGGAAAATTCGGCACAAGACCCAACAGCAGACCAGCAGGGGTATCATAGTATGACAATGACGGAAGATCAGCCTGAGAAGCGAGTTCACATACCAGAGCACTCAACCAATGCCGAACAGACGCCCCTGCCATCACCAAAGACAACAGGAGTAGGAGATCCGTGACCCACGCGTCCGACATCATCTGCAAGGACACCCACAACGCAGCCATCCACAACCGTAACCCCTAAAATTTCATTTGCGGAACACAGACAAGCTCTCATACAATTGTCGGATGATAATACCTGGCATGTGGAACTTGAGGATGACAGTAAGGCTGACGAGGAGTATCAAGATGCGCACGATGAGGTACAACAATACTTCACCCAACATCCACATACTGTACAACGTTTCATAGATCCAACTCCCAGCGATGTCCAATGTCCCGGTTGCTACAAAATGTTGAGTAAAACGGTATATGATGTCCATGAGCATACTAATACCGTTTGGAACCGACGCTTGCTACACAAGGGAATCACCGCAGCTATCACGGCGTTGTATAACGACCAACTTCTACCAAGACGACAATAGCAGTTGCCACGGGAACAGACGCGCCCCAACAGGAGGCCCGCAGACCGACGATCCAAGCGTTGACCAATCCGCGGACGGATTGCGCTCTCACAGGGAGGGCAAAATGTTACTCGTCACCACGGCGACCAAGGCGGGAACATTGAGTACAACATGGCAACTGCGGTACACTTGTTGGAGGCCATAGCCACCGAACAGGGCACCATGGCAACCAAGGCGGAGGCGATAGCTGCTGACCGAAGACACCACGGCACTTCGGATAAGGGCACCACCCAATTTCGAGGACCTCCACGGTTCATTGTAGGATATAAGCATTAGAAAAACGGGAGAAGGGACTCTGCGTAGTCACCATAGAAATGCTCGTTTGTCCTTTGTTCCAGAAACTGTGATGTATGTTGATCATGGCATGAATGCAAAGGCTAAGAGCTGACTACTTTCTCTCCCTCTCCACTAACGTCTCCTTCTCTTCCCGTGATTGCTTGTTGTTCATGCTTGATGGCCATAGCCGAGAAACCTAACTCCTCAAACAGTTACTCTGAGCCTGTGTCCTTGCAAGAATCTCCACAGCACCTAAGTCACCGTAGCTGGAACGTTCGGACGTCTACGTAGTGGCACCATTTGTTTACTTTAAGTCTCCAAATTATCTCTGACACTCTCTGCCCATCGCAAAATCCCTATTGGCACTAGTCTTACCCTTAGTATTCCTCTAGCGCCTCTATAAATAGAAAGTACAAATTCCTCCTCCTCCCTGAAGTTCAACGACACCACTCAAATCAGCCGAAGCCCTTCTTTCGAGACCTGAATTGTGTTCAATCCATCCTTGTTGCCCTTAGGAACTACGCTGTCCTTGTTGGATGAACTCAGAAAGCATTCCATTCTCGTTAACCCAAGCCAACAAGATTTGCTTACTACGATTCCATGTACCATGCAGCACAGCTTTGGCTTCAGATTTTCGCAAGCAGCCATTCTTTCGGATGTCCCAAATAAACGTAATTTGGCTAAGTTTATAGTCTGCTATGAGCCCTTTATCGTTTGCACCATTATATCCATGTTGAACCTAGACTCTAAAATGTATGGAATAGCTCAAAATCTAGCAATTCTAGGTTGCTGCATTGAGGTCAACCTTGATCAGTACTGTAGGTACTTAGCGTTGCCGGTATAGGATCCTGCACAAACAATGATTGACTTGTTCCACTCACATGTAGAAAGTACTCTTAAAAAGAAATCCCCGTGTGCAGTATCATGGCTGGCACATGAATCAACCAACGAAGTTAATTGTCACGAGCATCTGAGTTCAAAGGACCTGACAGAATGATAGGCAAGAACGTGTACCCTTGCTTTCACTAAATTCTGAAAGGCTTATTCAACATGAGCTAATTCGTTATAGTTAACCTATTTCGACAAAATAGAGAATTTGGATTTCCCTGCACTCCTTGCCTATTTTGATAACTTTGATCAATCAAATAGCATGCTACCCATGCGGTCCCATGGAATCATATGGTTAAATATGAAGTGAATTAGCAAGACACTTTAGAACAATATTGGTTACTATACAAACTGTGTTGCAAATCTTTCGTTCAGAAATCAAGAATCTCTCAAGTCCAACAGCGAGAATGAACCAGCAGAATATGATACTATATACTGCTCTATAGGACCCATACAATCAAACATCTAAACTCATTCACTTGGAATTCATAGGTACAGTATCATACCTGTTGCCAGCGGAATAGTAGATGGTTGGCGAGAACTCTGAGGACCTTAAGAAGCAATTCCCTGCAATAAAGGCCATATTCGTTAAATTGAGAGAAAATGCACATTTTGAGACTATCAAATTGTTGCCGAACAAAAATAGTTGTTGAACCGAACGATAACTATGACAATAATTGGACATCAATTACCAATACATTGTGGAGCAGAAGTTGTCTTGAGGTAAGTTCAGGGAACATAGAAGAAATATAACATCCATACATTAGAAGTTGTGGGTAAACAATTAGTACCTAACATCGGCAATGAATAGGACCCATGAGCCATAATGAAGAAGTGTCTTAATAGAGACTACAAGTTTATTTAATATTGTTGTTGTATACATATATATGTTGATGAATTCACAACATTTATGTAAAGACATACATATGAATGATTCTATACTATATATAGGCACCATGTGGTAGTCACCGACCAAATGGAACATGAAACGTCTATTTAAGGACTATATTTCTAAAATTATATACGGTAGGTAAAGACTTATTTCGGAGAAAAATCTTCTCTTGGAGAGCTCACTTTTTCAATAATGCTTCTTCCTTTGCCTTAGCAGCTTCTTCTGCTTTTAGCTTGGCCAAACCTCTCATGATATCGTCTCGACACGAAGGAAAGGAGGTGGAACCCACACCTACCGCATTATAACATGCACTATTGTATCCTACTCTCCCGTATTTTGGTTTTTTTCTTCCTATGATATCTGGGGCCTTGTCCACCTTGCCCACCGAAAGGGACCCTATCCCTAGAGGAGGAAGCGGGGACATTGTGGCATTGAGCTTCTTTCTATACATAACCTGAATACTTGTTGGTTGTGGCGGTTCAGTGTGAGCAGGTTTGACAACTATAGGATTCCTATAAAGACTTCCCTTCCGTACATATGAAGATCTAGTGATGACGGTTGCGTTGGCTTAAAAACAACAACCTTAGGCGTCTTTTTCACCTGTTGAGGTTGGGGCGTCGCCTTGAAGAGGAGGTTAAGTTTACGGTTGGTCCCCTCGCAAGATGGCCCATTCGGCGAAAAACAATCCTCTCGACTTGATGATACGTGCCTCAACGGAGATGGCGAACACACGGGGGTTCTGACCAGACTCCGACTAGGGGGACTATTCACCACGCCATCTTTGATGTCCGCTTTGGAATAGTCTATGGCTGTAGATATGGCGTCCGCCGCCGATCGCAACAAATATGATGTGGAATATGGAAGTAAGTCGCAAATGGCTCCTTCAGAATCTGATCCAGAGCGAAAACTTCTAGTCAACCCATAAGGACTCATGGGTTTGAGGATGCTAGTATATCTCACCTCTTATACACAATGCTTAAATGAACTCCGTCGCACACCAGCAAGCATATTCAAAACAAGCAAAATTCAACATGATACACAAACATTGGAAATCAATTACAAATAAACATTTAGTCCAAGCTTGGATTGATTTAATTACAAATAATTATGTTACACAAAATTGCATCCTAGATAAAATGTTTGTTACCTATGCTGAACCCACTGCCCGAAGCTGGGACCTAACCCTTCGTGCCTCAACAACCATATCCGACCCAAGAAGATTGAACCGCGCCCCCATACTCTTCAAGGACTCCTTCATCCTATCGACGAGGTCATCTAAAGCCAAGTCACCCGCACTCAAAGGATTGACACCAATTCGATGGTTGTCAACATATCTCCGTAGGTCACCCGGTTGGCACCTTGAGTCTAAATCTTGAAGCCCCGGTAAGAGTTCTCCCAGAAGGAAGTCCTCCTCTCCAACATGAGGATTCCAAGTGCGATGGAACACAACGTTGCCATTCTCATTGCAGATGCTCTTAATTGGAGAGTTGTCAATGAAAAGGGTATTATTAGAGAGAAAGAACGCGCTTCTAGTAGGGTTGGTGAACAAGGTCTCCGAAAGAAGCTTCATACATATCAATTTCTGACCAACGTGGGAGAAGCCCCCAGGAGAGAGCTCAATATTTGTACATTGTTCTTGGCTCAAGATCGCGACAGGACCTTTCGCACCGCGGAAGAGGTGGCCAATAATGGCTTCCGCATTCCGCTTTTGCATTGAGGTCCACACTACGACATTATCTGCCATACAGAAAACCTGGCGTAGGAATTCTCCAAGATTTGGTCGGGCGAAAACCACCTTAGGACCGACTACACTTGGAATTTGGTGGCAGAGAATATTGTCCTCCAACTTGTACGACCGTTGTCCAACACGCGTTGTCCTCAACGCTCTATGACGAAGTATACCGTTCAAGTCGAAGACAATGTTCAGCCACTTCCTCCGCGGCGGGGGCGGCGGTATCGAAACGATCACCCTCCTACCCTCGACGCAATCTACTTGATCAATACACAACAAACAAAGATATAATGATACCTGATGAAATGATGACATAGAGGAGGCCATGAGTGGATAGGAGCGCTCAGCTTCCAATGTAAGCAAATGATGCACGCATATATTGTTCCAGAGCTGGGCATCATAAACATTGATAGGCAATGACAATTAGACACATGCGCAAGTCTTTGAAAACATTGTCACTCTTTATATATATGTCTGGAATAATGTACATCTTTAAGGTCTATATAAACTCATGACAACTTCTCAACACTATTGTACAATACAGTAGACAGAATGTTGCCATGGACGGGGTGGCCGTCCGCGCGCCAATCATCATGAACCGGTGTTGACACCCTATCAAGACGAATGAATTCATATTAGAAAACATAACAAGAACCAGTTTCTAGAGTGCTGGATGGAAGACTCCAAACAATATAGAATCACCGAGAATAATAAGGGTCAGATGCCTGTACCTGATTGGGAACGTCAGTGGCGGGAGGTTGATCGGAAGGAGGAGGGGGGATTTCTTGTCCAGTCACGGCGATGTCCACAGCTTCCAACTCGTAATCGACCAAATCTACATCCGTTGTGGATGGCGATTGCGACTCCTTCGAACCTCCTACCAGGTTGCCATCCACGGTAGCCCCAAAGGCATGTTCAGGAAGGTGAGTGTTATCGTCGGGTCGACGATAACCCTCAGGCTGATCAACCTCAACAAGGTCATTCCGGTCCTACTGATCTTGATCGGTAAGGATTACAACCTCATCAGATGCGCCAACTGCTTGGCCAACTTCTGTAGCAGCAGTAGCTTGCTGAGTGAGTTGAGTTGTATCGTAGAGTCGACGATAAACCTCAGGTTGCTAAACCTCAGTGACTGCAGTGACGACAAGCTTATCATTACCTAAAGGGATGCCGACGTTAGAGGATGTCCTAGACATATCGTGGGTTTGACGGTAGACATGGAAATCATCTCGTCGAGGCTCATGCAGAGGAGCGCTCATAGACGGCGACAGAAGAGATACACTCGTGGCTGGTGGAGCCAGCAGTGACTTGCTTTGAGAGGCAGTAGCCGCTACAGCGAACTTAGCCATTTTTTCCTGCAACAGTTTAAAGTGTTCTCTTGCTTCATCTTGAAATGCCTGAAGTTTTGTCGCAGCCTCAGCGTCAACGTGGGCGACTTTCTCAGTTGCAAGTCGAATTGCCTCTACAGCATCGGCAAGCTTCTTTTGGGCCGCTAGACGCTCCTTCTCTTCCTCCGCCTCTTTCTGCGCTTTAGCGTCTGGCCGATTCTTCTTCCTTTCATACTTCGCCGTCTCCCTATTCCAGTGGTCCTTCTCGACCTTTATTGTTTTACCCTTGAAAACAAGAGCTTTTATGTCGTTAGGGGGAAGATCATTTTCTTCATCATCGCTATCCGAAGAGTGAATATCAAACTTACTATCTCTCAAATTGATGACGTCTTTCGGATCCGGAGGTTGTTTCTTGACTACTGCGGATATCGTGACATTGTCATCGTTCACAACCTCCTCCTCTTCTGCAGCAGCGTCACCCAAGCGAGCAGCTTCCGTTTCTTCAATAGGTCTCTCCTGTTGTGCCCTAGAAGACTCCACGCTTACTTTTCCATCTAGCGCAACCTCGTCGTTCTACTGTTCAGCATCCCCCACGACTAAATTGTCATTAGCCTGCTCTGCGACTCCTTCTTCCATTGAAGCGCCAACTCCATCATGTTGCTCCCTAATAGCTTCATCCATCGAAGCATTCGCAGCATTCTCCTGATCGTTGGACTCATCGAAAGCCTCCCCAAGGACTCCTTCAACGACCTTCCCGACAACTTCTGCAAGGACATCGTCGACAAGCTCGACTCCGGCGATGTCATCCGGTTGTTCCATGGCGATATCCGCAACGGTATCATCGTATGGCACGATTGCGTTCTCGTCGTTTGGACATCTCTCCGCCAAGATATACATGAGTGTCCGCCGGAGATGGGGCAGGATCATCTCCTGACTCTGATTCTGAGTCAGAATCTGAATTGGCCTCACTCGCATTTCTTGGTTGCGCCTCATCGTCGGATTCGTCTAGATTCTCCTGTGCCAAATTCACATCACTCCCTTCCCGTGTCGGATTTAGGGACAATCTAGGGGAAGACAACAGCAGTGGCATGATCCAGAAGGTATTTGTCCCAAGCTGATCAAGACCTTTAATTCCAGGATCGTTGGAGACATGAGGACCCACACACTCAGTCTGTCTAATAGACGTAGATAATAGCTTGTGAGGTGACAGTAGAGGAAATGCCGGAGTAGGGGGTGAATCAGAGTGTAGGATGACAGGCACGCGACTCTTTGGGCGCTCGTAGGTGCTCGTGTATGGAGAATTCGCAAACATAAAATCGTTCTTGTCCATCCTGTTTGCGACTCCTACAAGTTTTAAGGCTCCCTTCTTCTGGCCTCTGAAGCCAAAATAGTACGCTCCAAACATCTGCATAGAATTGATCACGCAATGATTTTAAAAGTGTGAAACGAGTCGGAATGTTATAGTCGACCCGACGATATCAACTTCCAAGTCAAGTGTTATCGTCGACCCAACGATATGAGCAAGCGTATAAGAACATGTCTAACAATTCAATCCCAGAGCTACATACAACACCGGAGGTTGTCGTCAACCCGACGATAAGGGCTAGTTAATGGGAACATGACTATCAATACAATCCAAGAGCTGCGTACAAACTAAAAGTTATTGTCGACTCGACGATTACAAAGGATGTGTCATTACCTTTGCCGCTAGAAAAAACTTTGCGCGAGCGTAAACCCCGATGACGTTCTCACTGGGTGAGGCACACGCGTGAAGTATTTCAATGTAAAACTCCATGCAGAGTTCACTTGCGTAATGCCTCCACTTTGCCTCTGTATTCTTGGCAATGTCGTTATAGTACAAACAGGTTGCGCGGGTGGAATATGTATCCTTTATCAAGTTTTTTGCTAAATCCGCAAGCTCGTCGCCCTTCTTGAACAAGAAGAGCAATGTCACTTCCGGAGAAACAGACCGGTTTGACACATTGTCTAGCATTTCTGCTTTAGCGGGGGTGTATGTAGAGACCTTTGTCTCATATCTGAAGAGCTCCCGAGCAGAAAATGGTGAGGCGACCTGTATGTCGTCCTTGTTGAGAATGATGAAGAGCCAAATCTTTGGAGTATCGATCTTTGGCTCGGACTCCTTGTGCATGAAGTTCAAGAATGGATCGATGGCGCTTCGTGTGTCGGTTACGGGGCAACCTGGAATGTTCCGAACATCCAATACAACGAGGCTTACCGGCCGACTAGTGTAAGTATGTATAGAACTCTTGACAAACGCCGTGCTGGTTTAGTCTATTCCTCTCATTTGTACTCCTCCTGCACTTCCGGGTAATCGGTATTTCAAGGCCATAAACCTTTTCATCATAAACTGTACCTCGGAATGAACGTCCACCATATCTTTTGCTCGCTTATGTCTTGCCTCATTGCGGAGTCTTTTCGTGAAGAAATCCGCAGGTATATGTGCGATAAGATGATCCCATGTAGCCGACGTGAACTTGTGCCTAGCTTTCCAGTCCGACCACGTTGACTTTATTACATGACCGCCACTGTCTACGAATTTCAGCGAAGGCTTGAGATCCAGGATTTCGTGCATCACCACCTTCTTGCGCTTATGCCGCTCAACCCAATCGGCCCATGACACGTTGACGGGAACGAGAAATTTTGTTCGGTTCACTAAGATCTTGGGATACGGTGAATTTCGACCGGGGGTCAACGTAAGCAGATGCTGAACCACGGTTTGAAAGTCCTTCTCCGTGAACCAACTGAAACGTTTGAAGAACTCTCGCTTCAGAACGTGCGTCTTGTACCCCTTGGCGAGCTTGTAGGGCTCCATCGTGGTTGGATCAATAATTTCCCTTTCGTGGTGCAAGGTAAGAAATTCCTGCCAGTGCATCCAGATATCATCCGGCAAATTGATCATTTGGAGCTTGTTCTTCAAATCTTTCAAGGATTGAATCTTAGCTCCTTCACCGTTGGGGTTGATGTTTTGGAATCTCTCCATGACAGCGTCCGTAAAACTCTGAATTTTACCAGAAAGTTCAAGTAAGTAAACACAAGGTAGATTACAAGAATCGATCATGTAATAGAAGAGCCATATTGTCGACATGACGATAACAAGTGGGAATGCAAACTAACCTTGCAATTCACCCCGTTGAAGACAGCGCCGTTACCCCTCTCTTTGTCTTCAAGGCTGTACTCGGCGGGACGATCGAGCGAGGTCCAAATGTTTCTACAACTTACAATCTGCTTGCCCCATGTTGGCTTGGCATGGTCCAAATGGTTTGTGATGTTATAGAATTTGGAAACATCCCTCAACTGAGATGGATCGAGAGACCATACGATGAATGCACTCCATGTACGAAGCCTCTCACAGCAATTTGCTCGGCAACCTCCAGTCTGAAGTGCCTTCGTAGCAAAGATGTTGTACTGGCCGTTTATGATCATGAAATTTCCATCCTTGATATCTTCCCACTTCGAAGGCTTCCTTTTAAGAAGTTGATTATTCTTATCAATAGGCGTCAAGCAAACCTTTTGTCTCTAAACGTCAATCATATTGATAAGACTAACCTTAACGCTCTTCATTATGTCCTTCTAAAGGGTTCGAATGATGTATTGATCATTTGCAAGAATGCATTGATCGATGGTCACATCTACAGGCTCCAAATCAAAGAGGAAGCATTTCGTGTGATTATCCCAAAATTCCTTCTGCGTCGTCGCAATCTTTTCAAAATTGGGCACTTCATCTTTGGACGATGTGCGGGCGGCTGTTACAGTTGTTATAGCCGAAATATTGCTTCCAGCAGTTGGATCGTCAACAACAGCCAAAGAAGAAGCACCTGCGCTCTTCATCCGCTTTCGGCTTGAGCCTGCAGTTGCTTGAGCAGGGGCATCCCTCTTCTTGGCCGCCGGTTTGGGCTGACTGGGCTTCGTAGTACGGCTCCCGGATTTAGCACCCGTGGAGGTGGGAATTGTCTTCGACTTCGTGGGAGCCGCGCTCTTCTTCTTTGATTTGCCCCCAATATTTGACGTTTTAGTGACGGATTCAGTAGCATACCGGTAGAGAGAAGCTAGTCCTACGGAAAGTTCCTTATTGTCGACCCGAAGATAAGTACTACGATGTTCTAATTAGCTCTATTTATGCTTTCTCACATTTTTGTGAGACAACACAAACTACAATCAATATCGTCGTGTCTACAATAAGAACATACACTCACTTACATATTACAACATGCTTGGTAATATTTCTTCAAAATCTGTTTTAACTTCTTCATAATTACCTATTTCTGAGATTACGTATCGATATGTTTTGAATCTTAATGATAAGTTTTCACGATTTAGAATCTACAATCAAACTATATCGTCACCTTGACAAGAAGTATTGTTTAGCGCAATCCAGAGCGGGAAATAATTCTTACTTATTGTCGTGTCGACGACATCGACATGCTGTTTGCATTCCATGATTTATCATGCTATACCTTCCTATGCGATCCGTTAGACGTACGGAATGTTTCTTATCGTCTGCCTGACGATATGTAATACGATGTTCAAATTAGCTCTAGTTATCAAACATTTTCGTGTGACAGCACAAAAAACAACTAATATCGTCGGATTGACGATAAACATAGGTACTGACCTCACTTCTAGAAAACTGTGACCGAATGAACATAAAAGTAACTGATTCTTGTTGTTTGGGGCACTGCATTGACCGTATTCACTGATTTCTTAGCTTTTTGTAAAACTCAACAGTTTGCTAAAAATATTTTGTTGATTTGAGTAGTGTAATGACCGAATCAACAAAATTTCATCAAATATGGAATCTTTTGGAATCTTTTTGGAATCTTCCAGAATCTTTAGAATCTTTGGGAATCTTTTGAATATTTTTCTGACATTGATTAAAATGCAACATGAAAAACGAAGATGCTTTGGGGCATCATCACTCCTTCAAAAGAAAAAATTCAAAAAATTTTGATATTTTTCCTACATGTAGAAAAATACCTGCACAAAGTCGAGTATAAAACAAATTTGAAAAATTTTGTGTTTTTACATCGTGAAAAATATTCTAAGTCTACTGGGCAGTTAAAGACGCCCCAGCCTCCAAAAAACAAAAAAAAAATTCAAAAAATTTCGAAATTTTTTCTACATGTAGAAAAGTACCTGCATGAAATAGTGCAAAAATAGTTTTGAAAAATAAATCGTTTTTACAAGGCAAATTGATAGCCAATGGTTAAGTTTCCTTATAAGTAATAATTAAAAACAGACACGTGTAGGCATGGACTTAAGTGGTGTAGTCGTGGTGGACAAGGGGTTGGAGCTAGGAGGTCTTGGGTTCGACCTTGGCTTTCAGCACTTAGTGCAGCGGGTAGGTTTGAGGCGGGCCCCACTTGTGCAATGGTTGGGTTTAAGGTGGGCTCCATTGCTTATCGCGGGAATCGTGTTTTCCTTTTCATGGAAGAATTTGCTTCGCGGATTCTTGGGGCAGCAGTTTTAATTTTTATTTCAATCTAATAAATAAACAAATTATCCTTGACCGAATCAACAGATAATATCAACACTTTTGTGTTGATCAATGTCCAGATCAACGCGTCCGAATCAACTGAAAATATCAACATTTTCATGTTGATTTGGATGCTGAATTTTCTAGTAGTGCATACATATTACAAAATTTGTGGTTATATTTACTCGAATCCTGTTCTATCTTTTGTTTAATGAAATGTTGAAAGTTATCGTCGGGTCGACGATAACTGCGTTTACTTTTATTTTGAAATATGTCAATAATTATCGTCGGGTCGACGATAACTGTGTTTACTTTTATTTAAAAATATGTCACTACTTATCGAAGTACCTCTTTACAACCTAAAACCTCAAGTTCCATATGATCTATTCTAGACCGACTACTTTCACAACCTTACTTTTGTGAATATAAAAACTGGAATGCAAAGAGATGTGAAGCCATCAATAAAAGACATTCTGGCACATATTCATACCTCACAAGTTTGCAACAAACTAGAAGCGCCGCTCCTTGCTCTTGGAAGCTAGACAACAGCAATTCAGATCCAACTTTAGCGAACTCCACCCACACTTCAATGTCAATGCTAACACCTATAGCTGCAACTTACAGATACTCTACCTGCAATCACCGAAGCATTCTTGTAAATGAAGACAAGAAGTCTCAGGAAGAAGAGCACTTCCAACACAAAGACCATCATTCTGCATTCTTCCACTTTGACAAGTCGTCGAACAATGAATACAACTGAAGCCTCACTATGACGACACGATCGAAATATCGAACAGCACGCTACAAATAGTTTCCCTTCCCTATTCAATGCTCTAGAACGAGGTGCTGATTGTTTAAAGACTCATGCAATTGGCAATCCTCCAGGCAAAACAATCTGTGGCAGCACTTAAGAATGGTGAATCTTTTGGTGTAGACAAACATTACGGTCAAATTCATGCTAATTTTTACTTTTTAGATTATCCACCTAGTACCAAGTATGAAGTGCATTAATTTTCAGGTTAACTTCCTCTCGGCAGATCTAAAATTAGAAAGACTATCAAAAGGAGTTGAATGTTGCGAAATTTGTTTACATTACAGCTAGAAACCAGGTGTGCGACACTCACAATGTAAGGCAAACCGCTCTCCTTAAGATCCTTCTCAGCTTTAGCTTTCCAAATTAGAACGCCCCAAAACAAGCTGCCAAAACCCGTAGAAATCAAATGTGGTAACAAAATCATGGAAAAATGCTGCTCGCCATTAAATGTCATAATGTCGCCAAATACAACTTAGTGATGAATAACGCTTATATCAGTATCATGAAATCAAACTGCGACTGAAATACTCTCAACGCTAAGAACATACTACACAAGATTTTCTGAAATGAGAGAGGTGATAGGTAAAGAACTTACTTCAGCACAGAAGCGGGCCATCTGAATTTTGATAATCCCAGGGATGTCACCAGAATGAAGTCATTGACAAGATACAACACATCGGTTGAGCCAAAAGACCTTTGACCATGATCAAGAAGCACACTCAGTATCCAGCACATGTCGGCCGAAATCCCTGAGAATCGACGAGATCACATAAAACGTAATTCATTATAATGGTAATATTCAAACTCTCAAAAACCAATTGACCTAAATTCCAACATATGTATGGAGCTAAACGCGCGTGTTGTAGAGCTAAAGTGAATACAAAAGATGATGAAAGTAGCAAACGCAAAATGCATTCCGACATCAATTTGCAAAAAGAGCACAATAAAACGATGAACTCAATTTAATTGGGAATTGACAATTGACGCCGAAAAAATACAAACACTTAAATCGTTGACCTTTACGGCACGATTGTACCAAAGACTGTACCAATACTTAACTACGAATATCTACCGCTAGCAAAGATAAGAAATACGACTTCTACGTGCATTTCTAAGCTGATTCTATTGGCAAAAAGTCACGACACAATAAATTGATTGCTCAAATTGCACTGAGGTCATTTAGCTCGACTAGAGCTAAATTGGCATGCCCAAATAAACTAGGAATGTCAGGCTACTCCTCTCCACCGTCGAACCGCTCAATACTTTGTTTGATGATGTCGATTTGACGCTCCGATAATGAAATAATCAGACGCTGAGAGCCAAGTTTTGCACTTGATTTCCATGACGTAAAAATAGCATCAGCATGAGGCTATTCCGGAATGTGAGTGTCTTCAACTTTCCATTTGAAAGTCTTCTTCGTATCCCAACCAGCATAGGTTTCCTGAACAACACTTTTTTTTTATGCAGGTTGAAAATATTGCATTTGAATACAGCTTGGATAGTTGTGATCAACATCAAAATCAGTTAAAGCCCTAGCAATCCAGAAAGGACGAGCATCCCCATCGGCTGGACGTAGAGCTACAAAATATCCAGCAAAAACATCTCGACCAACCCAAAACGACTCCCTTGGTCTATCACACAACCGTCCGATAAAGTGCGGATCACGTCCATATTCCTCTCGCAATTCGCCAGTATTTAAGACTTCTCGTGTCGTAGATACTCGAGTTAAAGGCCAACACCCGTTCTTCAAAAATGAAGACACCTCTATAGGCTCAACCAACGCAAGCTTCACAGCTCGCCAATAGCGAATAACAAATTCATGACGCCGACCAAATTCTCCAGATATGTCATCTTAACATGAAGTCTCCCACATCTTAATGAACCCACCAATGCCTTTTACAATGTTATCACGATTCTTCATGGGAATGGGCGCCAAAGGTTTCATGTCACCTGTAAGTAACAATGGCTTTCCTGTACTTCTGTCCTCTTTCCACAATTTTATACCTCCATTAGTAGAAGGTAACCACTCATTGTCTGTGCATAACATCTTATACTGCATCCTGGGCCATCCATTATTATGTTTGTAAAACTTGAATTGCTGACCCTCCGAATGCCCAACTAGAATTTCCTCTTTCGAACCAATGTAGTCTTTGATATAACCCTTGAAGTCAAGTATTTCCTCTATCAAATGAGGAATGACCGGCAGAGACTCCGCGTCCATAAATGACTTCATCAACTGAGGAAGTGTGAGAAAGTCATTCTCTTTGAGATTCATGCTCCAACGTCCAAAGAGGGCATCAATGTCTTCGTGGGTATGTCCAACTAACAAGAAATTGACATATACTTCACGGAACACACCCATGTGTACCAGAAGAGACCAAAAGCAAAACATAAATCTATTCTTGTTGTCAGAAGCTGCGTTGTCCAGTTGCACATGCAGGACAGGAGGTAGAGGCTCCGCCACCCCAGAAACTTCACTTTCAGGTAGAACAGAGTTTAAACACCCTTCTTTTCCAAACAATACAGCTTCAAATAAAGGCAGCGACCCCGAATTTGCGAATAATGACTTCGAATACAAGATCAGAACACCTTCTAGATCTCGTAAAAGCTTTAATGTTGATCCAACAGTGTGATTGCAATCACTTGGATAAATATCGAGCCCATAATGAGCATACCGGACATCACTATGCCCGTGCGCAATCATGCTAGTGACAGCAATTGGAAGCTTCATCAATGCATCATTTGCCTTTGTTTTATGTAAAAATACAGGGCACGCAGTCTTTGCATGATCCATTTTGTCATGTATTATACAAAGTACATCTCTCGGCCTCTGAATAGAAAGAAAACGATTTGAGTAATAATACTCACGATGCGTTTCTTGATGATGCAAATGCTCCTCTAGCTTCTTGATCCACATATTCTCTTGATATTCTCTCTGCCTCGATATTCGTGCACAGTGATTCTTGGGAACTATGCAGAAGTAAAATAGTATATTTGCCTCAATTTCCGTGCACACCAACTCCGACGAAATCCACTTTGCCATCAGGAATGCACCACAATGAAGGCAACATATGACCAATCAACAACAAATTCTTGTTACACATTGAAATTGAGGTTATTGATCGAACTCACCTTCATGCCGTGCCTGACAGCTGCAATACTTCAACGAAGGCCGTGGGCATCCTCAAAAGCAGCACGCGCATCAACTCCAGAGCTACTAAGAGTCCCAAACCCTAATCAGAATTTACTAAATCAGAAGCACAAATGGGAAACGGAGTATAGGCGAAACGTAGTATAGTGAGACGAAGGGAAGAGGTGTGGAGGTGCGGAGGTGAGGCGAAGGGCAAATGTGTGAAAGTACGAAGGTGCGGAGGAGCAAAGGAGCGGAGCAGCAGAAGAGCGGAGGAGTGGGATAGTGCGCAATGACAAAGAAGAGCGAGCAACACCAAGCGGGAAGAGAAAAGGGGCCAAAAAAGAGCACCAACTGGGCAGAGAAAGGGCGCCACAAAAGGCCACTAACTGTCAGAGAATTTTGAGTAAAAGCAATGTGGTTGGGAACTTTGGGAGGAACAGGGAACTTCACAAGGAACGGGGACATCTTGGGAACTTTGGGAGGAACGGGGACATCTTGGGGGAGTAAAAATCATTTGAAGTTAAGTCACCGAGAAATCCGGAATATTTCTAAAAATAGAAATTACATAATTGTAATAAAAAAAACCGGAATCGCAAGGAAAATGGATAACCCAAACTCAAATTTACAAAATAATCACATATTGGGCACTAGAATGCTAACCCCTAAATGCGCCGAATGTCGAAAAACGACATTTTGGATGGAAGGCAGCACTTTGAATAGCCATATCTTCTTCATCCGAGGTCCGTTTTGGATGAAATCACTTGGGTTATGCTCCAAATCAAGTCTATTTTGTATTGTAAAATTTGCAAGCACATGAAATAAAGTATGAATTAATGGAATGCACTTTAGTGAAAACAGCTCTTCTATTTTATTGGATCTCCAAGCATGGGGCATGTATTATCATCGCAAGCCAATTATGTGAAATTAAAAATAGGTTTTCATGATTAGCTTTTTCATGGTCATGATCTTAAGGTGATTATTAACAACTTTATAGTGATAAGTTTTATGATCATAATGATTTTGCTATTCGATTTGCAATGATGTTTCGTCAACATAAAAAGTAACAAAATAGAGGATATTTAAGGAGCTATATCTCCTTCATCCACCGTTGGATTTCAACTTAATTTTTTGGGATGGCCTATAATTACAGTCTAGTCTAAGTGATAGAAACTGTCGGATTCTATTTTTTTCGATTGTGTGCCAATATGTTTTAATGCGCATTAGAAATACGGATAGTGTCTAGAATCCGACCTAAGTATGTGATAGGCCGTATACTATAAGGCAAATATGTTTTTGCAAATAATTGTTATCTTTAGAATGTCGTTTGTAATAAAAAGGATGGGTTCGCAAACCCGTACTCTGCACTCGAATGGCGAGGACGTACTGTGAGAAGCTTGAATGGGGGTAAAGACGGCGGCTGAAGGACGGAGTGGCTGGAAGAATAATAATGACAGTGCCAAAGACGGCTCCGTACGGAGACGGTAATGATGGCGGACGGACAAGTCACGATGGTCGGATTTGAATCCGACTCTCTCTATAAAACGCGAACCGTCCGCCCTTGTCGTTACTTGCCTTCTCGCTTTCTTGCACCCCTGCCTTCCGTCTTTTTGCTTTCCGTCCCTTAGTTTCCGATCCGGCCCCCTCGCCGATCTCAGCACGGCCACTCGCTACTTTCTGTCAGTTTTCTTTCCGATGGAAGGATCAGCTTCCGCTTCCGCTTCCGCTCCGGCGCAAGAGGAGCTCAAGATATCGATAAAGTTAGTACTTCCAATCATTCCGGCCGATGAAGAGGAGAAGAAGTTTTCAGCCGATGACCTCGACAAGATGGGGCTTTCCGGCCTCTTGGACACACCCTGGGGACTACCCGATCCGGAGATGGTGCGCGAGATTAAGGTCGGCGCGCTGAACCAGTTTGAGGGGACGGTCAGAGGCAAGCCGACGTCTTGGACGGCCGATCACTGGAGGGCAGTTTACGGCCTGGTCGTAAACAGTGGAGTAGGGTTGTGCGGCCAGAAACACAAGTGGGCGAAGACGGCCTTCCACGGGAAGCCGCACAAGATAACGGCTACTCGGTGGAGGACTGTAAGGATCCAAGAGAGCGCGCGGTGATCAAGTTTCTAGCGCCGATCATCCACGCGGATAAGCCGCATCGGATCACCGTCCGCCTTGCCAATACCGTCCTGGGGTCGGTACGAGGAGAGCGGGAAGTTGACTGGGGCATCATCATCCGTGACTTAGTCGTCCAGCTCGTGGAGAATGTTGGTAAGACCCGACCTAGCCCGATCACTCCCTTCCTTTACCACTTGTATAAAAAAGAGGAAGTCCTTACGGAAGAGGAGGAATCAAACTACGAGATCGCGTTGTCATCCTAAAACAACGGCGTTTTTGAATCCGAGGAGGACGCGGACAGCAAAGCCGTCTACTCGGATGACGAAGAGGACGAGGTCGGATCCGACGAAGAGGACGTACAGCCGGATGGGCCGCAGGAGCCGACTCGCGAGGCAACCTTGCGACGAGCAAAACCGGAGGTTATAGTGATTCCGTCCCCGTCCCCTCATGGGAAGCCGACCTCGGCCGGAGTCCGGACCGAGCGCGGCCAAGCTTCAAGGGTCGTGGAAGATGACAAGGTTACGGCCGACTGGGAGAATCCCATGCAGCCCAACGACCTTCGACTTTCTCTACCTTTCAGTTCGTCCGCCAACCATCCGGACCTGATGAGGCAAGTATGGCACCACTTTACGGAAGCCAGGTGTCAATACTTCTTTTACCAAGGGCTAATTGTGCAGATGTGCAAAGATTTTGGAGAACAGACCTTGCTCGAGGTGAAGCAGAAGTGGGACTCCAAGCCGACCGAGGAGCAGTACCAGCAGATGGAGAGGCAGGTGACAAAGCTCACACTAGACAACAGGCGTTTACGAGATACGGTCAGACGAAGGGAGGAAGAACTCTTGATCGGTCGGCAAGCCGTGATGACTGCTAACGAGCAGGTCGTAAAGCTCGTGGAGATTTGCGAGACTCTGGCCGAGGTGCTACAAAAGGCAAACCTGTACGAGGCCGGAATCTTGCAGTCGGAAGTCTTCAAGGCGGAGACCTTCTCGAAGTTTCTCCTGGCACCAAAGACGTACGCCACCAAGATTGAGAAGAGCAATGCCGAAGTAAAGGTGCTGCTAGACTCCGTCCGAGAGCGGATGGCGGAGATGGTAACTTCGGCCTTTACGTCTACTCCTCCGCAGACTCCGAGGCCGGATCCGGTCAATGTTGAGAAAACGGATGCTGGACCCTTGAGTCCGACCGATACGAAAGGGAAAAGCAAGGTGAAGACGGAGGAAGGTGCATACGGCCCGGCGGATTCTCCGGCCAAGAATTCTCACACAGCGAAGAGGAAGCTTACGACCGAGGAGTACGAGAAGTCCCCTGGAGCCCAGAAGCTTCACGACATCGGCCTCCAACATTCGAAGGAGGAGGAATTGAAGAGCGGGGACGACACGGACGAGGACGCAAGCGATGACGAGTACATAATCACAGATGCGGGCAAGAGGGTCAAGACAGGACGGATTGCAGCCTCGCTCCTGAAACGGCCGAAGCACGGAGTTAGTTCGAGGAAGGAAAGGTAGGACGTACTTAGAGGCCAGAAGCTAGAAGTCGGCCAAGGTTAGGAAGCCAGTTTGGAATCCGGCCTAAGACAGTTAGAAATATCTTTTTGAGGATGCGAGCCGCTTTTTGAGGAGTAGGCCGTGTAGGCCGGCGCCGCAATCCAGTTAGGTTTCTAAATCGTTGACTTAGAAGTACTTATAGGTGAAAGTTTTGTCACCTAAAACATTCCTTGCTTAAGTGTTAATCAAAACCTTCTTATGCGCATATTCAGTGTAATCTTTTCTTTGTCTCCCTTTTAGGTTGAGTGCTTAGAAGTCGTATCTACTGTGTTTGGGTTGTGAGTTGGGAGTTAGGAATCCGGATTCTTTGTTAGATCGTTTCTGTAGAGTTAAGGTCGGGTTGGGCGTATTCTTGAGTGCCTTGTGTCTTGAACTGGTCTAGGTGTCTGAGAGAGAGAAAACTGCTGTGGTAAACACCTTACGGTCCGGGAGGGTCTGGGAGTAGTGTGCGAGGCCGGATTCCAATCCGACCTCCAACTCCTACGGACTTGGGTTCCTCTGTAGTCTCAGAGGACGGATCAAGCACAGTACGTGACCGGGATACGTGTAGACAACCTCTAGCCGGATTCGGAGCTCTTGGAGTCTGTCATTGTAGTAAGTGTGATAGGGTGACCAGGACGGTCTCCGTGACCTGCTAATTCGGACCGCTAGGACGGATTATTTGTGAGGACGTAGTGTTTGCCTAAGTGTGTGTTTGTATGGGAAGAGTCTAAGTGTGGAAGTTTCCGCCACGGTAAACATAAGAGAAAGAGTCTTTGTGCATCCCCTCTTGCAAAGGGATACCCTTGCCATGCAAGGCTAAAACATAAGTTGGGATTAGAAACGTTTGGTGGTTGGTTGTTTTAGCGCTACTTTATCTTGGTCACTTCACAGAATCCCTGGAACGATACAAGAGTCACCTAAAACACGGGTATTACACTAATAAACGTGTAAGGGAAGACAGTGAATAAATGGCATCCGACAAAAACCTTAACTAGATCTAAGATGTTTTGAAGATAAAACATGGAATTTAATGCAAAGGTTCCAGTTTTCAACTATTTGTCCTTTGGAAAATTTACGGTAGTTTTTACCAAGGCATTCATTTACATGGATTTTATTTGAGCCAAGAATTTTGAAAAACTAATTTTTGTGGCAAGTTAATGTATGGCGAGTTAATGTACTATTAGTAAAGAAATTAGTCAAAATTACATCAAACCATAAAACCGTTATGAAGAACTCTAAACCCTAGACCATAACTAACTTAACGTTTGATATTTTATAAATCAGTAACTTTAATAATAATACTTTTACCATTGTTACAAACATTTTTTACCACAATTCATCCGACTATACAACGAGAAAAAGAAACTTCAATCTGGTTGTTAAAGAGATAGTGTCATTTGTTATTTGAACCATAGTTTACAAGATCACCTTAAATAGAGTATAGGGAGAAAAACATGAAAATGATTAAATTACATGAAACTTATACTAACTTATCAAATGTTTAGAGGGAACACAAATTGTTCTCGTCGTGTACCTTGGATTGATGTAGTCTTGAATGATTTAATTTTATTTCATACTAAATTAAGTACGCAGGACTTCGAAGAGTTTCATAGAGTTGTGATAGAGTAGGAAATGGAGAGTAGATTTATAGAGTAATTATGTGAATCTATTTGCTCTACTTTCATATTTCAATCCTTACAATTGTTAGGTTTATTTTAGTGAATTAGCATGTGAAATGGTGAACGCTATTAACATTTGCTTAGCCTTTATGTCTAGCGTTTATGCTCAATTTATCAAAATCGGCAAGTGATGTGAAGTATTGTAAGATTCGTATTTACTAAAATACGTGAAAAATTATAAAATGAATACTTTGTACATTAAAACAATTATAGTAAATAACATATTGAATTGATTTAGATGTGATTCTATAAGATTAGTTTCTACATAATTAGGTGTGGTACATTAAGTATAACGGATATTTAACTAATTATAGACATTCTGACGAATTATGGACAATTAATCTCCAAGAAATAACTTTAAAAATACTAAAAAGGCAACAAATATTGTATAAAAGAGTATTCAAAAGAAGGAACTTCAAAGAATATAAGCAATATACTTATAAATTTAAAATGGTATGGGAAAGAATTAAAAATATATAGAATAATACATAGATAAATACATGTAAAACACACACATAGTTATTAAAAAGCACTCATAATATAACAAATTAATGCCAAATTACAGACCAAAAGAGACTAAACATGAAAAAAAAAGAAATATGGGCTACAAGCTGATACCAAAACATGCTCCACAAGTAACAATACACCCTAAACCCTAAACCCTAAACTCTAAACCCTAAACCCTAAACCCTAAACCCTAAACCCTAAATTTTAAACCCTAAACCCTAAACTCTAAACCCTAGATCCTAAACCCTAGAAACTAGACCCTAAACCCTAAACCCTAGACCGTAGACCCTAGACCTTAGAGCCTAAACCCTAAATTCTAAACCCTAGACTCTAGAGTCTAGACCCTAGACCCTAAACCCTAGACCGACATCTCATAGAAAGTATGGGGGGGCAGCCAATATGATGAAACCATGAAAAGAAGAAGCGAGATTAATTGAAAATACGACGGGTGCCCAAAAGCATATCGAACAGAGTGTGGCAAAAAAAAATTGATGAATGTAATCATACCCAATTAGTATAGAGAAAAAACGTACAAGTTTGAGAAATTCTATATGACCAAAGATACTAGCATGCTAAGTGAGTGGTGTATCGGTAGGCAGCCGATAAGAACCCAATACACCGCCGGCCATGCCAACTACTGTGAAAGTTGTCATGGTAGCCAGTAACTGATCTAAAAGAATGTCTATGTAGACTACGTCGGCTGGCGGCCGATAACTGCTGCCACACAGCAGTGATTGATGATCCTTATGTGCATCTTCCTGTCGCGCGGTTTTATTCCCTATCGCGCAGTAATGTTCCGGAAGCTCACGATCATTACATGGGAATGAGTATATGGCGGCCAGCAGAAGAAAACGGCTTAGATGCAGCTGGAAGTCACAGTCTCCATCGCCACGAAGCTGTCCAGCATCATAAGAATATCGCTGTAGCAAGACCGCGGAACAGGAACCAACCAAAGATGAACAGTGAAAATTTGACGGCCGGCAGCCGATATCGGGCAAAGGCACCTCAAAGGCCAGATCACCATTGGCTTGAAGCAGTGAATCATCACAAGCATCTCCATGCAGCACTACAAAAATATGTCGTCGGTAGCCGATACCGGGCGAAGGCATCTCTACGTCCAGATCACCATTGGCATGTCGAAGTTCATATCACCAGCATCTCCATGCAGCACTACGAAAATATGTCGGTCGGCAGCCGATATAACCAGGTACAGTGCAGTTCAGTTCTCATCATCATCTTCGCACTCCATAACAGCACCTGCGGCTTCAAGGTGTGCAAGTGCAGCAGCGGCGGATGCATCAGGAATGACGTGAGTAGCAGGTGGCCCATTCTTGGCATGGGAGGGCATTCGATGTGAGAATAAAACGATGCTGACGTTGACAACTTGGGGGTGACAGGGCTCCCTGTGCCAATGGCGCGACCAGCACTCCCTAGCAACCAAGAACTTGGCCTCTTTCTTTGATCGCATAGGAGTCCACCATTTCACCTTAAAGTTCCCGTAGTTCATTCCTGGTGAAAGGTCGACACATTCTAGAACACGACCAAGCCATACAGGAAGGTAATGGTTATCGCAAGGACAACAGAGAACAAAGTCACCAAGGAGAACGTCCCTGAACGGATTAAAATTCATCCGTGGTCTGCCCTTTGCTGAACCACAGTATGGATAAGGGTCGAGATCATCCTCAGGTGTAACATCCTGCGAAGATGACTGAGGAGAACCAGATTGTGAGTCCTGACGAGCATGATCACGGGACTAGTCAGAAAGCAGCCAGAACCCCTCGACAAGGGACGCAGACGCAAGCGGAAGTGGTGAGTTGATCTCCGCGTTGATTCGCTCCCAGTACCCAACGAATCCAGCCATCTTTTCACAGTATCTTCTATTTTGAGCCATGCCCATTTTCCAGAACTCGATGAACTTCGAAATACCGTTTCTAATGAAACCCTGCTTCTCCTTGCACTCTGAAGCGCGAGCGTGCTCCTTCTCTAAATTAAGCTTCCGAGGATTAACGTCCGTAACCCCCCATAAAGGTTTGAATGGTACAGGACGTGGATCACTAGAAGGAACTCGGGGTTTGTCGTGAGAGTCCTGAGTCCACATCTTCATAGGAGGACCCGGAGGAAGCCAAGACGAATCAGTAGATTGCTTCTTGTACCTCATGACTGGCCAACCACGATCCGGTCCCTCCTCCTCAACAAAGAACTTGAAGAGATGCATATCACCGATTCCAACAATCTTGTTGACACCATCGTGATGGTAGTCCTTGACATAGGATTTGAAATCTGCCACCTCCTAGACAAATTGAGGAATAAAAGCCACGGTCTTCTGGGAGTCCATAAAAGCCTTCATGGGATCTGCAACAACGTAGGTGTTCTTCTTCTTGATAAGCTTGGACAAGTAGCTGAAATGAGCATCAATGTCCTCGTGGGTATGTCCAACTATTAGGAATCCAACAGTGACTTCTTTGAATATGCGCCTCGCAGTAAGCAAGGAACAGAAGGCCACAACGAATCTCTTCTTGTTGTCTTTGGCAGAGTTATCAAGCTGCAAGAAAAGCTTCCTAGGAAGAAGAACCGCAGGGCGACCAGGGAGCGGAGGGTCCATGGCGACCCCGGTGGAGGGCGGAATCGAAGAGAAACATCTCGATTTGCCATGGAGCAGCGCCTCGAAGAAGCTATTCTGTGGAGGTGTCGGAAAGAGCACCTTCGAGTCGCGAACAGGTAGTCGTTCGAGGGCGCGGAGAACCCAACATAGCGAGGATATAGTAAAATTAGAATCACTAGGCTAGAGAGCAGTAGAATAGTGCGCATAGGCACCGTCACCGTGGCCGTGAGTTAGCATCCCCGTGACCGAAACAGGTATCTGACCAAGGCCTGTGGTAGTCTTCGTCGTGTTCACCTTGTCATGGATAATGCACAAAAACTTAGATGGATTCTGAACAGATTGCGTACTCCAACCTGCGTAGATATTCCGGCAAGCACGTTGATAATTAAAGATGATGCTCATTGTCGTCGACAAGAGACTGCCACTCATCGCAACCTCTTGGATATTTCGCTATGCATTCAACAAAAAAGTCACACTCGGTGCACTTGGAGAAGCTAGATCCAACGGCCTTGACGTCAACATTCTTAAAGTGAGATTTCCGGAGCTGACTAATTGTGGACTGAGAGACAGGCGCCATGTTACACTTCAAATTAACCTACAGATCATGAAGCAAAAATACAGTTAGAACAGGAGGAAGGATAACATATCAGCCGGCAACCGATAGGCAAAGAAGATGACAAGTACGAGAACTCATGTAGTACCGAATACTGAGTGTGTCGGCCGGCGGCCGATACAGAGAACTAGAGCATACTGCACACACACAGTCGAATCCAGGAACAAAATTCGGGAAATGATGAAGTAAACGGGGAGAAGGAAAGTGAGAGTGTGGTAGCTTACATCGCTGACCTGGCCGCGCATGTGGTCCCAGCTCATCGTGGAAGGGACAACTTTGAGGTTATCGACACGCTTGTTCCCGTTGAGTCTAAACTCACTCGGCATTTGGTCAGCGTTCTCGTCAATGATTTTCTTCAATGTCGCACGAGCTTGAATGGTTCGGGGCCGCAGTCGAAGCGTTCTTGCATTACCATGAGAACCGCTAACGGATCCTGAGATAGCGGCTGCTTTGTAGACGTGGTAAGCAGATCGAGAGACAGCGTGAATGATGTACCAGGCATTATCGCAGACATCAACGCATTCGAGAGTAATGAACCTCCTACCACCGGGGTGTGAACATTAAGCTGCTTCTGGACTGCATAAGCGATCTCCCTTCTAGCTTCAAAAGAGCAAGCATAGAATTTGCGGCGGAGGGTCCTCGTGGACTCCCAGGGGAATGTCTGACAGCATCTATCCTTGCAGCATTTCTGAGAACTAACATTTTGAACCTCGTCGTCGAAGGTTTTAAGTTTGGATTTAAACCTTGCCTTCGGATTCTTGGAAAGGATCCTCCGACGCACAGACTTGTAAGGGTTCCGAGGGACGCCTTGGAGACTAAGGCAGTCAGGGGTATCCTTCCGACCAGCAGTTGAGCAGAGAATAACAATATCAGAGAGAAGTCGGCCGCAGTCATGCCTTGTCCGCGATAAGGGCCAACGCAGTATAGTCATTTGCAGGGCAAAGTTGTCTGACAAAAACATGACACCAACATTAGTATCTCCAAGAACATTCTTATCGCATGCATCGTCTGGAAGGCAGACCTGAATCATTGCCCTACCGAAGAAGGATAGATCTTCATTCAACAAGTCACAACACTTGTTTCTCCACAGCGGTCGGTCAAGACAAGGAAGACCCAATTCAAGACCCGCGTCGACATCACTGTCACTAGACGGTGGGGCTGTGTACCCAACTTCATCCGACGCTCCACATCCTTCCGATCCATCGTTGGGGCAAAGAGAGCGATGCTGGGGTGGTAAAGGGCTGTAGTTGATGTCGGGACATGTAGGGAGAGGAGGATCCTGATTCCCCACATGAGAGTTGGTGGAGAACCCACCATCATTGCTGCGCTCCGAAAAACCGTGCTCAAGAAACGGGTGGCCGGAACTGCCACAGAAATCGGTAGAGGGCAGGGAGTCGAATAGCTCCGCACCGTGATCCTCGACCTTGACCTTCTTCGAAGAAGGGGGTATCGGCTGGCAGCGGATAGGTGTGATAGGCGCCGTCATGAGTTGTACAGGTCGGACCTTGTATCCACTCCAGAGGATGTTGTGCCCAAGACAGTCACCTAGGGTAGTGAAGGCTGGCTCCTAGCAGTAAGCAATAATTCCTACAAAGTCTTTACATATCTTTAAAAGCCGAACAACGACAAAAAAGCTGTGCGGGACGCGGAACCCCTCCCATGTTCCTTTCGGGGAGCACTCGACTATCAGTCCAACACCAGCGCAGTGATGTGCAGACTGATCCACGTGCAGAAGCGCAACCTCCATGTTCACAGTAAGAGTAAGAAACTCTTCGATGGGCTTCTCTTCTATACCTTCAGGTATCGGCCGCCATCCGATAGGTTTCGGGACAGAATCTAATTCATTGATCAATAAGAGGCCTCATATATCGCACCTCCCAGACAATACTTTTACCAACGCACTGACTAAGAAGCTTCAAATCATCCGTGGGAAATGGTATAATCATCTCGATATTACTTGCGATATCCATAACCAGAACCTCCAGCAGGGAGGGGTCACGACGCGCATTCTTTTTAATAACAGCGCGACCAGAGTAATAGAGTCCAGCATGGGTCAACGCGACAACGACGCCCTTAGCTAGCGTCCATCTACCCGACCCACCATTTCTAGTGAAAGAGTCAATTGGTACGGTTTCCAAAACTGATGGCAGCAGACGCTTCATTTCCGTGATCTTCTAGTTACCCCAATGCGAAAGTGGAAGGAGAGTATCGGCCTGCAGCCGATACAATTACAAGTACTAGAATGTGGAAGTGCTAAAATAGTATCGTTCGGCAGCTGACACAGCTAAAAGTACTGGACAGTGGTACCGCAAAGAGTACTTCACAGCGAGGGTAAAACTATAGTATCGGCCGGCAGCTGCTACAGCTACGGGTATTGCTACAGAGAGGGTGAAAAAATAGTATCGGTTGGCAGCCGATACAGATAAGAGTGGAGTTGAATGGCGGGACTGCCAACATTGTATCGGCCGGCAGCCGATACAGCTTCCAGTACTCGAGTGGGGGAACGCGAACACTGTATCGACCGGAAGCCGATACAATAGATTACGCAATCTATATCGGCTGGTCAGACACAAAGGCCTAGGGTTCAGGTGATTAAGACCTAAATTATATCGGCTGATGAGAGGATGATATCGGCCAGCGTCGATGTCTGCAGAGCTAAAAGCTACAACTTGGGAATCCAAAATTAATCTGTAAAATTAACGCTCATAAACTGTAAATATAACTAGGTAGTCCAAGAAGAAGGCATATGCTCGAATATACGACGCAAAAACAATGTAGAAATATTTAAGACAGAGATATTAGCATGAGGAGGAGGGCGAAACAACAGGACAGCATGAGGAGGAGAGCGAGAGGAAAGGACAGCATGAGGAGAGCGAGAGAGAAAGAGAGAAATGTGAAAAATGGGAGTGAATGGGTACCCTAGGCCTACTCCGCTCAGCAAATGGCGCCCAAATCAAGAAAATTTGAATGGAGAGCGGGGGAAGAGCAAGCATTGATTCGTGACGTTTTGGCGGCGAGCAGCCGAATCTTTTCGCGGGCAGCAGGCGGGCAGCAGGCAGGCAGGCGCGGACAGAAGGGCAGGGTCGCGGGCAGGCGCGCCGCCTCATTGAAAGCGACGCGACGGGTCATTTGAAGAGGGAAGGGGTAATACCTCCACCTCCCCCCATTTCTCCCTCATTATGCATTTATCCCTCTCCACTCCTCTCTCTCTCTCCTCCGCGCACCTCTCCGCTCCCCTCTCCTCCGCGCACTATTTTTAAGTCTGCAATATTTGTCTCTTCTGTTTTTGCAATCCGACGCCCGCCGACACGGAGCTTAGCAGCCAGCCGACGCGGAGTGGAGCAGCAGCAGCTGATACGTGGAGTGGAGGAGCCGATACGCGGAGTGGAGCAGCCAATACGCGATGTGCGCGAAACCCTAATCGACCGATATCCGCGTCAGAGCAGCCGATACGACTCGTCCACGATGGCAGAATCTGCAAGGTAAGCCTTCTGTTGTTCTCAGTTATTTGTATCGGCCGCCAGCCGATAGAAGTGTTTTATCGGCTGACAACCGATACAAGCCTTTCTATCGACTGCTGTCGGATATTTGTGCTCTATCTTTTGGCGGCATTTTCATTTATTTGTATCGTTGCCTCTCATTTATGTGTATCGGCTGCCAGCCGATAGAAGTGTTTTATTGGCTGGTAGCCGATTCATGCCATTGTATCGGCCTTATACATGCTAGAAGTATTGATTTTGTACTTTGTGTATATTGTAATGCTAGAAGTATTGTACTTTGTGTATATTGTAATGACTTATCGGCCGGCAGCCGATATGCATAAGCATATCGGCCGGCAGCCGATATGTATAATCCGATTCCGCATGTTTGCTTTCCTGCTTGTGTTCTAGACTGCTTGTTAGCTGTGCTGGTATGTATTGGCCGCCGGCCGACATGCTCGTACTTGCGCTTCGGTGATTCAGGAAGTCGGGACTGCTGAAGAAGATGCTCGGAGACTGCCTCAGCGTCGCCGACGTTTCGGCAGGCGGAATTGTACCGCGTGCTGCGTAGCTAGCATCTCCAATTATAGATGCATGGAGCCTCAACTGGAAGGAACAGCCGTCGGGGAGGGTTGATATCGTGTGCTTCGTGGTGATTAAGGGCAACATGATGCCCGGACACGGGTCCGTCTTGGCGCTTGAGCAGGCCGTTGACAAACCGGAGAATGTCGACGTCCTCATCAGCGTTAGACCCCCCGGCCAACCAGAGGGGGGGGGGGAGGATTTTGTCGCCATATCCCTGCCTTAGGAAAAGTGCAGGGAGGAAGTCTGCGGATCGGCCACTATAAAATACGGCATGATCTTCACGGGGTCAACTCCGGCAAACTTGGAGTTAATGGATTCATGGGATATGGTCAGGAACACGCAGCACGAGGCGAATAAGTACCTCACTGATATTGCGGTGGCTACAGAAAAGCAGAAGAAGAAGGGCGCTCGAAAGAGGAAGGATTCAGGTGTCGGTGACAACGCGGTTGTCAGCGTTGGGGATCTTCCTGTCTTAGCTGGGGAGAGCAATCGCCAGAGAAAGAAAGCGACCAAGGTGGTGGAGCTCAATCTGGACGAAGCGCTTGAGAGAGGAAATCGCATGTCTACAAAGACAAGTGATGCTGAGATCGACGCCATCTACAAGTCGTTGGAGAAGGGCTTGAGTGCTTCATTCCCCTACAAGACAAGGCGGCTTGCAGGGGTAATTCCGTCCGAGAAGCTGCACATCGCACCGGACGAACTGAAGTACCGGAGGATCGCAAAGGAGCGTCTGGGTCAGGTACAATTAGTTTTCTTTTTGCCTTCCTTATTTCTGTATCGGCCGCCAGCCAATACACTCTGCTCATCTTTTATTATCTGTGAATCGTTACTACTCCTTATCTCCACTTCAGTATCGGCTGCCGGCCGATACAGATTTTTGCTGTCGTTTTGATGTCTTGCTTGTCTGTATCAGGTGAAGGCCATATGCAAAGGCTACTGTGCTATCCGGAAGAAGCCTGAGATTCACGGAATCCCTCCAAATTGGAAACCCCTCGCAACGGATTATGGTATGGATTCGGTCATGGACCACATGCCCGCTGAGAACGACACGTACACCATGCCCGACGGGAAGATAGTTCCATGGTGGGAGAACCCATATACTCATTGGTACATCATTGGGGGGCAGCACACCGTCACAGCTTGCCGGAAGCTCGCTGACACATTTCCGTGGGGTTCGGATGCTCGGAGGCAACTTCTGGAATTTGAAGTCATCTCTGTCCACAGCACGGATCCGCGGCAGCTAGTTCATGTCTCCAACGCGCTCAACCTTAACATTGCGGAGAAGGTTGCGAGGGAGACGTTTCGATCCTGCACTGAGCTCGGGCGTGGAGCATGGATCCGAGCTGGTCGTCCGCTACCCCACCGTGGAGGCGGAAAGAGCTCCAAGGAGTACGAGGTATGTCTTCTTCTCGGTATCGACCGGCGGCCAATACCTTCTAGCTATTTTCTTCTTGCAACACGTAATTCATTAAAATGGGAATATTCAAATTATCATCAAATAACATATTTTGTTAAAGTAAGGAAATTTTTCTATTATCATCGACCTAAATTCCACAAAAAGGACTTCAGCTCGACATAAAGTGCAAAATAAGAAACTCAAAACTCTCTAATACAAGGAAAACATCCCATTAAAACAAGAAACTCAACTATATTGAGAACATATATTTGGAATGGTCAAATCACACTCCATATCTAATCTAAAAAGAATAGCACATCAGAACGGAAAACACATTAAAATGAGTAATCATCACAATATCAAATATTACATATAGTTCTAAAGATACGATTCTATTTAAAATATCAGTTACAATACAGTGCTACTACAAAAAAAATTACACCAATCTACTTATCTAATTCTGCCTAGAACGAGAAAGCTCTAAACAACTTCAACGTTATTGAACTTAAAATCAATTTGTGAAAAAATTATGGACGAGCTCTTGCCCACTTTGTCCTCCATAATAGCTAAAGCCGCGATTGACTATTTAGGTCGACGTGACCTAAATACCAATGTCTTCAGTGATCAAAATGCTTATTCGTCCTCCACCTCAAAACCCAGAATACTTTGTTGCTCTGATCCACTCTGTCCTCCATAATAGCTAAAGCCTCGATTGACTATTTAGGTCGACGTGACCTAAATACCAATGTCTTGAGTGATCAAACAATTTTATTCATCCTCGACCTCAAAACGCAGAATACTTTGTTTGATGATAGTTACCTGTTGCTCAGATATTGAGATTGTTGGACGTTGAGATCCAACTTTGGCACTCGATTTCCATGCTGTAAAAATAGCACCAGCATAAAGCCAGACCGGGTCATGGCTGTCATCAAAAACCCATTTAAAATTCTTTTGTGTGTCCCAGCCGACATAGGTATGTTGAACAAGAGCGCGCTTGCTAAAAGGTTTAAAAAATTGAATTTGAATACATTCCGGATTGTTGCGATCTACATCGAAATCAGTCAAAGCCCGCGCAATCCAAAAGGGTCGAGCATCTCCATCTGCAGGACGTAAAGCCAAGAAGTAGCCAGCATAAACATCTCGACGAACGCGAAATGACTCTCTTGGTTTATCAAACAATCGGCCAATAAAATGGGGGTCTTGCCCATATTCCTCGCGTAATTTGCCAGTGTTCAGATATTCTCGAATCAACGGTACTCGAGACAAAGGCCAACATCCATTCTTCAAAGTAGAAGAAACCTCTATGGGCACCAACAATAAATCATTGACTGCACGCCAATATCGTAAAACGGAATCATGTCGTCGACGAAACTCTCCTGACAAGTCTTGGGCACATGAAGTTTCCTACAACTTAATGAAACCTGATATACCTTTCACAATTTCATGGATATTCTTCATAGGAATTGACGCTAGAGGTTTCATTTCTCCCGTAGGCAATAGAGGCATACCAGTAATAGAATTCTCTTTCCACAGTTTTATTCCTTCACTAGTCGATGGAAGCCACTCATTGTCAGAACATAACATCTTGTACTTCATCATGGGCCACCCGTTGTCATGTTTGAAAAATTTGAATTGTTGCCCTTCCGAATGACCAACAAGAACTTCGTCTTTAGAAGCGATGAAATCCTTGATATATCCTTTAAAATCGGGAATCTCCTCAATCAGATGCGGAATAATTGGGAGTGCCTCAGCATCCATGAACGATTTCATCAGAAGAGGAATCGTCAAATAGTCATTCTCCTTTAAAATCATACTCCAACGTCCAAACAGAGCGTCAATATCTTCGTGAGTATGTCCAACTAAAAGAAAATTGACGTAAATTTCACGCAAAACGCCCATATGTACCAGAAGGGACCAAAAGCAAAACATAAACCGATTTTTGTTATCGGAGGCGGCGTTGTCAAGTTGCACATGTAAAACTGGAGGAAGGGTTTCCGTAGCTCCTGATGACTCACTCTCAGGCAAAAGAGAGTTCAAACAAGCATCTTTTCCAACAAGCAATGCCTCAAACAAAGGATGCGTTCCAGATCCAGCAAACAATGACTTGGAATGTGATATCGGAACTCCTTCTAAATCCCGGAGAAGCTTCAAAATAGATCCAACAGTGTGATTGCAATCACTAGGATAAATGTCAAGTCCATAGTGAGCATAACGAACATCGCAATGCCCGTGAGCAATCATTCCCGTCACAGCAATAGAAAGTTTCATAAGTGCATCGTTTGTTTTTGTTTTGTGATTGAACAAAGGACAAGCCGTTTTTGCATGATCCATTTTGTCGTGGATAATGCAAAGAACATCTTTGGGTCTCTGAATAGATAAAGAGCGGTTTGTATAATAATACTCACGATGTGTTCGTTGATGGTCCAAGTGCAATTTAAGCTTTTTGATCCACATGTTCTCTTCACTTGAATCTGGCACCATGGACTTGATCATGGTCTCAAGTTTATCACACGTTGCACATCGCGCAAAATTGTCTCCGGGTGCTTTCTTCGAATACTCGGAGAATATTGTACGCCTAATCTTGCTGAGAGTACTTTGCGCGATGAATTTGAGCCCCAACCTCTCGTTGATGAGATTGATATCTGGGATCGTATCTTTCCATTTGAAGGAGGAAGGCAATGACCATGATACTACTTTGAGTCCATTACTCAACATCTTGGCTTTGTGCGGCATATGATCAGCTGCGTTGTCGATTAACACTTTAAGCGTTGCAGCAGCTTGCTTCACATGAAGTCGTGGTTTCTTGGAGCCAACATTCCCGTGATGTCGAGCCCGTAGACCAGCAGCCGCCTCTGCTTTCTTCCTGTAAAACGTTGCAGGAGGAACTCCAGTAATATTCTGCCATGCTCGAGCACAAATATCAATACCTTCCGTTGTAACCATCATACTTCCGTCAGCAGTTTTATGAAATCGATGATGTACATCAATCTTAAAATGCGCCTTGAACTTAAAATTTGAAGACTCGTACATCTGCTTTCTCAAGGTCAGAATCTTTTGGCGAGGGAACGGCTGACAGCAATTTTTAGTGCAACACTTCATACTTGCAACCAAATTGACAGACTCCACAGTCAATAGTTGCTCTTCCCTCCGAGTTCTGTAGATCTTAGGATGTCTTTCTCCCAAAGTATACGGACGAACTCCTTTCCTCTTCAGTTGATCTCGAGCATAAACTGCAATATTGTATTGCTCGCGATGCAAATGATCAAGTAATGACCAACCGTCATGAATGGCGTGGCTGAGATCCCATTTTAATGACTAAAATATTGTATCAGAAGGCAGAAACTCTAAATCCAAGCACTTTACGATCTGAACAACTACTTGATCATCTCTCAAAGGCTCGTCATCGGAGCCCAGTACACAATCAGACCCCACACTTTGACAAATACCCTCTGCAACAATGGCCCCTCCAGGATTCAATAGTGTCACAAATTTGGTTATCCATTTGCATCTTGGGAGTCCGGGACAATCCTTCAATCGCTCCGGTAGAACGAGCTCAACATCTTCCAAATCCTAATAACCAAAAAACAATTATGTTAAACAAGGAACCACCATAGAAGTCGATGAAAACAAAGCCGTGAAGATTACAATACCTCTGAAGAAAGACCTCGATTGTCCTAGTCGTCATCGGACGCACTACTCGCCATGTAAAGCAGTCACACCCTGATTATAGCTCCGTGAATATCCTATACAACATAACAAAAGATTCAAATAACGTTTAGTGGAAATGAACACGCAAACATGAATCCTCGGAACATGCTGAGTAAAACCTAGGCAAGTAGTATTTAGCTCGACTAGACTTAATATCCTACCTAATATACTAGTTTATAAATAAGCATTTGACATCAAATAGGAACGATCTAAACCTTCAGACTGTGGACATAGCTCGAAACAATAACTTAAACAAATACTGTGCGTTTAGGAGGCATCGACCTAAACAGATCGCGTTTACCAGGCAGCGATCTAAACTCTCTGCATTACGCAGACAGCGACCTAACCACTGCATCTATTTGGGATCGACCTAAACACTGCGTTTAGCAGACAGCGACCTAACCACTGCCTGGAGATGGGATCGACCTGAAAATGCATGTTTAGCAGGCAGCGACCTAAACACTGTGCGTTTAGCAAACAACGACCTAACACTACATTCAGTTCCGAGAGTTCATACAACTGTGCGTTTAGGATGCAGCGACCTAAACACTGCGATAAACAGGCAGAGACCTACACAGTGTGCTTAGCAGGCAAGGACCTAATCACTGATTGTATAGCAGACAGAGACCAAAGCACTCATCGTTAAAAGGGAGCGACCTGAACACTGCGTTCGGTTGGAGGTGACAGAAATAGTGCGTTTAGCAGGCAGCGACCTAAACACTCTAAGATACACAATCTAAGTTTAACAGGCATCAATATACACACAGTGTGCTTACCAGGCAGCGACCTTAACACTAAGTTAAACAGGCATCGAAGTATACACCGTGAATTTACAAGGCACCGGCCTAATATCTGTGCATTAAGCAGGTAGCGACGTAAACACATTGTGCGTTTAGCAGACATTGACCTAGACTGTGCGATTAGCAGACATTGACCTAGACTGTGCGATTAGCAGACAACGACCTAAACAAAGTGCGTTTAGCAGACAACGACCTAAACAATGTGCAATTAGCAGACAGCAACCTAAATAATGTGCGTTTAGCAGACAACGACCTAAACAATGTGCGTTTAGCAGAGAGCGACCTAAACAATGTGCGTTTAGCAGACAACGACCTAAACAGTGTGCGTTTAGCAGACAGCGACCTAGACAATGTGCGTTTAGCAGACAGCGACCTAAACACTGCGATTAGCAGACAGCGACCTAAACAATGTGCGTTTAGCAGATAGCGACCTAAACACACTGTGCGTTTAGCAGACATTGACCTAAAATTGCGTTAAGATGGGAGAGACCTAACCATTGTGCGTTTATGAAGTAGCGACCTAAACACTGCGTTAAACAGGCATCGACGTATACACCGTGCGCTTAGCGGGTAGCGACCTAAAAATTGTGCGTTGTACAGGCAGCTACCTAAAGCTGTGCATTTAGCAGGATGCTACCTAAATCTATGCGTTTAGCAGGCTGCTACCTAAAAGCTGTGCGTTTAGCAGGCTGCGACCTAAAAGCTGTGCGTTTAGCTCGTGAAATAGGAAATACCTGTTTTTGCGACCTAAATGCACAGGCATCGACCTAAGTGCACACTGTGATTCTAGAATTTGTAGTGATGTAAAATGAATCGCGCGGAGAGGTCGCAAATAGCAAGATGAAATAACAATGCAATTGCGCATGGAGTGGTCGCAAATAGCAAGATGAAATAACGATGCAATTGCGCAATGGCGTACCTGATAGAGCGCACAAACACACCCTAGCGCACTGACGCGATAAGTGGCAGCAGCAACGACGCGGAGCGCAACTCAGTGAGGCCGGAAGTGTGGCAAAGAAGAACGGGAAGTGGCGGCGGCAAAGCAAGAACGGGAAGGGGCGGCAAAGAAGAACGGCGAAGGCGGCGGCAGCAAGGCCTCCTCGAGAGCGGAGCACTAGCCTTTGCGGAGCAACGCTGGGTCATCTTGGAGAGCGAGGCGCGCGCGGGCGAGCGGAGAGCTTTTGCTTCGGCACCGGCGAAGCGAAGCGCTGCGAGGAGCGGAGTCGCTTGCTCGGCACCAAGCGGAGCGGCCGCTGGGCGGGGTCGCGAGAGAGCGAGCCGGCTAGGGCCCCTGGTCAGGGGAAATCAGAAATCGTAAGTGGGCGGGAAGCTTGCGCCAACGGGTGGCGGGCTGCCTGCGCATTGATGGCGGAGTGGGGCCGCTGCCCGGCCTGCCCTCCGCGATGTGGCGGCGTGGGCCCGCTGCCCGGGGGTGCCCGCTGCCCCAAATAAATCCAATAATACAATAAAATTAAGTCTTAAATTTATTTGAATTACAAAATTAAGACATAATTCTAGTGATTAAAATAAATAAAAAATCAAAAAACAAATCCGTAATGCAACTAACTTATTTATTTCAAAATCATGCATTAAGTACTGAATTATACATAGGCCGATAAGTAATTTATTACTCTTTCTATTACATTTTCTAACGATGTGCTAAATAATTCACTTTAGATCAATCCCAAAATAGATGAATTAAAATAATTCAAAATAACACAATCTACTAATTCAAATCTTAGAATAACACATTCAAAATAACTAAATTATTCCTATATTAGTACATATACTTATCGAGTTACTAATCTTTAGGGTTTAGAGTTAAAGGTTTTCTAAACCCTAAACCCTAAACCCTAAACCCTAAAGTCAACAATTTTGATCCTACAATACCTCTGTTGGAAAGTAGTAGTACTAATATTTGTAGGTTCTTGAACGTAATTTTTCAAATACTTGGATTAGAATAATTTGCTTAAAATACATGTACACAAAAATTAGAATACTACATTTAAAATGTTTGAATCCTAATTATTCTTTTACTACTTCACCAAATTTAATAAGAATTCTGTTATAAGTTCATACTTTTTTAATAAATACACCTTGTTTTGAATGCCGCTTGCAAAGTAGAAAAGACTCAGCCTTGTTATGCGCTTTTTATCCTTAGCAATGCCTTGAGAACGTAGTGTGTTCAGCGTTTTAAGCGCAGGGCTGCCTACAGCGACGACTCGGCTTGCTGTAGAGTGGGTGCTAATTCTCTTTGAATTGTAAAGCAGTAGTATAAAGCAATGTTATAAAGCAATGGTATAAAGCAACTGCTTACATTCCTTCGAGCAAGTGAAAGACGACACTCGACTTGTGTTGAGTTTCAATTTGGTACGAAAAGATTGCAATAAGTCTTATACATTTTGCATTCTTCTATGTTGAGGAGTGTTGAAACATTGCTACAACTATGATAAGAAGCTGCAAATCGGCAAATACAAAGTTTTTTTTCACCAAGTTTGGGATTGTGTTTCTTTCTGAACTAATACGTCTAGGCGAATTGCAATTTTGAAACATAAGAAGATAAAGAATACCAATTTTCTTTATTACATTTTAAATTCTGAATTTATCATTACTTTAACAACGTTTTTGCTTGATATACACCGTTGTTCATTTGATATACACTATTGCTTATTTGATATATACCGTTTTTTGTTTGTTATACATTGTCGCATATAAAACTTAAAAAAAAATTAAGAAGTCATGTTCACGAAAAGAAGAAATGTAATTTACCAGTATTTTTTTAATTTAAAACCTATTAAAATTGTCAATGCTGACCAATATATTCTATATAGACTAAATGTTGATTAATTTTGCAATTCAATTTAACTAACTAGAATATCGAAGAAATGTAAGATTGAAATATCCAAACTTTTATGTTATAAATAAGTTATTTTACTCTTATTAACTAAGAACAATATAATTTGATTAAATTCAAACAAAGAAGAAAAATAGCAAATTAAACAATAAGAAAAATTATAAATTTTGCTTAAATCAAAAGTTAGCATGTGTAAATTATAAGATTTAATATATAAAAACATACCAGTATTAGATCTATACGGTTCTGATCAAAATAAACAAAATAAACAGTACAAAATAAACAAAATGTTGAAAAATAACCAAAAAATAGATTAATGAAATGATGATAAAAATACCATTATTTGGCTAAGTAAATATCATCTTATGAATATTATATAAACAATTTATTTTTTTTTAGAAATGCGAAAAATATTATTGACGGAATCGCATCTATATGTAATGTTATGAAAGCAATTTATATAACTAACAATAATAAATAAGTAAGAAATGTAAATGTAATAACTCTTTATATATTCATAAAATATTAGAAAAATGTAATAAATGTGTTATTTTTGTATGTTTTTTACTAAACTTTATATATGTATTTTATTTTATACCAAACATTTAAAACATTAAGAAAACATTCTACTGTAGAAGTGTAATTTCTAATATATTAGTAATAACTAAGACAGTTGTGATCCAGCTATTAATGACTATATAGAAATGATATTATTTTGACTAACGCAACTATATGTAATTATTTATTTGCAATGACGAGATTTTGAATGATTAAAACTCGAGAAGTTAGAACAAGAACTTACATGTTTTACACAATATGAAAAACATAATTATCATAAAGTATTGTCTCAAAGATTCTAAAATAATCGTAAATTTTGAATTGTATGTAACCGAAAAATGTTTCTAAATTAAGTTCCATTACTTTATAATTAGTTAAGATGTGTATATTTTTTTAAATTAATCTAAAATGTTAGTAATTGTAAATAGTTATTATTGGCTAAAATCAGTCCTTATATGAATATATCGAAATAAAATACAAGTAATTAATGTGAGACCTTAATAATTTTCGTGAAATAGAACAAAATATTACAATAATAAAACCTTGTTGTGTTTGTGATTGAAAAGTAATTCGGAACAATATAGCAAATCAAACAGAGATCATTAAATTGATATTTTGAAGTTAACTTTTAAACGCTTGAGTCTATTTTTAGCAAAATAGCACATTTTCATGAAAATCGTCTTAGATAAAAATCATTAGAACCTATTAGAAGTTCAATCGTACAAACTTGTAATAGATTTATCGAAGATCGTGTGGACCAAAATTTTGTGCCTTATAAATTGTAAGATCGAAACATATTAATATTTAAAATTAACTGCAAAATTATTTATATACACTTGGAGGTAAAATTGCTACTAATATACATATTGCATTATAATAATCACCAACGAGAAAAAGTTGATCCTATTCATTTTTAAGAGTCCTTTACTCAACAAAAATACATCCAAACAATTTCTTGGCTGAAATAAAAGCCATGCAATGGTAAAAACTACCAAATATTTTACAAAAAAAATATAGCTAAAAGTTAGACTCTTACCTATCAATTTGATGCATTATGTTCAAAACATTTTCGATCTTATTTAAGTTTCTATCACTTAGACTACACAGTAATTGAGGGTCATCAAAAAAAATTAATATTTAAATTCTAAATATTGAAATTCTAAATATGAAATTGAATTCTAAATATTGAAATACTATTTTTAATTTCACATAATTGTTTGCAATGGTAAAGCACAGGGTTGGAAACCCAAAAACAAGAGTTGTCTTCCCTTAATTGCATACCTTTAATTCATACTTTATTGCATGCACTTGCAAATTTTAGAACACGAACTAAACCTGATTAATAACCAAATCGGGTATGAATTTAATTTCGTAGTGAATAATTAGAAACAATTATCTTCCACTAAAATCGCATATTAAATGATAAAATAGTAATAAAGTAGAAATAAATGATGGGAACTCATAATATTTACGTCAAATATTCTTACAATAATAAAACTTTGTCCTGTTTGTGATAGAAGGCTATCACAATATAATTCGGAACAATCTATCAAATCAATTATAGTCTTCCGAATTGAATGGCGTTTATAACTTATTAAACTTCGAATATGTAACAAAATACATAAAAAAGTAACTTTTATAATTTGCTTATTGCTCTTCCAAATTGAGGTTCGATCATAATCCGCTTGATTGGACTTTTTGGGGTTAAATAAATCAAAAAAAGTGCAGTAAAGTGATCCAGAGAATATTCTAAGAATTAGAAAATTAATAAGCTTGGACATTTTGTAAGTAATGAAAGTGCAAAAAAAGACATGCAAAAATAGATATTGTGGATTAGTGTGTTTGAATTAAAAACGTGTAGCAATTTAATTACGCAATGTCAACATTGTATGGGCAGCGGGCATCACGGGGCAGCTTGGGCACCCTGGGCACGCTGCCCCATCACGGACGGGCAGCGGGCACCCAGGACAGCGCTGCCCCATTACCCACGGGCAGCGGGCAGAGAGAGGCAGCCGGGGCAGCCCAGGCAGCGCCCTAGCGCCGCCGAAAGCCCGTGGGGCAGCCCGCGCAGCCGCCACGCGTCATGGTTTTCGGGCAGCCGGCGAAGTCGCCGACATCTCCCGCCAAGGCTCCCCGCCGACACTCTCGCTCGCTTTCCTGTTCTTCCTCGTTGCGCTCGTTTGCTGTTTTTCCTCGTTGCGCTCACTTTGTTGCTCGTTGTGCTCTTTGATTGCCGCTTGCGATTGCAGCTCTGCCCTATTGCGCTGCCGTTTGCAACTCTGCCATTTTGCGCCGATCGCCGGTGTTTTCGTGGTGGTTTTTGTCGCGTCGCCCTGCAGTGCTTCCGCAGCTCCGCATTTCTTTTCCATTTTGTTTTTTTTTGCTTTTGTTGGACGCTCGTTGGCGCGCTCGTTCTCCGCGGTCCTGGTGGTGGGTTTCCTGCATTTCTATTATCATCTTTGCAATTTTGGATTTTTGCTTGAGCTGGGGTTTTTTCATTCAGCTTTGATTAGGTCGTGCTGTGTGTTTAACGCTGATTTCTGGCTAGGGTATCTGCGCATTCGGACTGCCCTAGCGCTTCTGTGTGCTCTCTCAATCTTATTCAGGTATGCAATTTCTTTACAGCATTGCAATTTGAATTTGATGTTGCATTTTGCAACCTCTCCGCTCGATTAATTTTCCATAACTAGAGTAACATTGTGCATTTAGGTCGATGGGTGTGCATTTAGGTCGATGGGTGTGCATTTAGGTCGATGAGTGTGCATTTAGGTCACAAAATGAGAAATTTCCTATTTCACGAGCTAAACGCATATCTTTTAGGTGGAAATTTCTGGTATCTCCCATTTCACGAGCTAAACGCACAGCTTTTAGGTAGCAGCCTCCTAAACGCACACTTTTAGGTAGCCGCCTCCTAAACGCACACTTTTTAGGTAGCTGCTTCCTAAACGCACACTTTTTAGGTAGCTGCGTCCTAATTGCCCACTTTTTAGGTAGCTGCCTCCTAAACGCACACTTTTTTGGTAGCTGCCTCCTAATTGCACACTTTTTAGGTAGCTGCCTCCTTTACGCACACTTTTAAGGTAACTGCCTCCTAAACGCACACTTTTTAGGTAGCTGCCTCCTAATTGCACACTATTTAGGTAGCTGCCTTCTAAACGCACAGCTCTTACGTAGCTGCCTGCTTAATCCACTGCTTTTTGGTAGCTGCTTTCTAAACGCACAGCTGTAAGGTAGCTAATTGCTAAACGCACACCTTATGTCACATCCCTTTCCAAAGGATGCCCGAACACCGTGGTGAGCCGAGAGGACCCCGGGAGTGACGTCCCGGGCTTGGCAAGAGACAAGGTGAAGTGACCAAGGGGAGTCCCGAGCAAACAGCATGCAATGGCGTCGTGCTTGGGACGAATTGGGTGGTGTGCCTTACATGGTTGGAAACCTTGTTTGAGCACGCACCCACGGGTCCAAAGAACGCGCGATTTGGAGTTGTGAGTCATGAGATATGACTCTCCAAAGTTGGAGCGCGTTCCGGGACACTCCGGGACTCGGGAGTGTTGCCTTTCGGGACTCAAAATGTCGTCCTTCTTGGATGGCGGCATGTTGCATGTCTTTGGAAAGCTCTAGACAAGAGCTTTCCAAAATGCTAAGGCTCGTGAGGAGCAAAGCAATGCTTTGGGAGATATGGCTCTCCAAAGCATCGGGACTTCGGGACTCCGGGACTGCTGCCTCCCGGGACTCCCGAATGTTCAGAGGAGCATAGCTCCCACATGGAAGCTCCGATTGGGACAAGTAAGGACTCCATCGACATCTACTCGAAGAGTAGATGTCGAAAATGGGCTCGCACGTCCCATTTGGATAACTGAGCTACAAGTTAGCCCGAGAAGAAGATACGGCCCGTTTTTGAGACTAAGGCAAAAACGGGTGGTCTTCCAAAACAAATGAGTGTCACGGAAGGCCCCTCAACACAAGAGGGGGGGGGCCTACCGAAGACTCCAGAGAGTACTATGAGGAGGGGTGGTCTCCCTCCTCACTTGCACATGGTGCCCTGAGGAGCCGGGGTGGCTCCAAGGGGTGAAGCTTGGGATGGGGCCTCACTCCCGCACCTTGTGGAAAGTAGAGAGTGCTTTGGAGCCTCTCTAAACATGGGGTAGGGAAGTGTCCCTCTCCAAGTTAGTCCCTGTGATAAGTAGTGCCGGTTCCCGGGAGTGACCGGGAATGGCTCAAGAAGGTGAGGCATGGAAAGGAAGCCTCACTCCTACATCTTGGGCATTGTGGGATGCTCTTGAGCATCCCGCAACATTGGGTTGGAAAGAGTCCCGCTCCAAACTAGTCCCCGGGAAAACTAGTGCCGCATTCCGGAGGATTTCCGGCAAAGTCCCGAATGGGGTGAGAAACAAGAGTGGAAGGGGACTAGTGGGAAGTTGGACAATGGATAAGGGCGGTTAGCTCCGGGGGTGATTAGTAGCACCCTTGGGAGCTTGGACATTTGTGGAAGGCCGCCCCGTGCCACCAAGTGGCATGCCCATGTGTTGGTGGGAGTTCCGGGTTGGCATACCCATGTGTTGGTGGGAGTTCCGGGTAATGAGTACCGGATAATGAGTTATGGAGTCAAGGTGGGTTGGACACCTTGACTTAGAATGGTGCTAACATTGTGTGTGTGGGGCACATGCAAGTGTTAGCAAAGTCGTGGCCGGTTGCTACCAACTAAGTGAGCCGGGATTCCGCTACCAAGTAAGGCTCACTAAGCAAAAAAAGTGTGTTGGAGTAATTAGAGTTGCGACACCTTATATGTACGTGCTTTCTAAACGAGTAGCTTTTAGGTAGCACCCTGCTAAATGCACATTTTTTAGGTAGTTGCCTCCTTAACTCACAGCCCCTACGTAGCTTCCTCCTAAACGCACAGATGTTAGGTACATGCCTTCTGAACGCATATCTTTTAGGTATTTGCTTGCTTAACGCATATCTTTTAGCTAGGTACTTGCCTGCTAAACGAACATATTTTAGGTAGCTGCCTGCTAAACGCACATCTTTTAGGTAGAGGCCTCAAAAACGCACAGCTGTTAGGTTCATGCCTGATATCGCTTAGCTCTTTAGGTAGCTTTCTGCTAAACGCACCGTTATTGCGCTGAATTGCAGACATGGCTCGCACGAAGCAGACTGCTACAATTGTTCCCGCTCCCGCAGAGAGGGACATCCGTTCTAGGAGTCAGGATGAACCTCATGACAATCAGGTATGAATTTTTCTTGTACTTTAATGGTTTGTTTTAAAATTCTGATTGTTTGTTTTTAAGTTCATTATCAGTAGATGTTAGGCAGATGACATCATAGCGCACATCTTTTCGGTAGGTGCCTGCTTGTCATGGGCCAAGGCCTCATTGATAAGCTCGGATGTTCACTCGCTATTAATTTTATACATAGAACTTCAGCAGTAGAGCTAAAGTATAGCCTCGGCAGTAGAGCTAAAGTATAGCCTCGGCAGTAGAGCTAAAGTATAGCCTCGGCAGTAGAGCTAAAGTATAGCCTCGGCAGTAGAGCTAAAGTATAGCCTCGGCAGTAGAGCTAAAGTATAGCCTCGGCAATTGAGCCAAGAGATTAGTATATAAGGGACTCTTATTCATTGTAAACCTAAGTCTTGGATCAATATATTTCTTTTGTAGTTTTTGCTTGTTTTGACAGCTAGACTCTTACATAATCCAAGACTTCTCTTGATTTTCTGAAGGGCTTCATCCTCCCTTGTTTTTTCAAACGACAAAAGTAGGACATTGATTAGATTGAGGAACTTATCCACCCTCGTGGTAGTGATTGAAGATAGCCACAGAACCGGGACGCATTTGAAGGCTTTGCGAAGCCTGAAGAGTTGATTGAGAGGTGTTGCTTTTTGAGATGGAGAACGCCCAGATGATCGATGATGAGATCTTGCAGCAGCAGCAGCAGGCGCAAGGAGAAATTACGGCTGAAGACTATCAACAGAAATCGTGAGGTTGCGCACACAACTTCAAGCTTCTCAGCAAGCTGAGAAGTTGGCTATCAAGCAGTTGGTTGCACAACAGTCGCAGGTGGCTCCAGCGGCTGGACAATTCACGAGTTTAGGAGGTCCGTCTTCATCACAGATGATGCCGCAATCGATGCAGCAACAATATGGAGGAACTGCCGTCGCATTGCGCAAGCGATTGCCAGATATTTCAAAGTTTGACGGAGTCGCAAGGGCTACCCGATATGGAAGGTCGAAGCGGATAACAAGCTTCAATTGATGGAGTCAGATTTGGTACACCTCAAGATCAAGCCGCATACTTGTTTTCGAGGATGGACGCGAAGGCGCGATGATGGTAGTATCTTTCTACCAAAATCAACGTGGTTGCAATGCGGCGACTTTTATTCAACATCTTGACAATACACATCGACCCGAAGCAAAGAAATGCAAGCATTGAATCGGCTTCAAGCAATGAAGCAGGGTAGGGAGTCATTCGCAACATTCTTGCCCAAGTTTGAGAAGGAGCTTGGTGAGAGTCAACTTACCATGGTTCCGGATATGGTGAAGATAGGATATCTTCGCGGTGCTCTCAACTCAGAGATGCAACGCGATGATTGGACCTATGACGTACATCGATTATGGTATGTTTGTCCAAGCTTTGTTGGCGGTCGGCCCTCAACTTGATTGCTTGCAATATCAGAAGGGTCGTGCAGCTCCGATCGCGACATCAAATCGCGTATGGCCAGATGGAGATGAGATGGATTGGATGCCTACAGTCCAAATAAGCAAGCTTCGGAGACGTCTGACTTTGGAGGAACAACAACGGTGTCGCCAAGAGGGACGCTGTTTTTTATGTTTGAAGCGAGGCCACCGTGCAAATGACTGTTCATCCAAGCAAGGTGAAGGCAATGAGAAGAAGAAGAAAGAGAGCGCGGACAAAACTTTGATAGTGCGCGCAGAAAAAAAGAAGAGCAATGTCAAGATAGAGGAGGTCAAAGAGATGGAGAGTTGTGACTACGATGTAGAGTCGGAAAACGAGCAGCGACTTCCGCATACGACTCGATCGGAGGCGTGGAGGCGGGTTGTCAAAGTTGAAGAATCTAGGAGACAAAGAGAGACACGGGTGGTATGTATGTTGATGTTTTAATAAACTCAACTATATCTACTCGTGCTTTGTGTGATTCTGGATGCCAATGCTTTGCAACTGTGTCTGAGCAATTTGTTCGACGGAGAGGGTTGGATGCGTCATCTATTCAACCTAGATCTTTGGAGCAAGTTACGACAATGAAGAAGCGGCCTATGATTTGCCAAATTGCAAATTTTATGGCCGATATTGATGGTATGGAGGAGAAGATTGTTGCCTATGTTATTCTAGGACAGATAGATGATATAATCTTGAGAAAATGTTGGATGGAGCGACATGATGCAAGTGTTCGACCTGCTAAAGAAGAGGTTTGCATTCGAAAACCTTTCAAGATGATTGTGAAGACTCGACCGATTACGTTGGAGCCAATGCAAGAGATACGTGCATCAGTGATTCAAACTTTGCGGAGAAGCGGTGAACCAAGAGGTTTTTAGTGCCACTTGGTTGACATCCGGAAGGCACTACAAATGAAGGTGTATAGGGACCCGCACAACATGCTCCCGACCGCTCATGCCGATTATTGACGCTTTTAATCGACAAGATGCAAAGTCGTTGCCCCGCATAGGAAAGGGGTTGATCATGAGATCAATCTTATTGAAGGAAGACTAATGATGACATCCCCATGCCATGCCGACGATCGATCCAAGGATCAATTATTAGTTTTGCGCAAGACCCTTACGGAGTTGTTGGATAATGGATTTATTCGCGTAAGTAATTCACTGCGCAGCAGCTCCGGTCATATTTGTGAAGAAACCTGGCGGAGGATTGCGATTACGTGTTGACTATTCGATTGAACGAGATGAGTCGGAAGGACAGCTATCCGATTCCGCGCATTGATGAGACGTTAAGATCCATTGCTTTGCAGACCAAATATATCTCCAAGATTGATGTAATCTCTGCGTTTCATCGGATACGTGTGAAAGAAGGTGACGAGTGGAAGACGGCGTTCAAAACACGCTTTGGCTTATATGAGTGGTTGGTCACACCGTTTGACCGACGGGCGTACCACGCAACTTTTCAATATATATCAATTGGATACTTCGCGACGAATTGGATATATCTTTGCTCCCATATATTGATGACGTGGTGATCTATAGTGATACTCAAAAAGAACATCGTGATGCAGTTCTCAGGATCATCCGTAAGCTTGCTAACGCAGGGCTTCAACTTGATTTTGATAAGAGCGAGTTTGAAGCAGGCACTATTAAGTATCTTGGATATTTGGTGAAGACCGGTTGGGGTTTGCAGGCTGATCCAGCAAAACTTGAGGCAATTCGTCAATGGGAGCCGCCAACAAAAGTGAAAGGAGTTCGTGGATATTTAGGTTTCTGCAATTATTATCGACAATTCATAGATGGATATTCTAACATTGCAGAACCTCTTACTCGACTAACGCGGAAAGATCAACCTTTCCATTGGACATCAAAATGTCAACATGCCTTTGATCGATTGAAGGAGGCATTAATTCATGCGCCGGTGCTCGTTAAATGGACTCCAGGTTTGGAAACAACCATTGAATGTGATTCCTCTGGTTATGCTGTTGGTGGCACCTTAATGCAAAAGGTGGACGGACTTTGGCATGCGGTTGCTTATTTCTCGAAAAAACACAGTCCAGCGGAGTCCAATTATCCGATTCATGACAAGGAAATGCTAGCAGTTGTACATTGCATCTGCGAGTGGCGTACATTACTTGTTGGCCAACATTTTGAAGTGAGTTCAGATCATCGCAATTTGGCTTATTTTCAGAAGAAGCAACATTTGAGCGAGAGGCAAATGCGTTGGGCCTACGAGTTGAATGATTTTGACTTTGAGATCGTGCACAAGCCTGGCAAGGATCAAGTTCAATCGGATGCACTTTCTCGTCGGGAACAGGATCTTCCCCAACACGCAGATGATGATCGAATCATGAATCGATATCATCAACTTTTGGACGGAGATGATGGCGCTTTGAAGGTTGTCGCTAAATCCGCATGGATCACAGATGGTGATGCAGATTCAGAGAAAGAGGCTCCTGCTACAGAGTCGATAATGACCCCGCGTCCCATATGTCCATTTATTGACGCAGAGATGATTGCATTATGGGATGTTGCCCTGCAAACAAATCATCGTCATTGGAAGATGCGAAAGGCGGTTATGGATGGTGAGCGCCGACTACCTAAAGAATGGAGCTTACCTATCACGATTAGTGAGTGTTACGTAGATTCGTGTCATCGATTGCGTTGGCATGGACGAATATGGATTCCGCGCACGAACCTCTTGGACGCGTTTGATCCAATCTACTCATGATTCACCACTAGCAGGACATCCAGGTCGTGAGGGTACGCGTGACTTGATTGCACGTGAATATACGTGGCCTGGGTTGACACAAGATGTTCGGAGATTTGTACGGAACTGCAACGTGTGTGGAAAATCGAAGATTTGGCGGGAGCAGAAGCAAGGGTTGCTAAAACCTTTGCCAATTCCAGCACGGATTTGGACCGAGCTCTCCATTGATTTTATTACGGATTGGCACCAAGCAAATGATCGCACAAATATCATGGTTGTGACAGACCGTTTGTCCAAATCTATCATTGCTGTGCCTATGAAGACAATTCGTGCACTTGATGTGGCTCACAAACTTTTAGAGCAAGTTTTTCAGCATCACGGATTGCCTGCAGCAATTGTGTCGGATCGTGGTAGTCAATTTGTTAGTCCGCTTTGGATGTATATGCAGATTGATGAAGATTACGCGTCGGTTGTCGACGACTTTCCATCCGGAGACAGATGGGTGCAACAGAGAGGGCGAATCAAGAGCTTGAAACATATCTTCGTATTTTCACGACATTTGAGCAAGAAGATTGGGCTTTTCGATTTGCCGATCGCGATGATGGCGTTGAATAATCGTGTGTCGCGATCAGTAGGTATGTCTCGCATTTTTATGACTCACGGTTACCATCATTCGGTCATGAATATTACTATACCCGAGAGAGGCGGGTTCTTCGTTGTCACCGGCGGAAAAAGGACGCAAGCTTGTTGAGCAGACGACGCAATTCAAGTGAATCGGCAACAACGGCAATGGCCATTGCGCAAGAGACTCAAGAACGCGACCAAATACACGACGCCGCGGTGGCGAGGATTTTCGTCCGGGTGATCGTGTGTGGTTGAAGTTGAAGAACATCAACACGTCCCGGCAATCAAGAAGCTTGATTGGATTGCTCTTCCTTATCGTGTATTGGAGTGCGTAGGTACACATGCGGTTCGTTTGAATACACCGTCAGGTATTCATCCTGTTTTTCATGTGAGTTTAGTGAAGAAGGCAGCTGAGGATCCGTTGCCTTCCCAACTACCTCATGATAATGAGCCCGGTGTTGTTTTGAGCAATCCCGCTTTCGAGGCATCCACTAGCGAGGACGAGTATGCTGTTGAAAGAGTGTTGCAACATCGACGTCGTGGACGCGGTTGGCAACTACTTGTAAAGTGGACAGGATGGCCGGAGCCTACTTGGGAACCAGTTTGCCAATTACAAAATGTCATGGCCTTAGACGATTACGAGCGCTTGTTGCGCGCGTCTGGTACTGATATTCCTTGGGCACATTTTCTTGTATGACACTTGTTAATTCATCAGCACATGAGGAGGAGGAGGCATTTGTCATGGGCCAAGGCCTCGTTGATAAGCTCGGATGTTCACTCGCTATTAATTTTATAAATAGAACTTCGGCAGTAGAGCTAAAGTATAGCCTCGGCAGTAGAGCTAAAGTATAGCCTCGGCAGTTGAGCCAAGAGATTAGTATATAAGGGACTCTTATTCATTGTAAACCTAAGTCTTGGATCAATATATTTCTTTTGTAGTTTTTGCTTGTTTTGACAGCTAGACTCTTACACTGCTTAACACACCACTTTTAGGTAGATGCCTGCTAAACGTACATCTCGTTGCTTCTTTACAATCAGGTACAGTTTGACCTAAGTACTATTGAAGGATACCTGGAGCCCCTTGTTGTCGAGCCTACAAATGTACTTGCCTCTGCTGTTGCGGACGTCGAGCAATACGGCATGTTGTGGACTCCTAAGCCAAATTCCATTCTGTCGTGGTCCTTGTACCCGAAGGAGAAAGGAATTTTCCACCTGTTTCAACAGTCTGGAACTAATCCTGCCCATCTCCCATTCTGCAACGACACTTTCATTTACGCGGTGAACTATGAGGAGTCACACCTTTTCATCACGCTGATGGTGACCTACGTTCGTGGATTCGTCTTCACCATCGTCTTTCCCTCGAATGAAGTGCGATACTCGCACGACACTATCAAGGCTTACATGGTCGGGAAGACGGAGGCGGGGCTCGTGGACCACATCGTCGGTGGCATACTGAATGTTAGCTCTCCGAAGAAATTTGTGCAGACGTACCAGCAGTATTGCATGCATATCTGGGTGCTCTGAACGACTACGAGAGAATCAAGGCGAAAGGCAAAGCACCCGCAAGGAAGGCACTCATGCCTGCTTTTGAGGAGGGTACCGGGTCATGAAGAGCGCGGTCTGGTATGGCCTCCATTGAAGTAACTCCTACGCCTTCGAGGAAACGCCGCAACTCGAACCCATCGCCAGTTAAGCAGCCGAGGAGAATCGGGAGTAGTTTGGCAAGCAGTACAATTATGTATATGAATCCTTCAATCAAGCATGCCACAACCAAGAAGGACATCGACTACGAAGCTACAAGTAAGACTCTCAAGGACTTCTGGGAAAAGTGCAAGCCTTGTTACGTTTTTGGCAAGGACTCGGCTCCTGTCAATGTGGACATCGATCTCCTCGAGAAAGCTGATGCGCGGTTCATCGTCCGAAAGCTTGAGCCTGCTGGAGTTGTCCATTACAAGAATATCCTGACGAATTCGATCGATTTGAATTCAAGGCAGACCATCATCATCATGCCCATCATCACTGTGGCTCCTCCGACTTGGGACTGGAATGCACTACTCGAGTCAAAGTGCAACTTCCGTGTGATCGATGGGCAGCATCACGTCGAAGCTGCGAAGGAGCTTATCAAGGAGGCCAGAATCTCCGAGGATAAGATTACCGCCTTGAAGACCTGGCGTGCTCATATTGTTTGGCATATTGTTTAGACGCGAAGATGATCATGGACGTGTCCATCATGGCGAACAAGACCAACAACGCGGGAACATTCACACCATCGTGGGCCACAAACATATTGGCCGCGAGAAGTGTTTGGATAGAATACGGGTCGCCCGCGAAGTGTGGTGCAAAGCCCAAGTCTGGTCGGGAAACAATCGAGCAAGCTATCGCTCGAAAGAACTATGAAGTAAGTCTTGCATTTTCTTATAATTTTATCTGCTTGATTTGTGGCGTTTAGATCGATGCGACCTAAATTTCAGGTGTTTAGGTTGATGCGAGCTAAATTCTGTGCGTTTAGCTAGACTCGACCTAAATTCCGTGCGTTTAGCTGGACTCGACCTAAATGATTATCCCGTCATGTTCTTGAATTGATGTCGATCTTTCCTTTTCAAGATTTTGAAGAGGCCATGGTGAAACGCTTCATGAGTATAAACACAAAATCCCTCGACAAGCTCTTGAAGCCAGCGGACCTCCTCAACGAATTAGAATTCATCACCGCTTCTGAGGAGCTGTACCAGCTGTGGTCCGAAGTTATCATTGCAGTCGGGATGAGAGAGTTGATAGACCCCGACACTTGCGAGCCTTTCAACCGGAATCTCGACTGGGAGACCAAATCTAAGGAAATCGTCTTGACTCGCGATACCTTCAGGCAAATGTCTGGATTTGAGGAGCACGACTTCAAGACACTAGCGCTTCATCTTCTGAATAGGACTCCGGACCGGGACCTACCGTATCCCAAGGTGTCCTTGGAGAAACCGAAGCTGAACTACTGGGAGTGCGTTGCGATAAAGGTGTGGCTGGAGAAGCGCAAGAGGAAGAAATGCGTTGCAAGAGAGTTCTACAACATCAAGCCATCACTGGGGTTATTCGACAATGTTGACAAGTTTGTGGTTGAAAAGTGGAAGCTTTTCAAGTTCGAATACAACGTCAATCGGCAGACCATGTTGATGCTTCTTTCCGTGCCCGGGGACGTGTTCTTCAGCGACTACCGTCAGAAGAGGACGAAGAACAAGAGTTCTGAAGAGATCTCCAAATACGCTGCGGAGTTCTTTAAGAAGTTTTTGGAAGTGAAAGGGGATTTTTCGCTGCCAACCCCGGAACTTCACACAAGAATGTTTGATGCTGAGGCGTTTCAGTTCGCTGGCTGGGATAATGGGTATACTTGGGATGATGGAAGATGCGCGTTGGGCATTGTCGACCTCAGATGCGTCCCAGGCCATAGTAGCAGAGTGGACGATATTTCGAATGTCTACTTCAAGGACTTCCTGAATGCTTGGAAGGATTCTGTGTATGACCCCTCCATCAAGAATCCTGACGTCTGGCTTATTATTACGGAGACTACCGATCGTCATTGCCAGGCCGTCGTCTATTTCAACGCTTTCAAGGATTTGTACAAGTCGAAGGCAGTTCACTACGCTCCCGCGAACAATGAGCGTCTCAACGGTATCTTGGAGGGGAAGGTCGTGGACAAACACCGCATTTGACTCTTGTTTCTTCTCAAGAGAACCCACCAGGTATCAGAGTTATTTGATGAAATTCCGGAGGTATTCTATGCCCCGGAGTTGCCCCTGTATCATAAGCCAGGAGCTTACAGGGAGTTCAATTTCTGCATCAACGACAACGAGTTGCGCTTGGAGTTTTACATTCGCGTCCTGCGAATGTTTACAATTCCTGGAAACAGATTTCTGTCGATCATGGGTGGAACTAAGCCCATGCTTGTAGGAATTGTAAGTTTGTCATTCCTTTGGGCGTTTAGGTCGATGCCACCTAAATGCACGTTTTTGTCAAGTTCGCATCTCTCTTCCGTTTTTCTTGTCAGTTTAATTCGTCTCAATCTAAATTACACTAGATTTACTTGGCGTTCTTCAAACTTGACAGTGATTTGGGCGTTTAGGTCGATGCCACCTAACTGTCTGTTTTTTCAAGTTCCCATCTGCTCTTCTGTTCTTCTTAGTGAACTAACTTTGTGTTTTCGTTTCGCAGATGCTTAATCTTCAGACTCATATTGTCTACGAGGACAAAGATGAGTTGGAGAAGTACATAGCCGTCCGTGACAGTAGTTTTAATCTCGATCCGAACGACTTCTGTGTGGACGCCTATGTCAATCCAGATTGGGTTCATGGTCCAAAGCCTGGGTCCTCGCCTCAGGCTGGGGTTACCGGATCTGCTTGTCGTGGTCGTGGGGAGGCATTGTCATCTGGTGGTCGTGCTCGTCGTGGTAAGGCATCCTCTCATGCTGTTGCTCCTGATGGCGAACCATCGTCTGCTGGTGGTAGGGATCCGTCGTCTGCTGGTGGTGGCGATTCCTCGTCTGCCGGTGTTGCTCGTGGTGGTCGTTCATCGTCTGGTGGCCGTGCTCGTGGTAGTAAGCGGTCGTCTGGTGGCCGTGCTCGTGGTAGTAATCCGTCGTCTGGTGGCGCTCCTTCATCCGGTGCTCGTGGTGGGCGTGGTCGTGGTCGTGGTCGCGGTCGCGCATCTAGTGGGCCTTCTAGCGTGCGGGCTTTAAGCATTAAGCCCATACAGAGCATCGATCATGTTTACAGGAACCTGCTGATAGATATTGGCCCCGATGATGACGTTAATGAAGTTCTTCCATTGGTCGAGCGTCGCGGCTCCTTGGCCCGCGGTGGGGGTTTAGGTCGCATCGACCTAAATCCCCCTACACTCCTTGAGGAGACACTCGCTTCCACGGGCCTCCCCGAAACTCTTAGCGACGATGATAATGAAGAAGACAACTCCGATCATCGTCGAGAGACCCGCACTAAGGCTGCAAATGATGTTTTCGGGTTTGATTCGGAGGAGGACGTGGTTCTCGGGCAAGAGAGGTTGCCCAGAGATGCGCCTACTTCCGATAGTTCTGACGGAGAGAACGCCGAAGAGGGTGCCAAGGAGGGTACTGCAGGGTCTGACGAGGATAACAATATCAATCCCTCTCCTATGAATTTGAGAGATGATGTCGTATCCTCCCCGGCTCCTATGCAAGCCGGTTCGTCGGATCAAGCAGTTGCCAGAGAGCCATCCCCGCCTGCGCCACCTACAAGAGAATCATCCCCGCCTCCGCCGTCTCTTGTGCTCGCATTACCTGCTCCTGCCCCTGTACGCGAACGGTACCTCCCTTTCATGAAGAAGGGTGTTTGGAATAATCACGCTGACGACCCTGCTGAGAAGGTGGAGTCTACATTTTTCGATTTCTCAGCTGAGCCGGATTCCCCCACCCCAGCAAAGGAGGCTGACGATCCGCTTATCAATCTTGGTCTCGGTCCGCAAGAGAAGGGTGAATCTTCACAGCCGTGAGTCAAGATTGAGTCGAACATTCCCGTTCCACTCTCGAAGGATGCCAAGCGTGCCCTGCGTGAGAAGGAAAAGGAAGAGAGAAGGGCTGCAAAACGAGCTGAAGAAGAAGCCACGAATGCAAGACGGGAGGCGCAAAGACTTGCAGATCTTGCGAGGTTGGACGAGCAACGGCGAGAGGATCAACTCAGAGTCGAATCGAAGTTTGCGAATTGGAGAACTCAAATTCCAGAGTTGTTGGCGATTTGAGTGATTTGAGGGTCTTGTTGACGCAGATAGCACAGGTGGCTCATCCCCTTGCCTCCTACAACCCCGTCAATCAGCCTACTTTGGCTATCTGTGGGCCTTCGACTTCCACCAGTCAAACGCCACCCCAACTCGCGGCACCTCCGAATCCGGCAGTTCCAGCCTGCATTCTTCCTGCTTCGGCTACGCCAGTACCCGACGTTGTTGTTGAGGAGATTATCAGTGACGCATCTCGTTTGGAAGCTGATATCGCCAAGCAGGATGAGAACGATGGCGTTCATCAGCTCGAGACGCCGGACTACCAAAACGACAACGTTGATTACAAAGCAAGCGACCACAGACGAGCAAATGAAGATCTTTGTGATGGTGCTTCCTCACTCTTGGTGACCTCCGTTTCGGTTGATGCAACCTCCGTGCATGAGGTTCCCCAGGGTAGTCATGACTTGCAGGAAGATGCAGACAGAGCGGTACAGGGTGCCCCAGTCTTCCTTGTCTCTGCGATCAACGAACTGGACTCAGTACCTGCAACTAATCCCACGGTGAGCTTCTTATCAATGGTTGCAAATGTTGTTTAGGTTGGATCGACCTAAATTTTTGTTTATCTTGTTGCTGAGCATCTGCTCAAATTATTTCTCTGCTTGTATGATTTTTCATTTTGTAATAATTTTTTAAGCCGACGCTCCTTGTTTTACAGGAGTCCGGCATTGAAGACGGCGAGTAGGTCTTGCGAGTTAGTCTTCGAATTATTGGATGGTGTGCCACGATTGTAGATATTACCATGTAGTGACTCCCCATTCAATAAAATGAAGACTTTTTATTTTATCACTTGCATCCGCGTCGTTCTCCCTCATTCTTGGCGCTAAATATCGTCATTCTTCTATCAGGCCGCGCCTCTGAGTACCTTATTCTGTCCGCTTGCCACCAGATCCCCCACCGACCACCTTGACCTGTGCGTCGGTGCGGTGGTCCGGTCGTCAATCACTCCGAGCAGTCATTTGCATGCTTCCGCATTTCACAAGGTAACACTCTTGTTTTAATATCATCCACTATTGTCATTGGTCGTGCTGCAGGCTAGATTGTCCAAATCTTCAAGCAAGACTTTGCCGCCAACCCTCGGTCAACCCCTACCGCATGTGCCATCATCTAATGGACACCGGTCCATGCCCAAGTGGTTGAATGTGGTGTTGGAGTTGAACGGCTTCCTTTGTTCCACTACCCCTATGTCTCAAGCCCCATCCCAGTACCTTATTTTTCCTGATCCCAAACACCCTCCTGTTCTTTCCTCAACTATCCCCACCGTAGTTGCTGACACGGTAGTATACTCTCGTCCTGGACTTACCCCATTCCTCAATGTGTTAGACCGTTTCTGCCACATCCACGTTTGGAGTACCCTTCAACCTGAAGTAGTCGACGGTCTCTGCACCTTCCTTTTCTCTAGAACTGTTGCTGTTCCGCAAATCATACTCGCCTCAAACTCCTGCGATGGTCTCTTGCTCAAGAATTACACAACGGCCATGTACCCTGGCACGACTAATCCTATCTTACTTAAATATCCACATCGACGTCTCTTCACTAGAAGGGATGCTAATTTCAATGCCCAGAACTTTATTATGGTCAATAGCAATCCTGCGGCTTGTATGGCTGTTCCTCCACCGAACACTCTCTTTTCTGAAACTTGGGTCCATTCACATCTAGGTGCACCCTCAGACTCTTATCCACTGAAATTAATCCACGAGTTTTGTTTTGCCGTACATTTGGGAGGTCCGCAGAACTTCCGTCAAGTTATGACTAGTAGACCCTCTCACAATGACTTGTCGAAGGACTCGGGGTTGTACGGCATTATGTCTCGGAATTTGCCCTATGTGTGGAACCAGCTCCTACTAAATGGAAGAACCATGTCGTGATTACTTTCATTTACGGTATTAGTTAAAATTTGTTTTTTTGCTTTTTCCTTGACACAGTGTTCTAATGCCTGGTCAGATCATCACCAGTTCATAGTCATGGATTTGCAAATTGCCACTTTCGATTGTTCTTGTGAGTCTACCATTAGAATGCCTTTTAAAGATTTAGTGTTTGTTTTTATTATATTCAGGTTTTCAGCGATGGACAACAAAGTGCCTCCCTGGATGATATTCCTCCAATGGGTCCCTCTACGATGTCAGATCCCTCTTACAATAGTGAGGGGTCGAGGACACTCTCGGAGTTGGAGCGAGGGCGGTACATTTATCTTGCTCGAGATGACGCATCTGCTGTGGACTACACAAAGACGTCATTGATGATGATGATGATGATGTTGTTGATAGTTACGTCAATGTACCGAGTCGAATTGTGGCGGCTTCTCGTGATAACATCCCGGCTACGGCGACAAGCACCGTGGCACGGATTACTCATACCTCAAGTCGTTCTACGGCCCTAGGTGTACCCTGCGATTTAGCTCCCGTCAACCTAAATCATCCTTTGCGAACTACAATGGCCCGTGTGGGACTATCCTTTGAAGGAGACTATCCCCGAGTTGTTGGGAAGCGTGACAGAAATGAGGCTTTTGGTGATGCACGTCCACGTAGTACTATGTAGATTTTTCTAGGCTTTACTTTAGGAGGTCTACAATTACACCAATAATTTGTTTTCTTGATTTTTCAATCAATAAACCTTTCTCCTTTAGTAAATTTGTGTTAATCATTGATTGTATTTTGAATGAATTCTTCTTTTTGATTAAGTATAGTTTGTATATTCATTACTATGTCTTTTTATTTTGAGAATATTCTGCTATATTGATAAAACGTGCTCTTTATTTTGAGAATACTTCTCTCTATATTGATAAACTTACATTATTTGGTAATGTATTTGGCTTGGTGCAGTCTAAGTGCGATTGTATTACCGTAAATCGTATTTACCATTTTGTGTATATATTCCCATTATACTGAATTACGTATTTTGCCTTGTCTTACTTGCTGTTTTGATTTGTATCGACCGTCGGCCGATACAGTAAATGTTCATCTATTACTGTTCTAACATTCTTTGTTTGCTGCAGCTTGCCATGGCACAAGTAATGGCGCACTTCGTGTCCTAGAAGTCAATCAGTAAGCTGCCTCTCGTCTTCGCCGGTGACGAGGCGTGGAATAGCTGGATCGAAGTTTTCAACGCTTGGGAGGCCAGAGAGCTGATCGCCGATGACGGCACCGAGCCTGGTGTCGTTCCCCGCCTGCCATTGACGGAGATCACGAAGTCAGATCTCGTTCCGACGCTTGAGCTACGGGACTCTGACCTCATCAGCCTCGCGAAGGAGGTTATCGCTAAAAAAGTCTGCATCAAGTCAAACAGCAAGATAAAGGATATGCTTACGCTGCAGGACTGGTGCCGTGACAAGAAGCTTGACCGAGTTATCATGATTGAGCTCATGTGGAAGTTGAAGGGCCACCCACTACCCTGCAAGGACGCAAACTGGGTCCCTTACACGGATGAAATGTGGGACGAGCTTGCCCGCGTGAAGAACTTGACTCTGGATCTCGTCAGGAATATTTGGACGGACCTGAAGAAGGTCACGGCCGGGAACGAGTGGCTAAATGGTCGTGTGAGTCCAATGAATCCCACCACCGATAAGTCCAAGAACGGAATCACGCCAGCAATCTTCTCTGAAATCGTGGAGATTTACACCACAGTTCACGTTGCGGGAGGTGGGGCGTCAACCAGGGACTGCCTCACGTACGTCTGCAAGAGTGCTGACGCCATTGACGATGTCCTTGCCATTGTCGAGGACGCCACCCGGCATGCCGTTATCACCACGGACCCCAGGGTATTTGTGCTTTTCTGCTACACACCGTCTGGGGATCCGGTCGTTGTCAGCCGGACCGAACTCTTTGCAATCGTAAAGGCGGCAACCATCGACACTGAGGGCAACGCGTTCGACGTGAGCGGGGATGAAGAAGAGGATGTCACCCGGATTAAGCCAGCCATTCCGATGCCTATGTTCTTTATCGGCACCTCCAAACAGCGGGATCTACTCGCTTCTATCTGGCGCTGTGCTACGGCGACGTGGGCTGCGCATTCCGTTGACTACAAGCCCTCTGTGTGTGCTGGCTTCAAGAAGTTTGAGCTGGACGCTTCTCCGCTCGTCACGTTGTCGATCACCTATCCGAAGACTGGGTCAGACGACAGCATCCTCAAGGTCTTCAAGAAATTCACTGGGATTCAGAAGCCGATCGATTAGTTCCAGGAGTGACCGGAAGGGGTTGTCGATTGGAATGGTGGTTGCTGCGGAGTCGATTACGTTACGCTGGAGAAGTTCTTGATGCCAGTTCTCCGCTCGAAGCAGGCGACCCTCATCAATTTCTGGGGTGGTGGGAATATCACCGAGATTGGACTGGTAACTTTCTGGCCGCTTTGTTTTTGAGTTTCTGTAAGTATCGGCTGTCGGCCGATACATTTCTAACTGTTGGATTTTTGTTTATTCAGAGGAATGGCAGACTAGTTTTGGAGTTTGTCCGGTATGTGGCGGACGTAAAGATGGCGGAGGATCGGGTTAGGGGAATCAACCTGGACCGGGTCGTTTTCCCTATTTCGTCTTCTGAAGGTAGCTCTGATACTCATGGCCGCGATTCTCACCCATCCCCGCGACTGCTGCCTCAAGAGAGGAAGTATCGGCCGGCGGCCGACAAGATGATGAGGCCCGATCTCCGTCACCGATGCAGGCGGCTGGATGTCCTGTCATGCCGGGAAAGAACCTCAGCGCCTCTACCGCGAGTTCCTGCTCCCGTGGTGATTCTGTCCATGATGACCATTTGGTGGCCTGGGAAACTCATGCTACGGCGGAACGGGACCTGGCTCTACATGTTTCCGGAGGAGCGTCGATGGAAGTGGACTTGCGAAACGAGCCTGTTGACGAGGTTATCACCGTCGACGTGAACGCGTTGTCCAGAAGCACTCGATCTGGCGGCCTTCATGATCAGAAGCGTGCGGTCTCTCGGTCCTCGTCCGGCCGTTTAGCCGTCGGCTGCCAACCGACATCTTCAGCCCATGCAGCAGGAGTTGTCACCTATCGCAACCGCAACGTCAATACCGCCCCCAATGTTGACTACTTCCCGACCAATGCGGCTGCGCTCGACTCGCCGAACGAGGAGTTGTCACCTATTCGATGTGCACAAGCTTCTCCGAAGCAGACGCGACAAACTGGAGGTTTGTTCCAGACGTCGGTGTAGATTTAGCTATTTCTCGTTATCTTTAGTACATTAGGATTAGCCGCTTTTTCCCGAGCAGTACGCTCTGTGTGAGAAGTTCCAATTGTATCGGCTACCAGCCGACACCTATAATACGTTGGTTGTCTACCGATACAGTTCCTAGATTTCCCATTCTGCGTACTGCTCGGTATACATATATCTGATTTTCCTTTCAATTCATCCAGTGGATCGGCCGCCGGCCGACATGTCTCTGTCCACTTGCTTTTTTCATTTTACTTTCTAAGTTGTTTTTTGTATTTCTTATTATTGCATTGCAGAGCGCGATGGATCTGCGGAGACCTCTCCGCAACGGTCTGCTCCCCTCGCGTCTGTTTCATCTGTACCTCCCGTACCTAAGGTACCTCGGAAATACATTCTTCTCTTCGACATCAATGGGACCATTATGCACTTTCGCCCTGGCATGCTCGGCCAGAAGAAACTTAAAAACGCCGAGGCTCGGGTTAGGCCGGGACTCAAGGAGCTTATTCCTTGGTGTTTGGCAAACAAATTTGAGGTTGTCTTCTGGTCCTCCGTTCAGGAGAAAAACCTGACACCGCGTCTCGAGTATATCCTGGACAGGGTTCCTAGTTTTCCGGAACCCACTGTTGCGTATAGGCAGTCGAAGTGCTTGATAAGTTCTTACAGGGACCCTCAGAGGCCAGGTGTTCCTATCTTTCTCAAGTGCATAAGGCATCTTCTTTCCTGTTGCCCTGAGCTAGTTGCGCGTGGAGCCATTGAGGAGAATATGCTTCTCATTGATGAATCCCCGTTCAAAAACAAGCTCAATAATCCTTTCAGCGCTTTCCACCCGGAAACGTTCACAAAGGACTCGGAGAAGTCCTCCACCAATGGGCCATACCTACTTACTGTCCTGCAGCCCTTGCTGCATGAGCTGAAAAAGCTTTAGCTGCCCGTACCTGTGTTTTTTGAGGCCAACGCCCAGTATGGGAAGTGGAGGTTCTTCCTTCTAATCCTCTACACGCGGCGGTGTCCATACTTGCTAGCACTTCTTAGTCTTCCGCAACGCCGTGGAGATCGGCCTCAGCTGTCTTGTCGGCCGGCAGCCGATACTTCTGCTTTTTGTTTTTGTAGGTGTAGTCATGTACATCTTTAGGATTTATATACAGGCATCCATCTGGGTATTCTGTAGCTCTTTTTTATTCAACTCAGGTTGTCCTGCTCTAATAACTGTACATTTTGAGGTCCGCCTTTTTGTTCACAAACTTTTTAATATGGTATATAAAAATCGACTTTATTATTCTACTACAGCTGCCTTTACTTTATTCTTTGCTTCTTTGAGTTGTCTCTATTTATTATTTGATATTGGCTGTTTGCCGATATTATTCTTGTCATGCCCATTCTTTTTTGTAGTGTTTGTTTGCTGTCATTTTTGCATCGATATGAATATCTTTATCCTCATTCATTACCCTCATGCTCCTCATACTCATGCTCTTTGTACTTTGCCTTCATGCTCTTTGTATTTTACCTTCTCTTTCCATATCGGTTGCCGGCCAATATCAGTCCTGTCTCGTCTTTTTCACCTCATACCTAATTGTTTCTGTGTTGTATGTCTTCTTTAAGCAGGGTCTTCTCCACATTGATTCCATCTTTGATCGACCCATTCCCTCAAGAAGTGCATTGTCCTTTGCGTTTCGGGATTGCTGTGCTTCATCGATCCTAATGTTGCGGTTGACCGTTGGGACGCTCATCGGAATATTGTAAGGAGGCCTGGTCTGAAGAAGTTGTTTCAAGTTTTGCTGAAGCGATTCAATGTTGGCTTGTAGTCGAAAATGCCTCTACGGGATTTGAAGCCACTCCTCAAATTTATTCTCCCAGAGGGCGTTTCTAGTAGGTTATCATTCGTCTTTGGAAGAGAGCAGTGTGAACGTCCTCAGAATTACCCTCCGTGTTACAAGCTTCTCAATACTCTCTATCGTAAGCCCCAATCTCGGGATGTGTGCCACCCTGACCAAGTACTTCTAGTTGACGTTAGTCCTCTCTCTCTCCGTAGAACTCCGGATGCTGCCTGCTACATACATTGGCCTTTTCAAGGTGATTTTAGCCCGTCAACTAGGACTATTTCTAATATAATTCCCGATATTCTCCCCTTCATTTATCCCTTACATAAGTTTCGATCTGTTTCCGAGTATAGGAAGCACTCACATAGGCCTGGTCAAATACACTTTGAAGTTGCACATGCCTTGAAGTACGAGAAACCTGTTTATCAAAACTCTTAAACACCTATATAGTGAGTATCGGCTGGAGGCCGACTCCCTTCCAAACCTGTAATTTTTTTCTAACTTATATATATAATTACATTTGGACATTGTCTTATGATTTCTAAGTATGCATCTTTGGCATGTGTCGGCCGCAGTCCGATATTATTTCTGGACTATGAATATGTCCATAATTAGTTAAATACCTGTTGTATGATTCTCAATTATGTTGAATGTGCTATTTTACTGATGGATATTATAAACATAACATTCAATATATTAATGTGAGATATTATTATATAAATATTTAGACAGTGAATAAGTTGAGGAATTATAAGTTTATTACTTACTTTTTTCAATTGAATTATTTCCATATATGATATTTTAAATATAATATTATTGGTTTAGAATCAAGTCTTGTTAAGATTCAGTGAGTAAATATATTTTGCAAGTTTAGTATTCTATGTGTAATATTCAAACGTAATAATATTTAGTTTTACTTCAATTCTTATGCTAAGGTGATTTTTATATTATGGTATTCTAAACCTATTTTCAAAAGTTTAGAATGTATCCGCATTTACGATTTCTTCCATAAAGTTGCTATCTAGCTTCTATCTTTACTTTTCAACCCTAAATCTTTAACTTCAAAAATAATTAACCTTTAATCCTGAACCCTTAACCCTATAACCAAAACCTTAATTCCTAAACTCTATAGCCTAAATTCTATATAGTAAACCCTATACTAAACCCGTAACCCTAAACACTTAACCTTGAATCATAACTACTACATTGTAAAATATTTTAAAGTTTGTAGTTACTTTGAACTCCAATCCGTAATTATGGAAAAATATCGAAAAACACAAATTTTAGAATTTGCCCGTCGAACACTAGATAATTTTTGAGATTATAGGTATTTAAAAGTTAACGGTATTTTTTAGTATTACGTAAACTTTTTTAAGAATATAAAAAAATAAATTGTTTTATAGAATAAAAAATAAAAACCATATGTATAAAAATAACTTAGAGAATGTTTAAATAAAAAGTTATCATTTATTGAACTAGCTTAAAATTATTATGAAGTAAGGTTTTTAGCAATTTATCCTTATAATTGAAGTTATATACTATTTCTGAACATAATTCTTATTTCTAGAACTAACACAAAACACGTGACATTACACGTAAGTATGCATTAGGTATATATATGGCCTCTTAAATTAAGGAATGGTGCAGCGGCCAATAAACTTGTATTATGTTTTAAAAATATATTATATTATATTATATTATACGAAAAGGTGACCGAGATGCTACTAGCAACGTCTTGATTACAGAGACTCGAGAAGCATTTTCGCAAGTTTTGAAGGTTAGGAAGAAACAACATGAAGATGAACGTGAGGTGAGTCGTTTACTTGAAGACTTAGAAGAAGACATCGATCGGTGTGATCGATGGATTTCACGTAGATTGAAATTGACTGATTGTGACTGCCTCTAGAATGGTGTATCTCTTCTATCGATTCCAGTTGATTCTATAACCTTGGCCGTCTATAGGATCATTGTCTTGGGAATTTGAAGTCATAGCCCAATTTTTGGTGTTTTTAAATGTTTTTGATGGGGAATACTATAAATTCTCCAAAGGGCCTATTCACATTACAGCAAAAATGCGAGAAGTTTTTTGATTTTATATTTTATTAAACTATATCAAACCAGATTTATCATTTTATAATATTAAACTATATCAATTTATTTAATATACTTATATGTTTTATTTTACTATATTATACTATATGAAAATATATTTCTTATTTAAGTATATTAACTATTACCAAATATGCTATTATATACTATTTTACTATATTAAACTATATTAAAATAATTATTATTATATCATATCATGTTAAATTATATTATATTACACTATTATACTTTGAGTTTTTACTATCATACATAGAATAATCTATTGTACTTTGAATTTTCTAATAATATTTGGTGTCTATCAGTTCTAGTAGTTGAATGTGAATTTTTATTATACTTTGTATCATTAGGATATTTCCCTGCTAAATGAGGAAATGTAGATTTGCAATCATGTGAATTCTTCATACATAAATTAAATGCAATTTGAATTGAGCGTTTATACTTTATTCTGTTCCTTGCTAATAATGTCACATCCCTTTCCAAAGAATGCCCGAACACCATGGTGAGCCAAGAAGACCCCGGGAGTGACGCCCGAGGCTTGGCATGAGACAAGGTGAGGTGACCAAGGAGAGTCCCAAGCAAACAGCACACAATAGTGTCGTGCTTGGGACAAACTTGGTGGAGTGCCTTACATGGTTGCAAACCTTGTTCAAGCACGCACCCATAGGTCCAAAGAACGTGCGATTTGCAGTTCTGAGTCATGAGATATGACTCTCTAAAGGTTGGAGCGCGTTCCGGGACACTCCGGGACTCGGGAGTGTTGCCTTTCGGGACTCAATGTGTCGACCTTCATGGAGGGCGGTATGTTGCATGTTGCAGGAAAGCTAATGACAAGGACTTTCTAGATTGCTAAGGCTCATGATGAGCAAAGCAATAGTTTAGGAGATATGGCTCCTCAAAGTGGTCGGGACTTCAGGACTTGGGAATGTTGCCTCCCGGAACACCGAATGTTCAGAGGGGCATATCTCCCTCAGGACAGACTCGATTAAGGCAACTAGGTAATCCATCAATATCTACTTAAAGAGTAGATGTTGAAAATGGGCTTGCACGTCCCATTTGGATACCTGAGCTAGGAGCTAGCCCGAGGAGAAGTTACGGCCTGTTTTTGAGACTAAGGCAAAAACGGGTGGTCTTCCAAAAAGAAAGTGTGTTACAAAAGGCCCCTCAATACAAGAGGGGGGGGGGGCCTACCGAAGACTCTAGAGAGTAGTATGAGGAGGGGTGGTCTCCCTCCTCACTTGCACACCTACACCTTGGGCATTGAGACTTGGGATAGGGCCTCACTCCTGCACCTTGTGGAAAATGGAGAGTGCTTTGGAGCATCTCTAAACATGGGGTTGGGAAGTGTCCCTCTCCAAGTTAGTCCCCGTGATAAGTAGTGCCGGTTCCCGGGAGTAACCGGGAATGGCTCAAAAAGGTGAGGCATGGAAAGGATCACTCCTACACCTTGGGCATTGAAGGATGCTCTTGAGCATCCCGCAACATTGGGTTGGAAAGAGTCCCTCTCCAAACTAGTCCCCGGGAAAACTAGTGCCGGATTTCCGGAGGGTTTCCGGCAATATCCCGAATGAAGTGAGAGACAAGAGTGGAAGGGAGACTAGTGGGAAGTTGGACAATGGATAAGGGCGGTTAGCTCCGGGGGTGATTAGTAGCACCCTTGGGAGCTTGGACATTTGTGGAAGGCCGCCCCGTGCCACCAAGTGGCATGCCTATATGTTGGTGGGAGTTCCGGGTTGGCATGCCCATGTGTTGGTGGGAGTTCCGGGTTGGCATGCCCATGTGTTGGTGGGAGTTCCGGGTAATGAGTATCCGGTAATGAGTTATGGAGTCAAGGTGGGTTGGACACCTTGACTTAGAATGGTGCTAACATTGTGTGTGTGGGCACATGCAAGTGTTTGCAAAGTCGTGGCCAGTTGCTACCAACTAAGTAAGCCGGGATTCGGCTACCAAGTAAGGCTCACTAAGAATTTTTTTTTTTTTTGGAGTAATTAGGGTATAGAAAAAAAATGAGTTGCACCGGCGGTCGTCTTGTCCACCGCGAGTTGAGGCGGACGCCGGTCGCCCCTGAGCTACCAACATTCGCCCCTAAGCTACCGACGTTCGCCCCTGAGCTACCGACGTTCGCCCCTATGCTACCGACGTTTGCCCCTCGGCGACCGGCGGTCTCGCTTGACCGGCGGTCGCTTACTATCGCCCCTGGACCGGTGGTCGCCTAGGGTCGCCCTACATTGGAGGCTTTCCCTGAATAGAATAAGTCATTTTGCTATTCAACATTACCCAAAATATTTCCGTTCACGTTATCCAAACGTAGATGAAGCATTAAGAATTTAAGATGAAACAAATTACAACAATCCACGAACCCGTGAAGAAAAGGCTAATGTCAACCATGGGGTTTGAAACTCATGTAACCAAAAATGTGGTGACATACATATGTGACTAGTGTAAAAAGGGAACATAATTAAAAGAGTTGCAAAACTCTATTAAAACTGGAACAATATGTGAATAAGTAGATTGTATGCATTGCAAGTATAATTTGTGAATTACATGGCTAAATGAGCACTCAATGACATGAGATGATCATCCATAGGAGCCTATGAATTGCAAGAAGAAATACCTATATTGTAAACTAATTACTGTCCTCTAAATACAAACTCTGGTGGAAGCATATGATACGGTTTTCCCATCAAGCGGTTCACCACCTCCCCACACGTCATTCTCTTCTCCGATTCATGCCTGGTCAGTGATAACACTTTGGATAGGAATGAATCTCGCACCGTCGAATTTTGAAATAATTCTTCGTCCAATTTGTTTTGCACATTAATCAGCTGGATGAGCTTGCCAACTGCATACGAATCTGATGCTACTGTGGTTGGATGTCGAAGTTCCTAAACGTTCAAATTTGTATCAGAACTTTTTGGTCCGTAAATATAGAACATCTTGGGCGCCATCCACCATCGAAGTGCCATATCGTCATCCTTTTTCTTCTTCGACTGGTATCCGTAACGAGAAGGCTGTTGTTCTACTATACGAGATGCCATCCCCGAGTCACACACTCCAATACAAATCTTGTCTTCTCCGATAGTTGGGAAATGCAATAGTATGTTTGACGGGGATAGGTTGTTGTGAAGTATTCCTGTCTTATGCACCAGATTCATGATGTACACTAAACCCCACGCTAACTTTATCTTATGACGACGGAAAAGGCTAATTCTGAAAGCCTCATGTGTAGTGAGACTCGGAACTTCTTTTACTTTCGACCAGTGAAGATGTTTGTCGTCGACCTTCTCATCCAACTTCAGCATTTCGTGTAGTGATCCTCCATTCCACCAATATGTGTAAGCCTCGAATGTTCTTGTATGCAACGCCCAAAACTTGGTAATACCAGGATGATTCAAAGGACATGTAAGAGCTTCTGGTGCAGTCTCTATCCTCCTCTTCTGAATATTCATATTCTTGGAAAGCTTTGCTGCAAAATCGGTATCACCTGGAACGTGGTCTACTCCAACAATCCGCACCTTCTGCACCAGTCCATGGCCTCCCTCCATGTCGCGGGCTGATAGAGCTTCTATCGTAGTGTCTTGAGGAATTCACACCACCTCTGACCCTGTGTCTTGTTCAAATGTAGCTAGCAAAGCGTCTTTTTTCCATGCCATTCTTCTGCTTTTATTTTTGCTAAGCTTTTGGACATAGAGTTGCCACCAATCCATCTTGCGTTTAAACTAGTCCTCCTCTTGTGTTAGACGCCTCTGTCTGAATCGCTTCTTCCACAACTCTTTCACATTGAAGATGCATTGTTCAATTGTATTCTCCATCCACAACTGGTACTGCGAATGATAATTCACATCTTGGAATTCTTTCGATTCCGCCATAGCCTTCATAATTACCGCCGCAATTTTTCCTTCAGTCTCTCTCTACCCGTGCCAACATTCTTCAAGTAGTTATGCTCCAGGAATTGAGCCTCCATTTCCTCATACCAATCCAAACACGCTTTTTCTGCAAACCTAGTATAACGTGATGCTAGGAATCCCGGAGCTACTTCTTTTTGGTGTCTCTTCTTCTTCATCCTATGGCGTGCGCTTCCACTAGGTTGTTGCATAGCAAGGTTTGGTGCAAATGCTTCGAGGGCATCAACATCCCATGTTCGCTCTCCCTCCTGGTGCTTTTTGGATTTACTCATAGTTGAACTTGTTGTGAAAACCGGCAAGAAATCTCCCCCTGCTATCAATGTGTACCAAACCCCAAAAACCCCTCTGACGACCCGGCACTGCGCATTTACACGAGCAAGGACACAGGGCGGAGGAGAATTCGGTCGCAGTTTGGGGATAAGAATTATGAAAACCGCGCGTTCGGGTTTATATATCCCTGGAGACCGGCGGTCGCTCCACAATCGCCCACCGCCGGTCGCCCCACATCCCGTTGTCGCGACAGTTGGACCGGCCGTCGCCCCACGTCCCGCTGTCGCGACAGCTGCACCGGCGGCCGCTCCACCTCTCACCGTCGCGACAGCTATACCCGCGGTCGCGCCCTCATTGAACCGCCAGTCGCCCACACAACGACCTAGCACTATCTGGACCGCCGGTCGCCTTGATTCTGTAACAGCGGTCGCCTCAACGCGAAATTGCCCTATAAATTCCCCCATCGTATGTGAACTTCTTATTTGGGTTTATTGGCCTGGCGCGCTGTCTTACATCCATTAAATTGGCTGCATGCTTGTTCCGGGTAGGTAATAACTATTCGCCATTTTGGCTATCTCATCCATGGCTACTGCCGGGCAACTTAGGAAGGCAGAGAACGACAAGAAGAGGAAGAGGAGGGGCAACCAACAACGGAAAAGATTACATGTGCTTCAAAATCCGAATAAGCTTGCCTTTAGAGGTTGGGAAGATGAACCAGATATATGGACGATGGCCACTTGCGAATCGTTCATTGAATGGTGTCACATTGACAAGAAATTCCCTCTGTCACGTCACCATTTTCATCGGCGCACCAACAAGGCAAATCTTAAGTTTTGCGATTGCCCAAACTTCAAACAACGATGCATTGAGGTTTACCAAGTCTTGTATGGCACGCCATGTGTGGAGCGCAACGAGGTTCCATTGTTTCTTGCTCGTGGAGTATACGCTGAGGTTGCTCTTGGTAAACGAGTGGATTGGACAACTGTCAAAGAGGGGAAGCATGTAATACGACCTTCAACGAGTGACATTCCGACAGGCATTCTAAAATTCCCTGACGCTCCTAATGGTGGCATGGGAGTGACGAGGTCTATTACCAAGGCTATGGAAGAGGCTTCCTATCATAGTGCTACATCGGATGAGGACGATGACTCGGATGGTTCGCGGCCTCGTAAGGTGGTGCGTCAAGTACAACAACCTCTTCCTCCCTCGAGCGTTGTGATTGATGCGGATCATCGTCGTAATTTACCTGGCCGCGTTCCTGAAATAGGTGGCTCTCGCCCTCCAATAGCAAGTAATCATTTACTCGTAGTAGAGACCCATGGTACTAGCATCTTACCATTGGAAGAACTTGACACATCTTCTGATCTCAAAGCTCGTCTGAAGAGCAAAGACGATGTCATAGCAAGATTGCAAGCAGATCTCAAAAAAACACGAGCAATGTATGAGGAGAAGGTGAAAGAAGGGGACCAGCTTTTCGTGGAATATGCAGGCATGCGCAAGAAGATGCAAGAACTATCTCACGCACGTAACATTCGTGGAGATGTAGAGAAATCGGACATGGCGGATGTTGATAGAGTTGTCTTCAACCTTACAGAAGACTTGGCTTTTGGAGAAATGTCACCGCAACGCCCTCAATTGCGCCGTTTTGTGAGAACTCAGCCATGTGTTGTTAACCCTTAAATGCCCTTGGGGTCTGAAATGGGCAGCCCAAAATTGGATCACAACATCTTTTGGACTTGGGCATCATGAACAGTGCACTTTTTGAACTTGGGCATTGTGAATGAACCATTCAATGATGAGCTTGCAACCTCCTACAAGGTTATGTACCGCCCCAACCTACCTACTATAATCCTTTCAAAGCACAAAATAACTCGAACAAATTGTGATTTGAATTGTCAAATCTCACTTTTTCAATACATTAGAAGAAGGTGACCAGTTTGACATCAAAATAAAAGTGAAAAGTTGAGTACAGTGAGAGCTATAGGGAAGATTCTGTTGGAATCAAGCCCCTCGGGCTTGCTTGGGCGTTTAAGGGTTAATATGTGTGGCTTGGAACGAGAAGAAGATGTACAAAGTGATTCCCAAGATTACTTATCTTTACCTTTATTCCCCCCTATTCGTAATCCCCCTTTCATGTCCTCTGAGGGATACAACTCCTTACTAAAGGAAAAGCAACAACTACAAGCTCGTTTGGAGCAGTTGTCACCCACTTACTACCATTGGAAGGTGGCATGTATACTTTCGGTAGACAGAGGCAGACAAGTTGCAGCGGAGCTGGAGAAGATCGATAAGAATTTTACTAGTGGAGCTGGTCGACGAACGTTCGATATGAACTCGTGGCCGAGTGTGGATACATTGTTTGATAATCTTCCTATGATGGACATCAAGATGCAAGGTGACACTTCTACAAAGGTTGTAGATTGGAGCAAGGTCGGGTGGAATTTCAAACACCACATGTCGGCACATGTTGATGTAGCATTAAGGACATTATTGTGGCCCAACCCTCCGCAGTTTGTATTGGATCACTCTACGTGTCCCATATGCCTAAATCCATTTGGACCTGAGGGTGGATGGGCTTTAGGCTCCTGTGTCGATATGTATCATCCGCAGTGTCTCTTAGTTCATTGTTGGACTCAAAGTCGTTGTGCTATATGCAAAGCGCCTTTTCATGAGCGGTTTTAGAAGATATTCAATCTAATAACTTATATGCTGCCTTTTTGGGAACACAATGGTGAGACTACTGACGAGATTCGATTCTGGGCTAAAGACCTTATTTGGAGTTGGCATAGAGGTGAACATGATCTCGAGAAGAGTACTCCTAGTTCCCAATTGAATTGGGAGACTGACCCAAACGAGATTCTAAGAGTTGCACCAATACTTGCCGGACAAGGTCCACAGCATGAGAATAATCGGATGTTCTTCTTCCAATGCCTTGGGGGCTATTTTCATGTGAGCTCTAATACATTCAAGTTGGGGCCCCACCTCATGGAACATCGATGGAATCAATATGGGAAGAGAGTAACCGATGGTGAAGGTCATGCCTCCATGGAAGATTTGGAAGAGTGTCAATATGCTGAATCTACTTGGGGGCCACGATACGAGTCCCAAGCTCTGGACTATTTACTGGATGTACATAGTCCCCTCACAAAAAAGACTTTGCAGGACTTGAAAGACTCTAGAGTCTTGGAGCTGATCATAAACGCAGATGGTCCATTCAAACGAACTCGTGCAAAGCGTGAACTTTTTGTTGGAGAATGCTCCAACCCTCAGTCTATTGAATGATAATTACGATAATGTCAATCCATACACTCCAGCATAACGTATGGTGTTAGCTATATAGGACTATATTTGAGTATAGTATTATCGAATGGTAGCTTTTTGCAACAATGTATCTCATTACCTATTGTACTACTTTTTGCACTCATTAAATCAATGGTATATATTTGGTTGACTCCTTTGCTTGTGGTCTATCGATTGTACTTTGTCAGCTTTTATTGTATCCTTCATCTCCATAGTCCATATAACCCGCCCAACCCCTTGTACCAATATACAAACTCGTACTCACGCATGATGAAAGGTAAAAACAAACTTCCATATATAAAGTGTATGCAAATAAGTACATAGAAGAAATAACGTACACTTTCCCTACATCTAATTGACCTAAATCAAATATCGTTTTGGTGAATGTTGGAGGTGTAGGTCCATCGTCTCTACGTTAAGAATCTTCAACTTTGTCCTTGCCCTTTGAAAAATGTGATCGTTGCGGTTCCAAATCAGCGTCGATTGCGTTTATGTTGATGTCAACTTTTGCGTTATTTTTACGATGAGCCCACTCTGCCCATGCGTTGTCGAATCAAGCATCCTCCTCAGCTACACGTAGTTGCTTCGCGAGTTTTACATTCTGGTCTTCACTCCATTTCACCAGCCTCTTTAATTTGTCAACTTCCTCTGGAGTCTTGCCATACTTACCCATAAATGCGAAATCACGAATGCGTAGCATCTCTTTATCTACCTCTAGAGCAATAGATTCTTCAATATCCGATCCCTCTCCTCAGCTAGGACCTCTTCCAGGTAAGTGTGTTTCATTGTCCACAACTCTACGTAGTCTTCTATGGAAAGGTTGATTGATTGTTTCTTCTCAAAAAACTTCTCACGAGCCTCTTTTCGTAGCACAAGTATGGTCTTCATATAAGCTATGCAGTCTAGAACTTTTTCCAAAGTCTCCTGACAGTCTTCTTGTAAATCGTATGGTTAAGTGGCAAAAAGGGCTCTTTCTTTGAGGGCTTCCAATTCCTTTCTATGCTGCATTACTTCCTCCAATTGCATGCATTTCTCTATTTCTCTATACTGAAATTGTACAACATGATAAAATCATCCATGTATTTGGATAATCTTCCACCCACTATTAGGTATTAGATAGTCTTTGATGTCTCTCCAACCTCTATTGGTTCAGTCTTCTCTTGTATAGGCAAACGTGGACGCATTGACCAATCCACCTGCTTCCCGAGAATCATTTCCGCATATGCCATTTTTGCCAAAAAGTAGGGAACCTCATACTTAAAAATATGGTTGTTACCGTATATCAAATGCCAAGCATATATGCATCTTTCTTTAAATAGGTCATTATGGCACTCTCGGAGGTTTGCTTCATTCTTGTGCCGATGGATATCGTGCCGATGTAGAGGAAAGAGCTTGTTGATGTGACACTACTCCACATTTTTCAGACATATGGCAAAAGACCATGGCTCTGTCTCTTCCTCCCATCCTCTAAACGCTAATATCTTCGGATTCTTCAAGATGTCTATGCGCTTCTTCTCAATCCGACCTCGGTCATGTGGCACCATGGATGTACCCGCTACAATGGGTAGTGCCTCCATCAAAAAATTCCGTAGAAACGCAAAGTCCCTCTACGAGCAAGCAAGCAACAACACTGAAGTCGATACTAGTCAATGCGCGAAAAGGAGGGACTCGCAAAGTGTGAAAATGGACTACCGGTTGCGTTCTCAAGCACAGTAATAAGGCGACCGGCGGTCTACAGAATCTGCACCGCGGGTCGCCCGCCGGTCCAGCTATCGCCATATCTGTAGCGCCGATCGCCCTATCTTCTCCGTCGGTCGCCCCTCTCAGCGACGTTCGCCCATCAGCTATACCGGCGGTCGCCCTGTGACCGACGTTCGCTCATCGGTTGGATCGCCGATCGCCTCTCTCAGTGACGTTCGCCCATCTGCTCTATCGGCGGTTGCCCTATTTGCAATCGGGAATTCCCCCTGTTTATGTTGAATGCGAGGCCATGAGGTTTCGTAGCAGCTCCTACGAGGATGAGATGAGGATGAATATTGGATGGGGGGGGGGTAAAAGAGCCCTATAGTTTATAATGTAATAGTTTAAAAATTAGAAAGGTACGCATAGGGTAGAAATTTCGGATCCTGGGTCCCATAATTCCCATTTTATGATCATTCAATTCATAAAAAATGGACAAGAGAGGTCTAAATGGATAATAATGAATGGAAGGAAGGATGGGGTGAGAGTTCCTCGTCCTCTTTGTAGGCATCAATGGTATATATTATTTTGTATGATGTATATTTTAACAAGTCATATTGTGCCTAACCATTTATAATAAGCGATAAAATGTGAATTCATTTATAGAGCATAAGCCTCTTCAATGCATGAAACACTTTAATGCATGTAACAATTTAATAGCTACAATCTTAGAATGTAATCCAAGGTAGTCAATTTCTAGCATCTAGATAAGATACCATTTTTGCACCAAAACTACACCTCATATTTTAACATCACATTCAAGAACAATTTCTAGTTTCTTTTTATATCACTGGAGCCTTTAATAAATTATAAGTTCTCCATATACAATATCCGAGTATATGTATCCTTGCAATGAGTTTATTGCCTCATAACATTATAACATTGGTTAAATTGAGAGGGGGGAGGATTTTGAAAATTTTGGCAAGTCAAATAATAACGCCTTGAAATACAATTAAGTGTAAGGGATTAGTGCATATAGCCTAGTAAGCACTAAGAGAAATAGTTGCTTACCAAATTAAGAGGTGATATATCTTGACATATTATATGTTTGGAGAAAAAATGAGTGACCACCATATGAAGGTAAATATTTGAAGTCAAGAAGACTAATGATTTGCGAACATTCTAATCAACCCATTACTGAGGGTACTTTTGAAACCAATATTTGATGAGTATTTTATGTTGAGAATTTTGAGAATGTTGAAAATTATATTTTAAAATTGTGATTAAACTTGTATCGATCTAAATCCATATTACACCACAAGAGTATCCAATGAGCTTAAAATAACATTTTACATCTATCATGGTCAGAGCTCTTGGCAAAATGCCCATGACCATGAGAATCATTTTCATTTGGGAATGAGAAATAGGAAGAACCAAGTGGGAATGAGAGGGAATGAGGGGGGATGAGGGGGATTGAAGGGGGAATGGGGGAGATGCTTGAAGCGGTTAATTCAAAATTTGAATATTGCATAAAGAGGATCCAAGAACAAGAGCGGGAGCTCTCGCGATGTCGCCCCTGCAGAGTGCCGGTTGCCCCCAACCGCTTCGCTGAGGCTGAACCTCTTCTGAAGCTGCACCGGCGGTCGCCCCGGAGCGAGTCTTGCAAGAAACACTGGACCAGAGGTCGCTCTAACGATGTTGCCCTGACACCGCCGGTCGCCCTGCCACAAGAGGTTAAATACAATCGTTATCGGCCATAGTCGTCACTTTTCAATCCACGTGCCGTGGTGTTCCCCATTGTCTGGTGTTGACTCAAAGTTGCCACTTGCTTGCTCGATTGGTCGGTCAACGTGGACTGCACTATTTTTGGTGTTTTGTATCAAACATCACATCATAGCCGCATTTCCGTGATCGGATGTAACAATGACTACAATTGCGGAACGTAAAATAGTACTCGGCCAACGACGCAATAGTTGAGGAAATAAGCACAAGAGGAATCACCGTGTTCTGCAAGATGCCACTCAACGCACTTTTCCGAGGTGGGAGACCGAAGAGGGTGTTTGGAATCAGAAAACAATGAAGAATTACATTGCCTGGTGCCACATCGGCAAGTTGTTTCCACACTTTCGACATGAGGCGCACATGAAAGTAAATGCTGCAAATCTGCACTATTGTAAGCAGGACGAATTTATACAACGATGTATTGAAGTGTGGAGGTTCCTTTATAAAGGCAAGAATGTCACCAAGAACGAGGTTTCGTATCATATTGCTCAGATGGTGTATGCAGAGGTAATATTGGAGAAAGTGGTGGATTGGAGCTCATTGAATAAAACGTCTCTAATCTTCCTTCCAACTAAGCAAGACATTCCAAGAGCTCCATTGTCAGAAAACCCACGAGAAGGTCTTACGGCAGCAAGGCATTGGAAAGATGGGGATGCCGATGATGTGTATGTTTGGGAAAATCCTAATTCTGATGAAGAAGAGGTTCAAGAGAGGGAGCATCATACTCCTCTTTTAGAAGGTTCTATTGGTGACGTAGAACACTTTCATGTGGGTGAAACAAGCGTGCGGGATTTGGATGTGATTAATGCACCTGTGAAGCACGTGGAGGACCTACGAACAAAAGGAGAAGCCAATGTCATTGAAGACATGGAGGTTGAAGGAATGTTTGGTGCTTGTACTTTGGGTCCACCTGAAGTTATAGTTGGGCCCACTATGAGCGCCCCTCCTCAAACAAATGTTAGCGTAGAGGAGGGGACTTAAGAATATCCAATGGAAACAACTAAACGGCCACAAGGAGAAGGAAATGAAGAAGTAGAGTTGGAGAAGGAAGTTCAAGTAGTCTCCAAAGCGAAACGCATGAAGGAAGTCGAAGATTCGTGAATGGAGGAGATGAAGAGGGCTTATGAGGGTTATAAATATTTGTTTCATGCTTTGTCATTCGAATGGACAAAGTGTATTGAACTCCAACATGACATTCGGGAAATCAAGGATGCAAAATGTAAGATCCAAGAGGTGCCGATGAATATTTTTCCAGCTCTGGATGCATCGGATCAGGTCGATTATGAGAAAGAGCTCATAAAGCAGAAAAAACATTTTGAAGATGTGCGAAGGAGATATAATCACGTCGACGAATGGTTTGTGGTCAATGATTGGGGTCGCTAGAAGGATATTATGGTTGAAGGAGCCAAGGGCCAAGGTCATTGTGAAAAGAAGCTAAAGGAATTCATTTCGGCATGCAATGCCTTGAGAGCTGAGATCGAAAGGGTGAACTTAGCATCAAGAAGATTGAAGGAGAACAAGGAAAAGCTAGTACCCAATTCAATAGATTCCGTAGAAATTGCAGAAGAGGGTCAAATTTCACAGCACAATGAAACAACTGAGGAGCTGGTCAAAAAGGTACTTGTGTCCGCAGAAGAGGAGAGGTTCTTAAAAGCAAGGATCGAAGATCTATGTATTGCAAATAAGACAAAGGAGAAATATCGGAGATGGTACTATTCAGAAAAAAATGGAAGTACAATGGAAGAAGATTAGAGTAAGCGGGATCAAATTTTAGAAAGACGTTCGTGTGTTGGTTATATCCATTTATTTTATTTTATTTTTGAATTGAAAGTTGGGAGATATGTTTAAGGCTGGATTGTATACAGTGTACCTTCTTGATTATATGATATGTTTGTACTAGTAAGATACCCGTTGAACGATGTTATGTTTATTATTTGTATATATGTCCACGATGTTAGTTTTATCATCGTGCTTATTCTTTTTATTTTTTTATTTTTTATTTTAAATGCATGATTTAGAAATATGTAAAAGAAGGTTGGTAGAATGGTAGGTAGGTTGATAATTATGTGAGTTGGTAGGTTTGTATATTGGTAGGTTGGTGGATACCGTGGATGGTGGTATTTTAAAAAAGTATGTCGTCTATACCATTCCATATTTATATATAATGATATTGAATTTTGGAAAGCTTTGATTAGCCTTAATCCACGATGAAGTAATGATAAATAATTTGTAAAAATTTGGAATCGTAACTAAGTTGTTGAAGTTACCTATCAATCTATGGCGGGATTTAGTTGCAAGTATTTAGAGTCAATAAATATTTTGACAAACCCCCCAAAACATCCAAATGTCATAATTTAGTATGATCGTACATGAATTCAAATATGAAGAAAAAGATTTGTAGGAAAAGGGGGGGAAGCAGATATTTGCGCCCATCAGATAGACCGCCGGTCGCCATCTCAGCTACGGTCGCCCATCAATTGCATCGGCGGTCGCCCTACTTACCGGCAATCGCCCATCGGTTGTATCGGCGGTCGCCCGAACAGTAGGGGTACGAAGAGGCTCGCAAATTCTTTCTCCTTGCCCATCACGTAGACCGTCGATCGCCCTCTCAGCAACGTTTGTCCATCATCTGGATCGGCGGTCGCCCCAGTGACCGACGTTCGCTCGTCCGTTGTATTGGCAGTCGCGCGATCTGGAGGGTTGAATCAAATTAACACCAAGTATTCTATAGCATGCTAGGGTTGAATCAAATTAACACCAAGTATTTCCTTCCATGTAAATCCAAGTTCCATGTGGCTTCTTTTATGATTCAATATATTTAATAGGGTTAGAGACAATAATAAAACCACCTCTTCCTCCCTTTAGTATAACTTCCTCTATTACTCAACATTCTACAAAGTCAAAGCAAATCATGACATGTAGATACGTTTCTCTTATAGAATATTTTATTCTTCCATAATTTTTATAAGGTCTTTTTTAGTCAATACAAGTTTTAAAATCGTTATCCCTTTCTACAAATCTATTTTCCCTATATTATTCAATATTCTGCTGATTCAAAAGACTTGCAAGTAAATGATGACCTATAGATGCGTTATCCCCACGATTTTTCAAATAACACCATCATTTCCATAGGGTCATAATTAGCTAGTCTAAGTGTTTAAATTGTCCCCTTACCCCCTTTATCTATTTTTTCTTATTTTTTGAAGTTCTGGTGTTTCTAAGTACTTACAACCAAAATCCACCCTATAGATCCTTTACTCCTACGATTTTTTTTATAGCTCCATCATGTTCATAAGGTACTTATTTACTAGTCCAAGATTAAAATTATTTTTTCTCTCCTTTTAAATATTTTTTGTCTATTATTTACAGCTCTAGTCACTTCGAACATTCTAGATTAATTTGGGAAAATTAGTTCCGGTTTTCCTAAAATCTTTTTGATGGTTCCATCATTTTCATATGATCCATATTAGCTAGTCCGCCGTATCGGCGGTCGCGCGATCTGGAGGTTGCGCCCTCTGACCTACGTTCGCCCACCAGGTGGATCGGTGGTCGCCCATCGGCTGGATCGGCGGTCGCCCAGTGACCGACGTTCGCCCATCGGCTAGATCGGCGGTCGCCCTAGTGACTAACGTTCGCCCATCGAGTGGATCGGCGGTCGCCCCAGCACGAGGAGTACAAATAGGCGCGCGGACACCAGCAGTCGCCATTTTTCACCTCCACGTGTCGGGCCTTGCGCATTGTCTGGTGTCGACCTCTGGTTGCCGCCTGCTTGTTCGAGCGCTAGAGCGTGCGGTGATTGGCACACACGTGCCACACGTGTACATTTTACACATACGTGCTGCCCGATTTTTGAGTTTTTCAAATTCTGTGTTAGTCCACGGAATAGATATAACTTTATTTTGAGTTATTTTAAAATTTTCTTCCTTGGTTAGCATTTGGGTGACGATGACGCCTAGCTAGGAGCGAAAGATAGCGAGGGACAAGGACTGCAAAAGGAAAGGAAAGAAGCAAAGGAGATTTCACAAGATTCTCATAGATCCCACGCAACATGCTTTTCCGGGGTGGGCGCAAGTAGAGGGACCGTGGACCCTTAAGACTTGCAAGTGGTACATTGCTTGGTGCCACATCGGCCATTTGTTTCCACACTATCGTCACGAGTTTCATCGCCGCCTGAATTGCGCAAATTTGCACTATTGCAATCACGATGAATTTGTGCAACGATGCATTGAAGTGTGGAAGTTCCTCTACGCCGGTGTGCTTGTGGTAAGTAACGAGCTTTTGTACAACATAGCACAAATGGTGTACGCGGAGATAATTTTGCAGAGGGAGGTGGATTGGAGGACGTTAAAAAAATCCCCTCAAACAATTAAGCCAATAGAACCGCATATTCCGCGAGCTCCTTATCCAGCGGCCAACCCACAAGGTCTTACAACGCCTAGGGGTTTCAAAGGAGGAAATCTGATGAGGACATAGTTTGGTCAGATTCGGAAGAAGAAACGACCGAAAGGCGAGAAGTGGATGAAGGGGAGCCGAACCAAACGATGGAGGAAGATGAAGCACATTTGGATGAAGGGGGGCCAAGCCAAGTTTGTACAGAAGGGGGGCCAAGCCAACTTTACAATGAAGGGGGCCCAAGCAAAGAATGACCGGTAATATGTTAATCACGTTTAGATGATGTTGTAGAAAAGTAGTGTACGCAATATCAAAAACTAAGTGCAATTGCCATTTTGTATGCAAAAACGTTGAATGTGAATATGAAGTTTTTGATTTTCTTCAATTTAAATATTCTTGGTGAATGAAATCTCACTATTGCATTTGGTATAAGCATAAGGGGAAAACCTTCAATGTCCAAGGTACCTTCATTGATATATGGCAATTTTTATCATTCTTAATTATTTAGGGAACGTGGATTGAGCAATATTCATCACTTTATTTTTTGGATTTGGAGCAAGAGAAGTTAAAACTCTATTTTCTAGTATGAGTCCTTATTGTTCTCTCTCTTGCCTTCCCATGTTCCCTTTACTTGTTTTTTTTTTTTTTAAAAAAGAAAAGCAGAATTGCCAATCAAACGTTTTTGAGCCGCATGGTCTCTGTGATTGTAGTTCATAATAGCTGTACTGCGTGGACCATGGATATTGACCATGGCCCCCTACAAATTTGTGGTTGGGAGTAAAGTGTTCTTCGTCGAAAAAATCTGTCATCGCTAGGGTGACCGGCAGTCCAACTGGGTCAGGGCTAGGGCGACCGGCGGTCCAGCTAGCGCGATGAAGTTAAGGCCAGGGCGACCGGCGGTTCATATGGCGCGACAACGTTGTTGTTAGGGCGACCGCCGATCTCGCTGTGGCAACCTAGCCGAACCGCCAGTCGCCTTCTATGCGCATTTGCCCCCGACTTACACCGGTATGGAGTATATAAGGAGTCGTTCAGGGGCTTGAAGCCACTTTCCTTTGTGCTTTGCCCGTTGTCTTGGGTCTCCCCATGAGAAGCCCCCTGCTCGGTCTATATGTGCAAAGAGTAACTTGAGCCCTTGTAGTGTGCGTTGTCATCACCAGTTTCATTGCACCGGTGGGGGTGCGATTCCGGAACATGGAGCATTCTTCACAATCCAACGGGGTAGCAGATAATAGAAGAGACACTCGCAAATGGGACGATTGGCTACAAGTATCCACCAAACGGCACGACAAGCCAAATACTCGCGTGTGCTTATTCTGTGGGAAAAGCACAATCTTTGTAAAGCAACGAGCATTTGCTCATTTCGGATATCCTCAGAATTCCCCATTACCCCGGTGTACGAGGTTACCCCGTGGAGTTCTTGAGCTATTCCGTGACTGTGGAGGGATGGTTCCAAAGAACAACATTCCTTATGCGGATGTTGTTCCTGACTCACGAGTAGATGCCGGCATACCGTATGTGGCAAGGGAAACTATAGAGAACATAGATTCCCCTTGCATCAAGTCTGTACAAGTGCCATCCCCTAACCTAAGGTCTATTCAGGTGCCATCCTCTAACATGGGAAGTCATGGCAGCAATGGACAAAGGATCTCTACACTCTCTAGCGGACGGCGACATGGGCAAAGGAGTATGGAGGATAGTTTTGATCTTGCCACTAGACAAAATTTGGATGCAAAGTGGGCTTCATTTTTCTATGAGGCAAACATTGCATTCAATGTCGTACGACATCCAGCATTCATAAGTGCCGTTCAAGAGACAACAAAGGCCGGTATTGGTGGATATCAACCACCCTCCTATCATGCTATTAGGACTACGATGCTCGATGCGAAGTAGGCAGCTGTGCAAAGGTCGGTTGAGGATCGAACAAAACTTTCTATCGAGAAGTACGGAGGATCAATATGCTCAGATGGGTGGTCACATGTCACAAGTAGACCACTCATTAACATGATGCTCGTTTGCCTAGTGGGAGAGGTGTTACTGGGATCAGTGGATACTACAGGGAAGAAAAAAGACATCGCTTACGTGGCAAATGAAATGGCGAAGTACATAGAGGAGGTTGGACCTAAAAACATCGTTCAGATATGCACAGACAATGCAAGCTCCATGTTAGGTGCTGTTAAGAAGTTGCAGATTGACTATCCTCACTTATATGGACAAGGTTGTGCGGCACATATTCTAGACTTCTTTCTAGAAGATGGGGGAAAGAGGCATGGGTTAAACATTTGGTGGAGCAAGCCAAGAGAGTGTGCACATTTATCAAAGGGTCGCACGTCCCACTTGCTCTATTCAGGAAGTACTCGCCGAAGCTGCAGCTCAAGGTAGCACCTCAAACTCGATTTGCAACAAACTACTTGATGATATAGCGGTTGTTAAAGCTACAACAACCTCTGAACAACATGGTGATCTATGCGGAGTGGCATGTGTTTGTCCTAACATTGTTCAACAGGCAAAACAGTCACCAGTTACAGATAAAGGCAAGGAATATGCGGAATAGCATTAGGAGCGATGAGTTCTGGGAGAATTGTACGAAGTTTGTGAAAGTAGTTGAACCAGTACTCATAGCTCTTCAGGAGTTTGACGGGGAAGTACTAGCCATGCCTAGGGCATATGTAATCATGTCGGACCTAAAAGAACACGTGTTCTCTTTGCGTGAACCTCCATTTGAACTATCCCCCGACATTGCTACAAAATACGAGGATGCAATTCAAAAACAATGGGAAATGATGCTCACAGACCTCCACTATGCAGCAGCTTTGTTGAACCCTTATTTGACAAATATGGGAGCAATTCAAAACAATGGAGAAGCAAAAAGAGCTTTAAACTGGGTCATAAGGAAGCTTAGCGCCCCAATGGGAGTAGTCTATGAGGAAGTGGTGCGGGAACTCATACAATTTGAGGAGAGGACGGGTCCATTTAACACCAATTCAGAGGCCTCTGATCCAGCTCAATGTGACTTGTTACCACATCAATGGTGGCATCAAGTCGAGGGGAATGCCTTGCCAAAAATTGCGAAGAGGATTTTGGCATTGACATGTTCAGCGTCATCATGTGAGAGGAATTGGAGCATGTACTCTTTCGTACACAACAAAGTGAGGAATCGGTTGTCAACTTCCAAAGCAGAGGACCTTGTGTACATCTATGCAAACGCCAAACTTGAGCGCCAAAAACGTACAAAATTGCCGAGAACGTGGTACAAAAATTATTTAGAAGAAGAGGACTCTGACGAAGAAGAGTATATACCGGACAATGAATGGGATGATGGTGTATTCATGGATAACCCGGAGGCGGATGACGACAATCATCTCAATGACGGTAGCGAACACGACGACCTAGAGAATTGGAACGACAACGAAGGAAACATGACTATTCATGTCAAGGACCCGTTTGAGTTCGATGACGACCAGGATGTTCCACAACTGCCTCGCCAGTTTGCGGTATTTGCCAATGACACAGAAGGAGAAGGAGTGGCAAATTTACAGCTCCAAGAGAGTACCTGCCTAGCAAAACAAGACTTGGTAAACCGGATGGATGAAGAGAACATTAGTCCACTTAAAGGCAGCCCACACTCTAACAACGACGATAAACTTGAGAGTGTGAAGTGCACGGTTACCACGACAAGAGTTGAAATGGACCAAATTAAAGTGGAACCTGACAATGTATCTAATTCAGGTTGCATGGAAGTGGGGTCACCTAGAGTTTCAACCATTCGATCAAGGAATTCAATTCTTAACGGAGATGACTCCGATGTACCTCTACAACAGTTGTTCCCAAGGGTTACCCAACCTAAAGGGGCCCATACAACTCGTATGGTATTGCCGAGGACGGAGATCAAGATAGAACCAACAAGTCCAACATGCACCCGGGCATTGGCAGTGTCACGAGACGTCGGGCCATCTTCACAACCTCGCAATCGTATTACACGAGGCCAGAAGCGTTTGAGAAAGGCACACGACCGACGATGTCGGAAAAGAGCACGCGTACATGAAGAAGTCCATGCGGGGATTGCTTCATCCAATAATCCGAATACACGTACAATGCGCCATCTACCACTGAACGCAAACGGGATCACTAATGCTTCACGGCCCTTGAAGCGCCTCGTTACACTGAACAAGAAAACAACTACGGATACGGAATTGCGCAATTTGGCGAGTGAGGTTGAGTGTGAAGTACGCAATAAGACAGAGGATGAAGACGAGGATGGCGACCAAAGCACTGATGACTCTCTAGGTGAAACCAATCCAAACGCAGATGAAGTATCAAGCGACGATACGTATACATTGAAGGATACCTAAAGACGTGTTATTAGAATTTTGTTATTTTGGATTGGAAGCACAAAGTTTGTTGTTAGTACTCAGTACAATACTACAATGTACTGCAAGTAGGGCAACTATTAGCTTACAATATTTTGGTATCCTAGTATGTTTCGGAGTATAATATATATAGTTCGGTATATGTAGTAGTTACATCATATATATGAATACTATGATTATAGACATGGACAAATTTGTACTCTGAAATGCACCATTGATCTTGTTTCGCATTAAAAGGTATTCATAAATTGCATTGGTACTCATTTTGTACCAATATAAAATTATCTTGCTTGTTTCGTATTCAACCATGGTGCTGGTCGCGACACACGCGGTGGCCCAAGGCGACCACCGATCGCCAGAGGCGCGCTACTCCCAGGGCGACCGGCGATCGCTATAAGCGACCGTCGGTCGCCCTGGGCGATCGTCGGTAGCCCACTGACGACCAGCAGTCGCCTAGAAGCGGTTGGCAGGGCGACCGCTGGTCTCCCTAATGGACCGCCGGTCGCCTACGCGCGGCAGGGCACGGCGATCGGCGATCGCCAATCGCGACCATCGATTGCACATGCCTATCGATGGTCGCCTACCCGAGCTCGCCCACCTGCGGTCGCCCACTGTGACTTATTTTCCATTTTCGACGTCATTATCGACCCTACGCGACGTATAAAAATAGCTCTTTACCTCAGTGTCAATCTTAGCAAGTTTTGACTATGCAATTTTTGGTACGGTCGACATTCTTGTCGAATCGGACGTCTAACAGACATGTCCAAAACAACAATTTAAACAGACATTTGTCAAAACAATAAGACAACCGTGCGTTGCAGCATATGTAAATGCGGAAGCTAATGCCGGTCCGAAGCGTGGTGCTGAAGGGTCAGGGAAGGGAAAGAAGAGGAAGTCGAATAAGAAGTCCACGCAGCCTTTTAGCAACAACTCTTCAGCTTCGGAGCACGAACGTGAAGATGAAGGTGGTCCTTCTTCTCCGGCGGGGATGAATGCCCCCATGGATTCAACCGTTGCTCTCGTGTCTTCTCCCGCAATTGACTGGGCAGCCGTGGCAATTCCGTCCAGTACTACTCGTGCTCTTCCTCGTGGTCGTGGTACTGCTCGTGCTCCCCCTCAGGGTCGTGGAAGCGGTCGAGCTCGGTCTTCAGCATCTCGTGGCCGCGGTACAACACGCGCCCCCCAGTGCGAATCCGCTAAGCGTTCTTCTGAGGCGCGAGCAGGCGAGGCTTCTCGGTCGAGAAGCCATACCGTGCCTCAAGTACAGAGGGCGCTCAAATCCAACTATGGCGCCAGCGATCTCCTCGGGGATATAGAGAGCCCCCCCCCCCCCTCCAGCGCCTGCGTTGTGTTCGTCCATCTGGTGAGGATTTAGCTCAAGTTGAGCTAAACAAAGACGATGTAGTGTCTGGCCAAGAGCGACTGCCACGGGATGCGCCAACTTCCGACAGCTCTGACTCGTCCGACGATGACGATGTTAAAGATTCGAGCAACGACGATGACGGCGACAACGATGACCGCACTGATGATGCTGACCCCATGGCCATGACCTTAGGCGACGAGGTGGCTCCTGATCCATCCCACGAAGAGACTACTTTGGCGGCTGCTCCCCAATGCCCACAGATCGCACTTAGGAGGCAGATTGAGAAGGAGAAGTACGACAAATGGTTCGTGAAAGGAGTGTGGAAGCCTGAGGACGAGCCGGAGGATAACAAAGTAATCCGGTATTACGACTTCTCGGAGGAGCCTAGTTTTCCAAAGCCAAAGAGCACTGAGGATGATCCTCTTCTCCCTGTCGTGCCTCTGCTCAAGGAAGAAGGAGAGCCTTCATAACCACTTGTAAAGCTGGAAATTGTCGCCCCTCTGCTCACGAAGGATCAGAAACAGACACAGAAGCCACAAGAGAAGGAGGCGCGGAAGGCCCTCAAGGCAAAGGAAGAAATGGAGAGAGAGAAGCAAAGGTTAGCAAACATTGTAGCACACAATGGACGAGTTGACAGATTGGAGTCCACATTCCTGAGCTCTCAATCTAAAACTCGCATGGGACTGGGCAAGATGGAGCAAATGTTTCTTTCATTCGGGAATATCTTATCTTAATTGCCTATTCCTAGGGCGGTTGAATAACATAACCTCCTTGCAGACGTTTTGGCTCAACACAGATCTTGCGGTGCGTACTGCTAAACATGAGCATGTGTTGGCATGTTTGGTGTTATCTGAAGCGGATGTGGTACGAGCTAGAAGATTTATGCGTGCTCATATCTCGTATGAGGCATTACAGCGGACGGAGCTAGAACGTGCAAGTGTTGAAGATGCAAGTCTTCCAGCTGATCCAGAGGAGACCGAACCTATTTAGCGTGCGTTAGCAAGGCCGACACAATTGGCCATCCACTGCATTGCGACCATCGAATGTTCGTACATCAACAATTGGTCGTCTATCTAAGCAGCCATGACGTGATGAAGACAACATAGCTTCAGGTTCTGTTCGACGACCACCGCGTGGCAGGGCCTCAACATCACGGGACAGAGCATCGCCAATGTATGGCAGAGGCCGTGGATCAATAACTCGACCAATCTTTACCCATCGTAGATCGTCAACATCTACAGTGGATGTTCCTGTGACGTTGTCGGCCGTAGATGACGAGTTGTACAACATTTCCAACCAGCCATTAGGGATATCAGAAGGAGAGGTAGACATCTCAACATGTGTTTCAGCTTCTAAGATTCTGAAAGCGCTCGTGCCTACAAAAGAAGAAGTTGCGAGAGGTTCAATATGGGGCGACATTGTATTCAAGGCACACATTGACCGCATTATCGAGGTGGTGAATCCGGAGACAAATCATCGGATTTTGTCGCGGAAGAGGGTATCAGAGATATATACCTTCTTACGAGATCCTCAGAACAGGACCGGAGTGAGTAAATTGGTACTTCGTCCTATCAAGTACCTTGTGGATATCGTTACCGACACTGGTATGGTTGAACGTAAAGGGGTGGATTTCTTGGTTAATGGAGCAGCACGAGAGTTTGAACGAATGTTTTTAAGCAATTGCATCCGTTCACGGTACTGTGAGCTCTCAGTTATCTTGGCTTCAAGACCATATTATTTGGGAGCCAGTGGATGGACAACATGTTGTAGCTGCTTGCAAGTAGGCGAAGGAGCAGTGGATGAGCGGCAAGATCACTCATTCTGAGTTTCAGAAGACGTTTGAGCAACGGGAAGCCACCTTTGTTGTGTATGATAATCCACAACTTTACATCAACAAGTTGGTACAAGTCAAGAATGCGGAGTGGCAAAGAAAACAACTTTCCACCATGAGTGAGGATTTGGTGAAGCTTCGACAGATATGGAATCCGTATGGTAGGCCTGATAACTCAATTCGTGCGGATGATGAACGCGGGGCTATTGCATTGGTGAGCGCAGCAAGTGCCATGCGGAAACTGCCCCACAGAGGTGACAACAAGATTACGACGTCGACCTTGGGGAAGAACATGGAAGACCTAAATAAGCATGCATGGAATCCCAATGATCAATGCTTTGAAGCTGCACTTCAAGTGAGCAAGGACTACGAGGATGGCTTCTTGTTTTACAGCAAGGATGAGAAGAAGAGGTGGAAGGCGTTGGCACTAAAGAAGAGTCTGGACCCGAATGTAGATGTACAACCAAGGCGGAAGCGGATGACCGAACATTGGTTGAGGCCGTTGGGTAGGGTTCCAGGTTCGTACTATCTAGAGGTTGCAAAAGCATGTTCAGCTAAGCCAGTTGGCGAGGATGGACGAAGACCTTGTCAAGCTTTTTACTTCAACGGCGTCAAAGAGCAGAATCCAAGGACTCGTACCGTTGCTGGTGTATGTGAGCGCATTATGAGACGAGAAGCGGTGATAAATATCATTTGTTGGTTAATGGTAGAAAACAAGGAAACTTCACCAAATTCCATGGAAGATTTCTTTTGTATATCTGTACGGAAGTATTTACCAGGAGGCAAGGAGCAACTTGACAAATTTGCCGAGTTGTTGGATAGCAAAACAAGAACCAAATGGAGTACACTGCAGCGAGAGAAGGTGTCAAAGCTGAAAGACATATGCGACCTCATTCCTCCTTTCATCAAGGTACATTATGAAGTTGTTGCAGCAGGAGGGCAAGGTCACAATGCACCATCTCTACGAAGAGGAGTTGCAAACATGGCCAATTGGGAGTGGCAGTTGCACGTTCAAAGGCCAGACCAAAGCAATGGAGAGGAACCACTTTTGATTCGATGTGGAAGAGAACTATTTCGTTCAGAATATGCAGAGTTGACACAGCCGTATTTGTGGATTATTGATTGTCGGCGAGGCGGTGGAAGGCATGACAATGGTCATTGGGAAGATGAACAGTTCACAAGAGTATTTGCACAGCTGGCCTTATAGATGACGGCCGTTGAACGATGGAATGTCATTTTCCTGTTACCACCGGCCGTGTTCGCCTCCGAGGAATTGATTACAAAGCTCAAGCTTCCGAAGGGTTGCTCCCATCGACGTGGATGTTGGGCATTTGTTCAGAGCTCGGTTAATCATCCTCTGAATTTTACAAATGGAGGGCGCTTACAGCAGGCAGTTGAACCAATAGGTGATATCATTATTTGCCTCCAACACTCAATTGGAGCATCTGCTGAGCCAAACTTTGTTACTGGGCGCCGCCGACTTCCTCTTTTATTTGACGATAATCGTGATGAAGCACAAGAGCCTTCTATTGTTCATGCTCTCGAGAGATCTCCATCCGAGCTATCAAGACTTGTGGATTCGTACTTGCCTCGAGGTTGGGGTTTGGTGGCATGTAGCATGTCAACTGCGATTCCGACTATCCTCCAGTCAAATTTTTCAGGGATCCGATATCATTGTCATTGACAATTGTAGCGAGAGAGTTTCGTACTTGTACAATGAGTTGTCGAACAATTTCCATTGCCATTTGTTGATGTCTGACAACATAGATGGAACGGACAGTGCTTTTGGCGATGTAGATGCTATTCAAGATGCGATTCCATTACCGAGAGATGGTGACAATGATGTGGATTTCTACACCCAGTTTAGTGAGAGATTGCCACGTGAATATGGGATGGACATATCCACACCTGACAGTCGCTCACTCGACGCGCAGCAAAGCAGTGAAACAGAAGAAGGAGAAGATGAGGAGGAAGATGGAGAGGAAGATGAAGATAAAGATGAAGATGAAGAGGAGGATGAAGTTGAAGGTGAAGAGGGGGGAGCACCTATGAGAGATGTGGTTCCTTCAACGTCGCCGCCGCATATGGAAGTTTGTGTAGAGGAGACACTCAAAGACATGGCGGATGATACTCGTACAAGGGACGTTCATTCAGAGACACCGGTAGATAGAATGAACATATCTATTTCTCAATTGCCGGAATCAGATAGATATGATATCCATTCTCTCAGGTTTTTCTCGGTTGTCAGTAGAAGTAGGCAACCTTTGGGGCCTACTCAATCACAACCTGAATTTGTGACACAAGGAATTACAGAAGGTGCTGGAGGAAGCATTGGGCCAATATTGCCATTTGCTCCAAGAGATAGCGAAACGAGGGACGTTGCTGAATTTAGGAAGATCTTTACTACACCAATGACATTTAAAGATGGCTTCTATTACGATGCAGATGGCGTAAGGCACACGCGGCATGGCAACCGTGGTAGCTTTAAATATGAACAGTCTACTTCAATCAGTCTTGGAGATACTCCGGTGTCCGAGGATGAGTTGGCTGAAATGATGAATACAGCCATAGAATACGCTACACAAGTCGCATCACCTTAGGATGATGGAGACTTTGTAGTCATACCATAACTTAGCATATATGATGTTTAGTTGACTAGTATAGTGTGATTGATATGTTTGTTTTAGAGATAATATATTTTATTATAATATATGATATTGTAGTATTCAATAATTATATATATATATATATATATATATATATATATATATACATATATATAATAATAATAAATATAGAGTTTTAAACCTTATAACTTAACATTGTATTCCATGTTTTGTCATTACATCTTTTACAAATTGTATTTGTAGAACGACATTAAAAGTCATTCAATGAAACAAATGTATAGCATTAGGTTCTTGTGAAAATATGGTCAATGTCATTTTGTCAATGGAATAAGCATGAATTATATATATTATGCACAATTTTAAGTGAAAAATTTTCACCTACGTACACATCAACAAACCAATATTTAATGAAATTGTTACAAAAATATAGCAAAAAAAAAAAAATTGGAATTCTTATTTTGTTAGTTCCAAAAAAAAAAAAAACGCTTCAAATCTTATTGTTATCGAGCGCCAATTAGCGCACTTGGCCAAGTGCACAATTGCTTAATTGTGTGTATTTACACATTTAACAAGTTTAGTGTGGAAGCTGCAAAGAGTAGAAGGTTGCACTTTAGGGAATATTTAGAGAATGTTAGCACTTATAGGTGTGACATTTATAAGGGTGGATTGTGAAATACATCGATTTAAATCTTTATATTTGAGGCAGGTAGTTTGTTTTGTTTGTTTGTGACGGTATGAGCACAGGACTGCCCATCGGATTAAGGGCACAGCCGCACAAGAGGTGTCGTTGGAAGCTTTGTAAGAGGTGTGGCCAACAATCGGATTGCGGAGTGGGCCCACAAATTTTTGGATATTAAATTTCTAAGATTTATGGCTTAAAAATTATTGGAAATTACAAAAAAAAAAAAGGCCTAATTTAGATAGAGTTAAAAAGCCATCCCGGAAAGCCTTGATTTTATTTTAAGGAGAGCGAGGACACCGACGAACGTCGAGATGGGACATGGTTGAAGTATTTATGTAGGCCTGGCAATGCTTGGCGGGAGTACCGGTTTACTTTTAAGAATGGTTTTACAGCCCTCATACAATACTTACCCTTTATACAAGAAGTGAAAAAAACTTCATTATATACTTTGAACATCATCTTCTCACAATTGATGAGGGTTTAAAACCTAGGATTTGGTACACATGTATATGGACAAGTTACGTCCAAGATTTTACAGGTACATACTCAAAATACACCAAAAGTTCAAAGTGGTCACCTTTCCTTGAAAGAAGACAATTTTGAGGAGTATTTGCAATTTGAGGCCTCTGGACTTTAACCCTTAAAAGTCCCTTGGGGATAGTATGTACGTTGTCGTATAAACAAGATTTGCTACCAACAAGAAACTCTAAACTGGATTCGTAATAGCTCACTGGAACCGCATTATTTCAAATGTCAACTTCTTCTTTGAACTCAAACTCATTAAAGGTGTGCATTCACTCCAAATACAACCAAAATACTCCGTATTCTACTAATCGCCACACCACTCTCAGACCTTTAAGGATTAAGGACTAAATTTGTTTTAGAGATACCAACGTTCCTAACCAAAGAAATGGTATGTTTCTACTTTACCTTAGGAGTAGTTTTAGGAGGTCATCTTATCTCCTAAAAGACTAAGTGTTCTCACCTACATTCTTTTGTAAGTACCAATTCTACGTGGATGCACACATAGCAAAAAATTTAAAAAATGGAGGACAAAAAAATATTAATCAATATTTGGGAGAACAAAAAATAAATTAGTATCAGTATGCATTTGTTAAGAAACCACCACAATTAGAAGTATTCCCCAGTTTTGAACACTTAAGAGTAATCTTGGATATCCCCTAAAGGAGAGTGGCCTCAAAATTCCCAAATATCCTCATAATTGCCCTCTTTTGTATCAAGATGCAACTTTTCAATTTTTGAGAAGTTTTGAAGTATTTAGTCATAGTCTTTACTAGCTTGTACATTTTCACACAAAATCTTACATTCAAATTCCTCACCATTCGTAACGTTCAAAAGTTGAGAAAGAAGCAGCTTTCTCTGATATCATCAAAGGATGATGATCAACTCATCACAATGGAGCTAAGAAATTAACGAACTTGACCCTTAATAATTCGATGTTCTTGACAGCAATTCACCCAAATGCTGGAGATTTGATGAGAAAGAAATCAGCAAATTTGAAGTTATAATGATGCGTACAAACAGGTTGCAATTACGCAGAAGCTTATCTTTTTCTCTCCTCAACGTTGATGAAGCTAAGCTATTATGGGCAGTCCTCCATCCAAGGAGAAAACTAGGGACCAGCAGCGGACGTTCCGAAATTCGACATTGCCAGAGATACAGAACCATACGTACCCCGCTTGCGGACTCTAGCTAGTTTTAATTCAGCATTTGAACATGAGTCAAGTTCGCGGTGATCAACACCGCCCACTAGTTATTGCTGCCCGCCGCTTCTGCCGCCCTCTGCCGCATCATTTCCTTTACGGCCACCCTGCGACGTGACTCCATCTGCTGGTTTAGACGTCGCAAGTGCTCTTTCAAGTCCCTGAAGCAGTCAACAAAGCTCATGTAAGTCCAAACATTGGCTATTATGAACCTACTAAATCAATAAATACTGCAATTCCCGCAGTATGTTTTTGATCGGAAACAAAAGTCTTCGCTCAAAAACTCAAAAGTCACAACTTGAACCAATTACAAAATACGAAAAAACATCACCGAAACTTGATCAGCAGCCCTCCAGGACGAGACAAACATGCATATTTCTCACATTTGCAAACTAGAGAAGGGCAGTGACGTACTTGCAACGAGGGACTCTGCACTCAGACTCCTTGCAAGCTCTTGCATGAAGTTGAAGCAGGTACCACATTCTTTTGCACATATTACAACCACCAGATGCTCTAATTCTGCAGTTCATGCCGTGTCGAAATAGGCCCTTCACACTCCGACATTTGGGATACTGACAGGTGCCTAAACCACACTGTGATGCATGAACAAGTAACTCGAGCATTTTCCGCAACTGTAGTCAAGCCAACGAAGACCAAACAGATGTTATTGCGACTCGGGTTAATACTTTTGAATGTACATACATGAAAGCTCCGACCTTCACAGGGAGAACAAGACACATTGCGAACATAAGCGACTTGCAGCACCTCGAGTCATAGTGACTTTTGCATTCCTGATCAAGTAATCGACCATCAACAAGCAGTGCTGCAGCTATTACAGTGCCCTCTGTGATTATTCTACCTTGCAAATAAGAGTGTTTAGTAACTGACGACACAACCATGCCTTATGTAAGTTAACTTCTCCATTTCTTACAAATCACTTAAAAAGAGCTCATAATGAGAGTGCACTCAAGTCTGTGAACGAATGACGACCGACAAAAGCAGAACATATAACACCTGGCATGTGAATGATACCTGAAGTACCCGCTGTTGACGAGCTTCCTTATTTTGAGCAGTTCGGTCATGGAATGGGGCAAGTTTATGCGGGTGATTCGCTGTGTCTTTGCACTTGTTGCAAAGGTCGAAGTCAGCACAAGTTTCACAACGCCAGCCATTGCCGGTCTCAATATCCAGGTGACAAATATTACAGCTCACCACAAATGCAGGAGCAGTTGGGTTATGCAGATGATAAAGGACCATCATGGAGGAATGCTTTGCACGTCGCAAGGTGTCATACTGATAGTGGTTACCTTGGCACAAACTCAGAAACGCTTGTCGAGTATCAAAAAACTCGCTTTCCATGCTTTCATCCTTATCTTTAGTATCACAAGGAATGTCACTTACATCAACCTGATCACAACCATCTCTGCTTCAGACCTCAGCGCAGGACGTGACAGACCCTGATACTTGTCCTACACGGAAAATGAGCCTGCAAATGGACCTATATGTCCTTCTAAAATCTCCTTCATACTATGACCAATACCAAAGTTACTTCTATACATATGACGAGCTATAATGAAAAGAACTGCAACGGCAAATGATGATAAGTTCGACCTGTTCCTAAGTGTCTGGTAAGCAATAATGATCTTGTATGCGAGAAAGAGGCATAAATAGCAAGTAAACATCAGAGGAAAACTTACAGGCTGAAGAAAATGCATTTCTTTGACGTTGCAAGGATGCCTATCCCTTTCTTCAAGGGTCTGTTCTACATCATTACATCTGGAGGTTGCATGTCAAATAAGATTTATGAACCTTATCAGAAGGGCACAGGCTCCTAGGTTGGACTAAAGTGGTAAAACACATGATCCAGATTCAGCAAGACATACAAAATGGTTGAAATCATAGACGATACCGATATTTGATTAGGAGCGAGCTTGTAAGGTATTAATCTTTGAAGGAGAAAAGTGCTAGCAGGAGAATAGTTGAGAACTAACTTGTCACAAAGCTGAAAGTTTTTACATTGCTTGCAAACCCAGCGATGGCCACTAACGATGAATAGGCGGCAATGAGTGCAAGCATGATGCATATGCACCATTATAAAATCTTCTTTCATCGGGAAAATTGATTCTCCCAACTGCACTCAACGTACAGATAGCATATCAACAGACCAAATTGAACAGTAAAATCGAACACAGGCTTGATAACCAACCAAAAGCCATGTATGAGATTTAAACAAACCTTCATCATAAGTTGGGAATCTTTGCTGGCATTGCTAGCCAACTCAATTTGGGCAAGACCTTTTGAAAAACGTTTCGATGGCTGCTTTTTACTTTTCCCCTTCTTCAAGGCATTCTTACGGACATCTTCCTCCTCCTGCTGCAATAGCACTATCATGTCCTCAGCTGCGCCAGGCCAGTAGTCACCATCGAAATACGGCAGACGAGCTGCTGTCACCTGAAAGACCATAACACACCGAGTTTAATCAAACACAAAGCTGGAGTTTCATCGTACCTTTATGTGGTAAGGCATCACTGCCAACGCTCTAAGCGAAAACTTGGAGGATGGCTGACGACCAGCTAACGTACATAATATATGGTCCTTAAGGACTAAACATGGTGGATACACCACAACCGATTCCAGCATCTGAATCACGCTTACATATATAATGCAACATGCGGAGGGATTATGCTAGTCTGAATGGAAGGTGAAGAAATATCCACCTTCGCTTTGCACTCGCCAGTTGAAGTAAAAAAATGATCATAGAGATTAGTTATCTCCACAACAATCCCATCGCTGCTTGCCTTCCGCAGCATCGTCAAGTACCAATCTCGAAGCTTGTCAGATTTTGGTGTCTTCTGGATTTCCGGGTGACAGTACAAAATATAATCCTCTCCTTTCAAAGGTGGGCAAGCCCAAATGTAACAACTACTGAAACCCCTCCTCCGACAGTAGTCTAAATAACCAATCTGCAACAAACCAGTCACCATTACATGGAGGCTGTCAACATGTATTTCTGTGTATTTCTATGCGAAAAAAGACTTGAACTACAATAAATTAAAATCTCAACCCAAAGGAGTGCCAGCAACTAGTGACGAGATACAAACCTCAAGATGAGTATATAATGTTGACACAGACCTAAAGAAGACTTCACATCGACAAGACTACGCGAGGAAATCCACGAGTTATAGAACCTTACACTTCTGATTGAAAGTCAACAGTACCTCATCAACAACAGAAATAGGGACAAGCTGAGAAGAAATCTTGTCAAAAACATGAAAACTGCTTACCAATATTTCATGGTAAACGAAAGTTCGCAACGCCTCTCCATTTGCAGTCCTGACATCTGGGCGAAAATACTTAACAGAATCCAAATATGATAGGTACACCCTCCGTTGATTTGGAAGAGAGCTTTCGACCCCAAACTCTTGCACGTACATACCAAAAAGACAAACTTCAACTCCTTCTATTTTCTGAAAGAGCAGTACCACCTGGAACACACAAGCAACAGTTGTTTCAGATGAAAGAGGGTTCCGACAAAAAAAGCGATGCCCGTCAAATTCAGGATGATCCATGCCTGCCAGGTTCAAAATAACGTGCATTTAGCTTGCAAATCCAAGGAGAGCACACCTTAGACCTGTATGGATACTCGGTTGGGTAGTCTTCTTCCTGAAATATTTCTAGGAACCGCTGCTTGACTTCGAGCTTTTTGTCCACGGACGAAACCACTCGAACCACCAAAGCTTCCGCACCAGGAACCTAATTCAGAATATCATGCAGCTTGTTTAGAATTATAATCTGACCAATAAAAAGGTCTCAGAGAGAAGCACTTTCGAATAGCTTTCTGTAAAGCTTGCAAGAAAGAAAGGGCATGAGCGCATATGAACTGGAATAGAACATGAACGAAGAGTTGATACGAAGGTGACGATTCAATAGAGCATATGCGCCTACCTCATCCGTACCCTTCCCTTGAGCCTTCGCCCGCTCAGCACGCTCCTGCTTGAGTTTGCGTGTCAACCGTTGCTCTAAGTGATCACTCAAGAACGTTTTTGGTAAATCCTTAGCGCCTAAAACTGCTGAGGAAGGTAACGATTTACGTTCCCCCCTTTCCATTTCTATACAGCAACACTCTGGACAGATGTATTCACTATCGCCTTCATTTCGGCGACCATTAAACAGAGCACAAACTTGATGTTGCCACAAGTTGCACTTATCACATTGAACCCACTGCAATAACCAACATCAACTGAATTACTGACCAATACCATAAAAAAGAAGGGAAAATTAGCATATTACACATACTAGAAAATCAGCAGATCATTTGTCTTTCCCATGAATCTAGGACATGGACTATCCAAAATGTAACACTAGAATCAGGAAATACAAAGTCCTGAGTCCAATGTGCGTACCGCTTCCTCCGTCTCTTCGTCGTTCTTCTTTCTCTCCAACTTCGCCTTCGGATAAATCATACCCTCCATTTCTACATTCTCCGACCGTACCTCATTGTAACAAGGTACACAAAAGTAGTGTCTAGTATCTCCTGAACCTGTGGTGTAATACGAAGCGTTGCGTTTAATGCGAGCCCCACATGCAGTACAATAGATTGGAGGAGGTTCGAACGTTAATTTCTCCACAGCACATAAGCGACACGCGTTCTCACTCATTTGATGTTCCATAGCCTGATTCTTTTCAGCCTTTGCCTTGCTCTGTGCGGAACCAAAATTGTCAATTTAGGACTTTCCATGTGTAGTAACAGCCAACATAAAAAAAACAACCGAAACTTACAACCGCGTTACTTGATCTGATATTAATTGAAATAACAAGGATTTAGCGTTCAACCTGACAATTAGATATAAACTTGGCAAGGTATATTGAGGAGTTGGAAAAGAACCTGGCCAACCCATTGACGCAGGCCTGTTATATGTTCTCGTATCTGTTCAGGTGAGAAGAGTTCCGTCAGAGATGTCCCACAATTCTTGGGCTTTCCAATCTTCGTCGATGTAGCAGCAGAAGGATTGGTTGGTATAGCAGTTCCAATGCCACCAGAATCACCCTTCAAAGTGGAGCAAGCAGGCACAGCGACAATGCCATTGTGAGATTCTGCCATATTCAGCGCTTGTGGTCGAGAATCTGTTGCTCTCACCTGACCAGGTGGCTCGGTTCGTTGGGCAGTATAAGCCCTATGCACGGATAGACCTGCATGGACCTGCTGCTCAACCTTGGCAGATGAGGGTCCCAAAGTAGAGTTGTTCTCTATCTTCACTACACTTTGCTCAGATTTCAAAGCCGCAGTTTGGCAGCGGGGTGCGGATTGTGCGGGAGTTGCTATGCCCGCTCCAAGCTTACTGGGTCCAGAAGGATGTACAGAAGATAATGGCAAAGATAGATTGCTGTCACTAGGTGGTTCTATTTTGACACGCTTCGCGGGAGGCTGTTGGATATCCAGTTCCTCCAATGCAGAAGGATCACAAGGAGGTGATGACTCTAATCCACAAGGAGATAAAACACTTGAGGATGTCAGACCTGGGGTGACTGAGTTCAATGGAGCCGCTATCATGCCACCCTGCTGTGCAGCCAGAGAGTTGGCTTGCAACCTTTGTTGATTCATGACTTGCTGACGTACAGGTCCACAAACTGGACACCGAGCATCACGACAATGCTGATGATGATGAAGCAAAGTGCGAGATGCATTGCATCTACTGAATGTGCAGTCACGATCTCGGCATGACGCTATGTGAGTCCAGAGCTGCCTTGCCATGTGGCAATGAGGTGTGATCTGACAATGCCCCTCTGGAGCTGTGCACTTACTAGCATGACGTAAGAAGAGTAGCCACCTCTGCTGCTTGGAGTACTGTTGCTGCCTCTGAGCATCCACACCTAAACCTCCAGGCTCACTTGAACCACCAGGCATAGGTCCACTAGCCACACCGCCAACTTGCCCAGATGTTGTCATTCCGTTAGGAGACGATGCAGAGCTAGTTGCTCCTACAGCCTGAAGCGGTTGAGTTGGATAAGTTTGTTGCAGCTGCCCTGGAAGAACTGGTTGCTGCTGAAGTAGACCATGGCCAACGACGCTCTGCTGACTTCCCTGATTAAGTTGCTGATGTAATTGCAAAGGCGTTTGAGTAGCACCAGAAACACGCTGCTGCTGTTGCAGATGAGGTTGCGCTTGAGACTGCTGCTGTTGCGATTGTGTCTGAGGTTGCAGGTGCATTTGAGGCTCCAGATGTGGCTGCAATTGCGGTGATGGAAGCGATGCGACTTGCTGTTGTTGCTGCAGCAGCTGCGGCTGTGGGCTTTGCAATTGCTGTCCTTGCCCTTGCCTCTGATGCATCAGATTAAGGGCTTGTCGCTGCTGCAATGCAGGCTTGGCTAAACGATTAAGTGGGTGCTGCACTGCTGCTTGTTGCCTTTGAGCTTGAGTACCCTGATGATAATAAACAGCACTTAGAAGTAGCTAAAGCAATTTATTTCAGCCCTATGCAGCCACGTCACCCATCGAAGTGACCAAGTGTCTTCGCCTCTTTTATCTCTTAGAACCCATTCTGACGTCAGTGATGCATAGACACCGAAAGAGCAGCACAGAAGAGAGACGCCATGAAATTATATCGTGCAGTCCAAAATTAATAAATTTCGAAGAAGCCTTAAAACTTCGAAGAGAAATCAATTGTTTTTCACTGGTCTCACCAACCTGCTGCTGATGCTGGTGAAGATGCTGTTGCTGCTGCTGCCGCCATATTTGCTGCTGCACCTGCGGCTGCTGCTGCACAGTTGGCATCTGGTACAGCAGAAAGATACTGGTAACGTATACAATACCAAAGGAAATACTTCAACGTAGGCTACATCAGTAAGAAAAGCTGTAGGCAATAAAAATTGGTACTCTTATATGCACCAAGAGCCCCTAAAACATTCGAGCCCACACGCCGCTAGCAGACCTAAAAGCCAACCTGTGGTTGCGTCCTCAAATGCTGGCGAGTATACTGTTGCGGATCGGAAGCTGGCTGTTGCATCTGAGACGATACCGGTTGTTGCGGAGACTGGTCCTGCTGTAAAAACATGATGACAAAAATACGTACACAATCACTAATTCGAATCCTCTTCAACGAAATGAAAAAATAAAATCCATATTTAATGTAAATGATAACTGCCTGAAACATTGTGCAATGGATTGAGGAAAATCAATGCAAGCACAAAAAGTAAAACGCTTATGCTTGAGTACCCCGATTTGCTTTTGACCGCCCAATCCTGCAAGCTGCTGACCCTGCAATTGATACAAGCTCTGATTATTCGATAGCTGACTGAGCTGTTGCTGCTGGTTTCTGGGTGTCAAACTATTATTTGGCTGATGCAGCAAATTACGCTGTTGAATCTGCTGCTGAAGGCTGGTTTGGTGCTGCTGTTGTGATGGCAAGCCTGGTACAGGAATCATCTTTGGAGCTGCTGAGTTTGAAACTGCTGCCATAGTCAAGTTATTCGAAGCAAGACTTCCAGACGAGAAGCTCCCTCCAGCGAGGTCTGCTGCATTCATTGCATAGCCATCACCTGCCATGGCTGCCGACGGATTTGGTAAAGCTGCTGCCATCACAATTTAGCAGCCGACAGTTGTATAAGCATATATGTAAACAAGTCAAATTTCCTCTCAATCAGTCCCCGACCGATTCCCAACCTCACATGAGAAGGCTAGTAAGAATACGAGTAGGACGACAACATGTTACTGAATCGCCAGATTAATAAGCAGACGAGACACAAACTTAGATTAAACATGTGCAAACAAGATCTCCTATTTCCTTAAATGAAATTATAGACATTGCACCATCCAGAAAAGAGCGACAACATGATAAACAATATTTCTTAGTAGGCTAACTGAGGGCGTACACTGCATTCCCAAAGTTTGTGGCCGTTGCTGTTGCTGCGGCTGGTGCGATAGAGCCTGCTGTTGTTGTGACTGTGACTGGTGCTGTTGAAGTTGATGTGATTGATGTTGTTGCTGTTGATGCTGCTGGGATAAACGCTGCTGCTGCTGCTGCAAGCTGGAATACTGGACTGTATTCAAATAAGCAGGAGCTGTGTGCAAGTTAGCTGCACCATTCATCAAGTGCTGCCCATTGCTAAGCACCATTCCGCTATTCATGCCTCCAGTAACTACCCCAGATTTACGCTGTTGCTGTAAACTACTTGCAAGACTTCCACTCAGTTGGCCACTCATACCACCATACATATGGTTAGCTGTCCCAAACTGCTGTTGATGCTGCTGATGCTGCAAGTGTGCTGTCCCAACGCCTCCTACGTTCGAAATCCCTGAGCCAGCTGAGGTTGCAGCAGACATTCCCAATCCTTGAGATGTGTTCAGCCCCGGAGTTGGAATCATCTGACTACCAATTGGCATACCCATGGTGGATGATACATGTCCATTCTGCGGTGCTCGCATGCTACCAATAGCTTGCTGAGGAACCAGAGAGTAAGTTGAACCTACAGCTCCTGGAGTGGACATAATGTTACTGCCAGACATATTGAACAAACTTGAATGCCCAGGAGTGGGCATCATGTTGCCCAAAGTCCCTGGTGTTGGCATCATAGTTCCAGCAACATGAGTCATACTGTTCAGTACATTGCTACTCACAGTAGAAGATATCATGTTATTGAGGCCTCCTGCAACACCAGATCCTGACTGTATCATACTTCCCGATCCTGACTGTATTAAACTTCCACTAGTCCCAGGCGTGGGCATCATTGAACCGACGCTGCCTGGAGATTGCATAACATTGCTTCCACTACCAGGTGTTGGGATCATGTTGGATGCAACTCCAGGGGTTGGCATCATGTTGCTAATTGGAGCGGAAGGGCCCACCGAATGTGGTGGTTGCTTTGGCACCATACGCCGTGCCACAGATTGCAGCCGTTGTTCCAGTGTCTTGAGATCTGCATACTCATCCTAAGAAACGCCAGCAGAGACTGCTTTTCATCAGCATTTTATGAATCTAACAAACATGCTCTCACAACACAGACGGGCATAGTGAAACAGCACTAACACACGAAACTCCTCATAAAATCGGAACGGCTCTAGTGTCCAAGCTCCAAGTGTAGCTAGACAAACAGATATACATTACAAGACGAAGCTAATGCTTGTTTTGGATGCATGCTGAACCAAATGGACCTGTGATGGACAAATCTCTAATTCAACATAACGAACGCTGGGCCCAGATTGCAATCTTCAGAGCACACACCTTGGTGGGTGCGTTCTTGTATAGAGCTTCTTCCAATCGCTTCACAAAGTCAGGAAGCTTTTGCTGCCATTCAGGAGTCACATGTGGTTTCCGGTTCTTGAAAAGCTGCAGTCTATTCCATATGTACGAGAAGAAATGAAATTTAGGCCATGTCCAAAAGGTAACAACTGGAAGTGATCACAACAGACTGATACATAAATAAGAATTACGAGGGCATATCAAAGATTAGAGCAGAAAAATTCAACTCAATGCTCATCATAGCATGTTAAAAGAAACATCGAGATATTTCAAGCATTTCGTAAATCCAAACGATGTCCCTAAAAACTTCTACAAGACACAATCCAAATCATAGCGCAAAAACGCTCAACTCCTCGACGTACTTCAAACACAGACAAAGACGCGGAAGACACTTATGCCTTACTAAAATACACGAACACTACAGACTACAAGTGGAAAGTGACGAAGGGTTCATCCACCAATATTTCTTCATCCACATATGTCTCCTAAATTCACCTCACCCATCATAAACTAGTGGATAGGGTTCCACACAAGCATGGTTACAGTCAGAAACAAAACTTGGGATTTACAAGATAGGAGGAAGAACGAGCTCGCTCAAATTATGTAGATGTAAGCAACTCCATATAAAGAAATTGACTCTCCTAGAAAATCAATAGAGCCTTGTTTATCTGCGTGTATGTCAATCATCCAAGAAGTAAACGAAAACGAAGCAGCGGAATCCCCTCCCCCCTTCCCCAACCAATTTCTGAGTTGCTTTCTCTGAATGGATTATGTGTCAGCGTTCAAGCGCTGCCACAACAACTTTTTTCTTCAGAACAAACATCGATGATGGTTTAACCAAGAACGTCCAAAATCAAGTACTCGGAACAAAGAACGTCCAGATCAAGTACCAAATCAACAAATTTCACTCTGATACAAAACAAATCTGCTTTAACTAAGAACGCACTAAATCAAGTACCACTTGATTTGTTCCACGGAACCACAAAAATTATTTATTCATAGAAGGTCCACTAGAATTCCAACTGTATCCAAGTGCAGGCCACGAGCTCAAACCATCAGCTCCCCACTAGCACATCGTCAAGACGATTGATAGGGTATCAAAGACAAATATAGAAGGCACTCACATGTTGTCAACAATATGGCGACGAAGACCAGTGTCCTGCTCGGATTGCCACCGCGGCCATGGTAATCCAGTACCGTTCGAAACATTATTACTCTGCTGAAGCCCAATAGCTCCCTGACTTAGAACTTGCCCTGGAACGTGTGTTCGTGTCTGCATTTCTGATACCCTTCTCAGATCCTCAAACACCTGTGTCTTCTTCCGTCTTGAACCCAATGGAATAAACTACGTAACTGACCACTCCATCTACGTGCGCCGCCTTCTAACTTTAGCCCGGTAAATGGAGACCATTTTCAGCATCTCAGAATGTTCTCCTGCTACATCTAACTTCAGCCTTTTGCTGCAAGTTCCTGTCTGTCTGAGCATGCACTACCGTTCCTGATCCGTACCAGGCCTTCTCAAACATCAAGCAAGACCTCCATTCACAGTGTCAGTACCCCCTGCAATCATGACACCCACCCGGTCACTCTCGTGAAAAATTACACCACTAAATGTTGGGATCCAACATTGCATAGGTTGGATCGTCGACAATTGCCTAACCTGCCTGTCCGGACAATCACCTAAGAAGAATCACTCAATCATACTACCGCGGTTGTAAATGACAGCGTGCAACATTGAGGCACATCAAGCTCCCGAATTTGGTACATACTATCGAGGAATAGGTGTAAGCTCCCATGCAAGTGCCATTGATCATTGACAACGTACGTGGAGGGACCAATTGGTTTGCCAGTGAAAAAATTCCGAGAATCCTGCTGGGCTACTTAAAATTCTACTCAAACGATGAATTCAAACGCAGGGGAAAGCGGATAAATAGACTCAGAGTTGAACATCTGAATATTAGTGGAATGATTAGCAGCAAGTTCCATATAAAGAACATGTTCAACAACCCTCAGTCGTGATAAAGGGATGAAGTTAGTTAAACGAATCGTCTGCGACTTGAAAGGTATACCACAATCATACGAACCATAAGAGCAAGAGACACGAAATTGCCAAATATCTAACCTGCGGCGTGAACTCCTCGAAGGACCACGGCTGAACCGGCTCACAGTCTGCAAACGGGAAAATCTGGAAATCTACAAATCCCATAGAAGCAGCAATCTGTAAACGGGACTATGGGGATTTTTGAATTGAAACAGATAAGGGTTTGGGAGACCAGTATAGTTTAGCGGGACTGGTATGTGGCATGACGTAAATGCCAGAAAGTGACAGCGTACATAACCTTCAGCGAACCCAGTTTTCTGCTGACTTTGGTGACAGCGAGGAGCAAAAAACAGTGGCACTGTACACACAGGGCGGGGACAGTACACGTCGACAGAAGTACCGAGATAAAGCAGCTAAGATAAAATGCGTCACACGCAGAAGCGCAAAAAGCAGATGAAAACTTGACCTAAAACGAAAGAAATATGTAAAGGAGCGAAGTAGCCAGAGGAGAGACCGAGAAAAGGCTTGCAGAGGGTTGTATGAAGGATTGGGCTTGAAGTTGAGGAAATAATGACTCACCCTAACAGAATCAGTTACAAGCGCACTTACACGCAAGACCGAGAGGGACAACTGATCTCTCAGCAACGAAGTAGATGTACCTGTAAGACACAAGAAGTGGGAAGGTCATCGCAGAGAACACAGATTCGGCAAGCCCAGGCCGAAACAGCGCCTGTGCTGCCCGTGCGAGGGGCAGGGGACGACGGGAGCCCTCGAGAACTGGGGTGCTGCTCGGCAGATCTCAGCCGTAAAACCCTCTCACACCCTACCAGTCGTCGGATGCAGATGTAGATTGGGAACTCCAGAAGTTTGTTCGTCGAGTCTAGGGGCATACCACATTATGGCAATTGGAATGGAGTGATGTGGAGAATAGTTCAGGCAACTTTTTGAAGCAAATGCTTACACCTCATCAATGACTTGTAACTTGTTTGCCGCACTATATTGCAAACTGTATGAAAAATGATGCAAAGTGTGGATATGTCGTGCAGCATAGAAGACTGCGGTAGCAAAGTTGTAGGGGGCGGTCAATGATGTCATCGCCGCCAATCTTTCATAATATTTTCAAAAAAAACAGTGAGAATCACCACTTAGGCAGTGGCTAGTTGCGGTTGCGCCTATCTCTTTTGTTGTCATTATAGAATATCCCTCATACTAACTACTCCAATTCTTTCTTGTCAAGTTTGGCTTCTTAGTATGGAGAATTGGCAACCACATAGTGAGATTGCTGTAGTGACGCTTTTAACACACACAATAAGCCTCGAGACTGGATGACAACCCGTTATGAGAGGTTGTCATGGGTGAGGCTAGATCCAGGGAGAAATAAAACATGAGCAAGGGAGGCTTGCAAGCATGGAGGTGAGAGCATGAGAGGGTTCCCCAAATCCCGAATTGTGGACTTCAAGGTCAAGCATGTTGGTAGAAGGTTGTCGTGGAGTCTGTATTAGTTCGGATCGCATACTATCGCGATCACATGCTCTTGAGTCTTAAATTTCCACAGGAACGGATTTCATGGACATGCGAGAACTTATGCAAATCGTATTGTGATTGACCGTATTATTTTTTTCTCTAAAGTGCAGAATTATTTGTGTGCTTCTAATTCGTTGTATTGTACTCTCTGTCAGAAACACTTTGTTTTAGTCATTTTTTAATGACTGAGTGGACCTAGGTTCTATACTTGGATCCATTGTGATTCTGCACATTAACATGGGGGAAGCCACTTGCAATAGTAGATCTCACAACAAGCTTCTTAATGATGTTTTTTTTTTTTTTTTTTTTGAATCTTGTCTACGTTCCACCTATAATACGCCTTCTCTATGAATTTGTTGACTCACTCTTGTTGTTGGCGTTCACCGACTCTAAGTGGTCCCTCAAGGACATGCACACCAACGAAGCTTTTCAATCCAAGTTGTGCCAAGATTCTCAAGCAGTTACGAAGCCCACAACTGAAAGCCGCATGATACATCTATAGAGTTTTGCCACTAAACCCAGTATTCGTTATAATGGGAGAAGAACAATCTCCCAAATTAATACATGGAGTACAATCGAGCTAAAATTCACTCAGTTATTGGCCACACCGTAAGCATATGTATTATGAAAATAAAATTTCCATTAAATTGGGAGGTCCACTTAGATCAAAACATTATGAAGAATGCATGTCATGAGATGAAGAAAATAAAACAAAGTGATTAAGACCATTTTGTTAGCAATATGGAAAGCACTTGTCGTAGATTGGATCAACATCGTAATATGAAGAATTGGATTGCATCAACCCATAATTTGAATATATTATAGGAAATGAACAAAATACAGTATTATATGTAATTCACTTACGACTATATATTAGAATACAAACTAAAGGGTCTAAGAGTCGTTTATCTAATGCGTAGAGCATCATTGATAGAATACTACTCTTCTGTAGATGTGGCAAGTTCTCCCAGAGAGGCCTTGATGGTATTGATTTGAATCTCAGGTATTGAAATAGTCATATCTTGCCCCAATCCGTTGTACCCCTTAGGTTGCCTTGTTCTAGATTTCCATGCTGTGAAAATGGCATCCGTACTTTGAGATGAAACGTCGACGCCTCTCTCCACCGTCCAACGTAGCTTTTTGTTTACATCCCAATTTGTATAATACTTTTGAATCCCTATCCCGTGATATGGGACGAAAGAACTGGATTTCTACGGTATTAGGTAAGTCTGGGTTTGAATTTGGATCAGACATAGCACGCCCTATCCAAAATGGACGGCCATCTGTGCCACATGGACGTAGTGCAACAAAATATGCCTTGTAAAGGTCACGACCAACTCGGAATGACGGAGCTGGTCGATCACGTCTTTGACCAACAAAGTGGTCGTCCTCGCCGTACTCTTCACAAAGTGTCCCCTCCAATGTAAACTCATCTTCTACAGCATGCGCGAGACGAGTTGATGGCCAAAACCCATGTTCCAACTCCGGAGCTTCTTCAAGAGTTAACAGGATACCATGCTGCTGGGATATTAGTGTATCCATAGGTATACAAAGAGCATCCTTTACGTTGTTCCAATAGTATGAGAGAGGCTCATACAGTCGCCGTGATTCGATTGACTCACGTGATAATCCCTCCCAATGGTCAACAAATCCTGAAACTCCTTTCACAATCTCGGGCAAATGACGCATCTGCATTGGCTGCACAGCTTGTGGTACCCCACTAGGCCATAGCGATCTACCCTCTGAATCCTCCTTCCATAATCTAATGCCCCCCTCATCACCTCTAGGAAGCCATTCATCGTCATGGCAAAGAATTTTGTACTTCATAACAGGGCACCCACTTGCATCGAGGAAGAACTTGAACTGATGCGCTTTTGTATGTCCAACCAATGCTTCAACACCCTCCAGCAACCACTCTTGAATAAAAGATTTGAAGTTAGGAACCTCTTGAACGAGGTGAGGAATGACAGGGAGTGACTCTAGCTTCATGAAAGATTTCATGAGAGGAGGGATAGTAGGATAATCCTCCTTCTGCAAAGCCATGCTTGAACGACCAAATAATGCATCTATGTCATCATGAGTGTAACCAACTAGCATAAAATTAACATATACTTCTCGAAATACCCGTTTGGCTACGAGAAGGGACCAGAAACTGAAGACAAACCTATTTTTGTTATGACTAACAACATTGTCCATTTGTACATTTAATATAGGGGGCAATGGCCTAGGTGGAACCAAAATGTCTGGAATCGGGCCAAGTGGATCCAAACACATCTTTGAACCATGAAGAAGAGCTGCGTAAAGAGGATGCGAAGATGCCTCTGTAAAAAGTTGTCTGGAGGAGGATTTCGGCGGAGCCTCCAGATCGCATAGCAGCTTCGCAAATGACCCCACAGTGTAATTTGCATCATGTGAGAAAATATCTAGTTCAAAATGCGCATAGCGCTGATCTACATGTCCATGAGCTAAAATGCCTGTTACTGCTAGAGACAATTTCATGAGACCATCTAAGTTCTTCACCTCGTGGGATAAGGCAGGGGAGGCTGTCTTCGAGTGGTCCATCTTGTCATGCATAATAGTAAGAACCTCATGAGGCATCGTCTTCGACCTAAAACAATTGAGGTAATACAAATCCCTATGAGCAAACGCCGAGTCCAAGTGCGCACTTAGTTTCCTCAACCATAAAAGTGCAGATTGACTTCCTGGTAAGGTGAGCTTCATCAAGGAGTCAAACTCATTACACTTTGAGCACCGTGCGAAATTGTCTCCTGCCCTCTTCGCGTAGTACTCAAGATAGGTAAGTCGGCGGATTTTGCTAATGCTTGAAGCTGACACTGGTGGAAGCCCGCATTCAGCAAGATGTTCACATATAGGCGGAATCTGATTTTTCCACTTAAAACTTGCAGGAAGTATCTTCGTTACAACCTTCTCCCCTGAGGAGAGGCTATGAGACTTGTGAGGCATGTGGTCGGCATGCCTAGCAAGTAATGCGCCCAAGACAGTAGAAGCTACAACAGTATGACCCCTGGGCTTTCGTTTTCCAGTATTCTCATGATGTTGGGCTTCGAACCCAGCAGCTGCGTTCAAAGGGTTGCGATAAAAGACGCTAGAACTAACACCCATAATTTGCATCCACGCTAACGGACATACGTCTATGCCTTCAAGTGTCACCACATTCCGCCCATTAGCGTTTGTATGGAATTGTCGATGAACATCTAATTTGATGTGATTTCTGAACTGCACTATTGTGTTTTCATACATGCGAGACCTAAGAACCTTTATCTTGTCTCTAAGGTAGTGTTGGACATAGTTTCGGCTACAACAGGTATTCGATGCCACTTCGTTGATTGACTGCTGAGTCAACAAGTTTTTTGCTCTGCGAGGTGCTTGAGTAGGAACATTCCTATTGGAATTGTCATACGTACGAGTGCGTCTACCATTGACCCGTCCCTGCTCTTTAACCTAACGGTTGTACACATCTCGCTGGGTATGGTGCAAAAGACTAACACCGTCCAAAAGAACTCGATCAATGGGCCACGACTTGAAGGAGTAAATCCAGTCGTCAAGATTGTCCACAGGCACAAACAAAGTTGAAATTTGCACCACAATAACAGATTCACCGAGGGGTCCTAAAGAATCAGTAAGGGCAGTGGATCGTAAATTCCGAGGTAAACCTTCTGCAATTTTGATACCATCGCTGTTGTGCAACGCCACCGTTCTTCCCGACTAGAGCCGAGGTAGAACAACCTCAAAATCTGGAATATCCGGGTTCACTGGTGGAACAACAGACTCCTCCTCAGCGGATGAGGTGTCCATGCTGCAAATGCACATGAACATAGAAACAAGTTATAAGAAAGGCTATCAATCACATCGAAGTCTCTGAAATTATTGATATAACGACTCTCTGTACAGTATAGCTCCAGTCGATCTAACCAACGCCTTGTAGAAGGCCAGCACATTTAGTTTTAAACGGATTTATTGAAAATGTTAGACTATTAATGTTAATAACATGTCAGAAAGATTATCTCCTTTGTTGAGAAATTTAGCTGGAATCGAGCTAACAGACGTAGTATCGGATGCCTAGCACTTTACCTCGACTCGAGCTAAAATGCGTGATATTTGGTGTCCAGCGCTGTAGATCGACTCGACCTAAACTTATCAACTACAATATATCTTAGCTTTAGCTCGAGTCCAGTGGGTAATCCATATTATTTAATTCGAGTCGAAATTAAATTGTTGGACTAGGTAATTTGGATTATTTAGCTCAAGTCGAGCTAAATTGCTCGACTTTGCGAGGTCATGTAATTTAGCTCGAGTCGAGCTAAATTGCTCGAGTTCGCGAAGTCTCAGATTTCAAAAGTCTGTAATGTAATCATTTAGTTTAGCTCGAATCAAGCTAAACTGAGTTACATATTGGGCGAGGTTGATTCCTCAGTTTAGCTCGACTCGAGCTAAACTTAATAGATTTCAAAAGTCTGTAATGTAATCGTTTAATTTAGCTCGAATCGAGCTAAACTTTACAGTCTAAGGATTTAAATGATTACATCAACTATCTTTTTTTAGGTAAATTCTGACTTACTTCAGGTCACAGTTTAGCTCGAGTCGAGCTAAACTGAGTTACATATTGGGCGAGTTGGGTGCCTTAGTTTAGCTCGACTCGAGCTAAACCAAATGGATCTCAAATCTCTCAAAAGTAAACGTCTAGTTTAGCTCGAGCGAAACTGAGGCACAATTTGCGCCATTTGGATTCCATAGTTTAGCTCGATTCGAGCTAAACTGGTTAAATTTTAACAATCTCTATTGAACGTGTAGTTTAGCTCGAATCGAGCTAAACTTTTGTATCTAAGGTTAGTCATACTTTAGCTCGAGTGGAGCTAAATTGCTCGACTTTGCGAAGTCCTGTAATTTAGGTCGAGTCGAGCTAAATTACTCGACTGTACAAGCCCTGCAATTTAGCTCGAATCGAGCTAAACTGCTTCATTGTGATAGTCCTGCTATTTAGCTCGACTCGAGCTAAATGTCTTCACTCTTTCTCTCCCGATAATTACGGCGCATATTTCGGAGTACCGCTTCTCCTTATTCTCTGAAAGCAATAGGTTTGCACTCGAGAAGGATGCAATGAAAATGAAGGCTTGCCTGCCCTTACATTGAAAACACACAAATTTAAGCATCACAATAAAGGCGTCCACGACGTATGTGGAACGCTACTCTGGGTTTAGGGTTTATGACGCCGAAATTGAATTGTAGAATGCGAGAAGCACGTACGATAACAGAGACAGAATTCATTTTACTGCCATATGCGTGGTCTTACCTTGACGCTTGTGTGGAGCTCATCTTGATCCCTACTTGCAGCGCGCTGGAATCTCAAACGCCAACGAAGCCGAAAACCCTGAAGGAGGAGCATTACCATCAGAAAATGAGGAAAAAGGAATCAACACGGCCACGTTCTCAGAGGTCATTCAGATTCGTCTGGCCTTTCCCGCGCTCCACCTTATCTCGAGATGAGGCGGGAAATACAAATGTGATTTGTCAGGAAAATCGATGGTGAGATTCCGGCGGGAAAATTTCTTCTCCCTATATTTTTACATAGAAGTAGCATCCGCAAATTCAAGCGGGAATACACCCGCCATTCCTGCCTACTTCGACGAATTCTGTACATCCCTGCTACAAGATCAATCGTAATATTACACTCATTGGCCGAAATAGGCTTCCAATGAAGGCATGCATTTCAAAGTTATTATGCCATTATTGACCATGCAATTAAAAGTTAGGCATACTCAAATAGTTTAAGTTTGAAAGATATATTCTTCTAAGTTTTGAATACTCATTTTCACCGTAGTTAGGAAATAAATTTACAATGTTCTATTCATTATATAGAGAAACGAGTAATTTAATTGTTTTTATGGACATTGATGATTATGTGTATTGCTTAATGTGATTTGATTCATTATTAGTCTGACTACATGGGGTTATATTGCATGTAGATATGGTTTGTTGCACATGTCAACTTAAATCGATATATTGTATATAAAAGATTGTAATTATTCATCTTCTCCACTTGGGTGTTTATTAAGCGTTTTGTGGCATTTCAAAGTCCCTCATATTGAATACATTTAATATGAGTATTATTCATAGTGTGCCATGCTTTGTAAGAAATTTGGTTTTATATATGATTCATTGTCAACAAGAAAGAGTTTCCTCAAAAACATAGAAATATTGATTTCTCAAAGATAATAAACTGAAATAACTTGATTACCTATCTCAACACGATATTAACTTAAGTGCATAAAAAAATGTATTAAAATGTAACACTCCAAATAAATATGCTATTTCATAAAAAGCTCTCAACTTGCTTTTCAACAAATAATATAAATAATATAGTATTACATCAAAATCAAGGTATGATTGTATGGAATATAATGTATTCTACAGGAAATATTTTGAACACTATAATAAGCATTTTAACAAAATGGTTAGCTTCAGGTATAACAACATGGAAAGATAACTAAATTGCCAAATGCCTCCACAAAACAGAAACCCTAAACCCTAAACCCTATATCCTATACCCTAGACCCTAAACCCTGAACCCTAAACCCTAAATCCTGAACCCTAAACCCTAAACCCTAAACCCTATACCCTATACCCTAGACCCTAAACCCTAAACCCTAAACCCTAAACCCTAAACCATAAACCTCAAATCCTAAACCCAGAAACTCTCAATCCTAAACATCATACTGTGAATCCTCAATACTTAACTTGAATTGCTAAACATCACATACAACATCTACAGCATTACGAACACTTTACTTTGTATGTTTGCTATCACTCAGAATTTTAGACTTTTGTTCATCTAATCAACTTGCGAGTGCAAGTCTATATTCTTAATTATTTATGCTAGGTTTTATGCTCCAAGATAAGTAACTTTCATAGAAAGCCTTAAATTATCTATCAATTTGTGTGCAAATAGTGAGAATAGCTTGCTATGTTACATCAAAGCATATACCAAAGTATTTGATCAATTGTAGGTGAACTTATGTCAAGGATTTCAAATATAGAACTTGAAACAAAATAATCATCTTAAGTTAAATAGATCCTTTTATCTATAACGGACACTGATGTATTATGATCACCTTTTAATGTGAAATGTGCTCATTATTCCAAATTAATATTTTAAGCACTTTCTCTTCATCTAAGCTATTTAGTTTAAATTATATACGAACGTAAATAGTTATTAGTAATAAATAATAGTAACATTCCAATTGTGGTTATCTATAACCATGCTATAAGAATGATAACGTTCGAAATTATGATTAACTTTTGCACTATATTCATTATGATGTTAAATAATGTATAATAAATTACTATACATAATGTATTCAGATAATAATGTATTAAATCGGCATAATTACTAATATAGAGAATATTATATATTTGTAACAAATCATATATTTGTACATGTAATTTCTATGTTAAGGTATATTTGGAATACATGGCATTATTTAGAAATATGTAGTAATTACTTATATACAAAAGTTAGAAACCAAATCTATTATACTTGAATGCAATACTTATGTACTCTATGGTTTACAAAATTTGGAAAATAAACCACTTATAAAGATTTTAAATCAAGAGTGATACTTATGTACGTTAAAATGATTGTACAAATCTTGGAAAGTAAACACTTAAATCTTTAATCAAAAAATAATACTTACGTATAAGATATACGAATAAAAAAATAATAATGATTTCACATATTAAGTATTGTGCTAGGGTAAACAAGGCACATGTCAAAGAATAACGAAATTTAAAATTTAAACCACAACCAATTCTTTAAAATTTAAACCTCAACTCAATTCTTATAGCTTAATATACAAAACTTTATAAAAAACCAGATGTGCCATTTGCCGACAGTCTACAGTAGCAACTACCAGATTGATTCAATGGAGGAACCAAGCGCGGAGCGGAATCACGCTGATCAATCATACGATGATCTACTTGATGAAACGGTTGTAGCACCAACTCGCCTGGGGGAGGAGCCTCCAAGTGCTTGATTCGCCACGCACGGGCCAATTCTTGGTGTGACATCTGCCTCTTTACGTGTTGATAGGGTTTTAGTGATTCCGCTCCTACTTTACCCAATTGCGGTAACTAAATTGCGCACGGTGCTTGAGCAAGCCCGCCATGGACACGGCTCCCCCACGGTGATTCACATTGCAACTCGAAGCGCTTGGCAAATAGACGCATCTAAAATCGTCTTGGTTGAAAATGAAGTTGGTTGAAAATAGTGAGAAGAATTGCAATGTAAAGTTCACATACTGAAAATAGAGTATACAATATTAAACATCAATTTGGTTTCAAAGAAATTAACAAGACTAAATAGAAAATTAATATTAATACAATTAGATTTAAACTTAGCGTGTTTGAATTAGCATTCTAATGTTGCTCAAAAAAAGATGAGTAAGAAAAGTGAATGGAAACTTATATTATTACACTTAGAATCAAACTGAGCATGTTTACGAATTAGCATTCTAATATTGCTCAAAAAAAGATAAGGAATAAAATTGGATGAAAACTAATATTCATACAATTAGAATTAAACTTAGCGTGTTTGAATTAGCATTCTAATGTTGCTCAAAAAAATAGGCGTAATAAAAGTGAATGAAAACTAATATTAATACAACTACATTTAAACTTAGCGTGTTAAAATTATCATTCTAATGTTGCTCCAAAAAAGATGAGTAATAAAAGTGAATGGAAACTTATATTATTACACTTAGAATCAAACTTAGCGTGTTTACGAATGAGCATTCTAATGTTGCTCAAAAAAAGATGAGTAAAAAAAGTGAATGGATTAAAATTTAGAAGTTAGAAAATATAATTATGGTACTAAACTTAGAGAGAAAAATGGTTTCATAAATCAAATTTTTTAAAAATGATTGTCCTGCAATAATGATGGCCTCGGCAGTAAAAATGATGGCCTTGGCAGTAATTAAAATGATTGGATATAAATCATTATTCACCAGCGCCGCCTTTCACCTCCCACTCCCTTTCTCTCACTCTGAGTTCACCTTTTTGCTTTTCCTTCGCTCATTTTCGCTCCTGCATTTCCGCTTTGCATGTTAGTTTCATCCTCTCTGCTTTTCGCAAGTTCTTTTATCTTTTGCCTCGAGTACTGCGCTTCGCGTAGTGCCTGCGAGTCGCAGCGATTTCGGTGTAGTTTGTAGTTTTTGCAGCTCGTGGTTGCTGTAGTGAGGAATAGTTTGGGTTTTGTTTTTCTTTTCGCCTTTTTATGTGTAAGTTTTTGGGGTTTGCACTGCTCGGAGAGAATAGGCGCTTTTGGAGCGTCGCAGTTCGAGGAGGTTGGTGTTTGAGGGAGCGCTTTTGGAGGAGCGTCGCAGTGCGAGGAGAGTCGCAGTTCAAGGGGAGCGGTGTTGGAGGGGAGCGCTGTCAAAGGAGAGTTGCCGTGTCGGAGGAGGAGTTGCAGAGCTCCGATTGGTGGGGTTTTTTTCTCCATTGAGGTACGTTAGATTTTCAAGTCTCTTTCCAGGTATTGCAAATTGCTCATGCTTTTTGTATAGGGTTTAGGGCGACTCAAGCAATGTGTTCATGCTTTTCAGAGCGACTCCATTGTTCAATCTGAGCGACTGAATTGTACACTTCTAGGAATTAAGCCATTGCAAATTGGAAAGAATTTAGTGTCGGCAGTTTTTAGGGGTTGGATCGTATGGATACCTCCGGAACCCCGTCGAGACATTGAAAGTTTTCACTGTTTGGAAGTTGAATCATAAATACCTTCAGCGTAGCACAGGAGCGACTTTTGAATTCTTATTTGTATCAGATAGGTACATTTTGAAAAAGCTCGGTTATTCGTACTCGAGAAGCACCAATTCTTAATGTAGAGGGTCAGTGTAGAGTGTTTGCTTATTGAAAAATTTGCAGCTGCAGTTCGTTTCCATCCTTACTATGAACGTAGAAATCGCAGCAAGACAAAAATCTGCAGGCTTTATAGTTTTTTTGAGTTTGTGGTGCATTTTTTGTTTGTATCATGCGTACAAGTTGCATTTCCGCTGATTGCGAATTGAGAGAACTAAAAGCCTTGAGATTTGTTGCTGGAAGCGCATTGGCATTCCCATTTGATTTGTGTGGTAAGATAGTTTTTGTAATATTAGTCCATTAGATAGCAACATGCTTATGATACATTTATCTATGCAACTGAACTGTATTTTGTACAGACGATTGAAGCTAGATTGAAATCTTTCAATACTTTGAATGATCAGACATTTGAAATGCTGTTAAGAAGCTTTGATATGCTCAATTCAGTGCCAACAGACTTTGTAGTTTGAGATTCTAGTAATAGTATTTACAAAACAGTTTGTAATGACAGTGTAGTATGTAAACTAAGAATCGCAGCAAAGTTTGTAGATTGTTATTGCTTTTGTTTTTTAACCGTAGGCTCGTATGTTGTGCAGATATACGACAAGGCCGAAGAAGACCATCAGGAAATTGGACCTTCTAGCTCACAAGAATGGCTGGAATGGGAGAGAGGTGCTAATTGAAATCACTCGCAAAGCTGAAACCACCTCTAACTCTGTAGAAATGGATACTGAGAAGCTGAAAGTTTAGCTCGAGTCGAGCTAAACTAAGCTCCTTACAGTATGTAGAATTGTCCTCGTTAAGAACGAGATAACAAACGCAATGATATCTAATCTTAGACTATGAAGTTTAGCTCGATTCGAGCTAAACTACACGTTCGCAGGAGCGAATATTGAGTTCTATTCAGTTTAGCTCGAGTCGAGCTAAACTATAGAATCCAACTCGTTCAAATGGTAACTTAGTTTAGCTCGACTCAAGCTAAACTGTGGCCCTAAATAATTTAAAATGTACCTTAATAGAAAGACATAAAAAACGTAATTATATGTAACCTTAGACTATAAAGTTTAGCTCGATTCGAGCTGAACTACATGTTCACTTAGCGACTATTTTAATCTATTCAGTTTAGCTCGAGTCGAGCTAAACTGTGACCCTAAATGTCACGCTAATGTAGGGTCACAGTTTAGCTCGACTTGAGCTAAACTAAAGCAGCCAACCCGCACCTATTGTAGTTCAGTTTAGCTCGACTCGAGCTAAACCATGACCAAACATTACTTAGAATGTATACTAATATTGAAAAATGATACTAAACGTAATTATATCTAACCTTCGACTATAAAGTTTAGCTCGATTCGAGCTAAATTAAACGTTTATATGAGAGACTATTAAAATATAATCAGTTTAGCTCGAGTCGAGCTAAACTAAAGCAGCCAACCCACACCAATTGTAGTTCAATTGAGCTCGACTCGAGCTAAACTGTGACCCTACATTAGTTAGAATTTACCTGTTTTCAAAATGATAGTAAACGTAATTATATTTAACCTTAAGCTATGAAGTTTAGCTCGATTCGAGCTAAACTAAATGTTCACATGAGAGTACTGAAATTTATTGAGTTTAGCTCGACTCGAGCTAAACTAAGGCATCCAACTCGCACATACTGTAACTCAGTTTAGCTCGACTCGAGCTAAACTGTGACCCTTATAAAGTTAGGATCTACCTTAATATCTAACCTTAGTCTATAAAGTTTAGCTCGAATCGAGCTAAACTTAATGTTCACATGAGACAATTGCTAGTTGTTGAGTTTAGCTCGACTCGAGCTAAACTAAGGTACTAACTCGCACATACTATAATCTTGTTTAGCTCGACTCGAGCTAAACTGTGACCCTCAATAAGTTAGAATTTACCTTAATATCTAACCTTAGTCTAGTAAGTTTAGCTCGAATCGAGCTAAACTAAATGTTCACATGAGACAATCAAGTCGAGCTAAACTATGGCATCCAACTCGCGCACATAGTCTAAATTCAAATATTTCTTGATTAATGCAGTGAGCAGAGAGTGAAGGGCTTGCTTGCCCACTTCTTCAAGCCAAGGGCACCGGTGGATCAAGACAATGATGGCGATGATACCATGAACCTTGATTGCTACGAATTCAAAGACGCAACCAAGGTCAAAAACTGGACAATGCTTTGGGCTGCGCACACGCCAAACCTTACGGTCGCTGTAAGCTACCAGGGGCCTGTGTCTAATCCGATGACTATCGATATCGACACGAAAATCACCGAGCTTGATTGCGAGTCGGTCGAGGTGATAAGGATCATTTGTTCGGCTCCAGGGTCGACCCCCTACAATTTCACCCTAGCCGTGAACATAGTCACGACGCCCTTCGATGCTGTAGCAATGGTCGAGAGTTTAGAGGCATCACATTTCGACGAAGTCAAATCCACTCTCAGAGCTGAAATCCTTGATGGGAAGTGGAGGTCGAAGAACGATGGGCCACTCAAAGCTAAAGCTCTGTCCTTCAAGCTCAAGAACGTCGTCAACTCCATTATTCAAGCATCGGTTGCAGCGAAAGCCAAATAAGTAGCTCAGCGACCTCTCTTGGAGCGTTCAGACTTTACTGGGACAGTGAGTCCCATAGATAGCAGGACCACTACACGAGTCCAGCCGTCAACTCCCATGGTAACATCCACAGGGGGGAATAGTTCTGGAACCCCTGGATTGTCATCGCCTCAAAAGAGACGGTCGAGGAGGGTAGCAGATGACGCGAGGAAACGCAACAAGCTCATATCAGAAGAGGACTTGGCAAACGCTATCAACGACGCCATCTCGATGATTGTTGACAAGGTAGAAGACATTGACTACATTAACTGCAATGTCATATACCAGAAATTCTTCTCGGACTGTCAAGACACATTCGTCTTTGAAAATAATCCCCAGCGGAAATTGGAGATTGACACCATGAAGATGAAGGAAGCACCAGTGTCGTGGACAATCCGAGCCTTCGAGAAGAGGGGGCAAACAAGCTTCTTGAACTACCTCATCATTTTGCCGGACCGGTCACTCAAGCAGACTCCGTGCGTCATGGCCGAGTTGAAGTTCAAGCCGAAGGACGAACGGGATATGACGGACTGCGAATTCTACATCATTAACGGCCAGCACAGCGTCGCTGCGTCGTAGGAGATGATTCAGAAAGAGACCGTCCCCGAGCCAATAAAGAAGGACTTCCGAACTTGAAATGCGTACATAGTCTGGACTAAAGATGTGGACAAGCTGCGTAAAATATCAGCTTTTTATAACAGAGTGAATCACTTCGCTCAGTTTAAGCCGACGTGGGCAACCAATATCCTCGCCGCTCGAAAAGTGTGGGTAGAGTTTGGGTGTCCTCCACCAAAACGCGATGCAACTGGTGTGGCAGGGTGTCGGATTAAGCCGAAGAGAGCCGCTAGCCAAGCAATTGCGTACGATGTAAGCGTTCTTCAACCAGTGCGTCAATGTTTAGCTCGATTGGAGCTGAACAGTACTGCATGTGCAGTTTAGCACGAATCGAGCTAAACTACACATGCAGTATTGTGAACAAGGATCCCCTTGGTTTAGCTCGATTCGAGCTAGCAGGTTGGGCCCCATTCGAATCTAATTCTAATAACTTGTACTCGATTTTGCAGAAATTCTTCGCGGCTATTAGCGAGAGGTTCTCAATGATCGACGTTGTCAATCATCGAAGGGAATTAAACAAGAAGGGCGGCAAGAAATTGCTTACCCTTACAAACGAGATCAAGATCAGCACTGCACCAGAGAACCTGTATAAGCTCTGGGAATCTGTGATTACTTGCGCCGCCCAAGGAGACCTCGTCGACCCCAAGTCCATGGACGGATCCAAGTTCAAGGACAAGGAGGGCTTTCTTCCGGACAGAGATACAACTCTCAATCGAGAGTTTTTTAAATTCCTTGGCAACCTCTCCAAGAGAGACCACGAGAAGCTCTGCAGGCACATCTTAAACGAGTCAGGGCCATCGAGGAACCTGAAATACCCGAAGGTTGTTCTCAAGCAACCTAAGTCACATCTCGAGGACTGCTACGTTTGGAAGGAATACGTAGAACGATTGAAGCGCAAAGCTATCGCCCAGCTCTAGCTTCACAAGATCGATCCTACGCTCGGTATTTTCAAGGGCGACGAACTTGACGTTTAGGCTTGGAAGAAGTTTAAGCAGGACTACCACATCACAAAAGCGTCGAAGCGAGTGCTTCTCGAGTGGGGTGTTCCGGAGACTTACTACGCCAACCAAAAGGCGACTATGCACCGGAACAGCAGCTGCGAGGATCTCTTGCCATACGCGAAAGAGTTCTTCCGCGTATTCCTTGAAGTCCGAAAGAAATTCCAACCTTCGAGTGGAATCGCTCATACTCGGTTCTTCCAAAAGGAGAGCCCGATGAAGCTTTTTGACTGGGAAGCAGGTTCCTGGAGTGAAGAAGGCGAGGACGTCAATTTTGGAATCATCGACTTTAGACTCGTTCCTAGATCTCTAGGAAAGGCAAAATCTACTGTCGAGAAACCGTTCTTCGAGATCTTCATGAACGTCCTCGGAGGACAAGATAAGCCTCCTCTCAAGGCTGTTCCTGTCTGGCTGTTCATATGTGAGGATGAGAAAGACCTTGAGCATGTTCAGCACTTCGCAAAGACCAGTACCTACTTCAATAGTGTGGATTACGAGTTAATCCAATCCATTTACGAGCCTGCCGTTAACGAGCGTCTTGGAGGGTTTGCGGCTAAGAGTAGGCAGGCAATGGAGCCCGTGCGACTTCTCTTCCTCAAGCAGACATCCGTTAGGATCGTCGGGGAAAATAAACCTATCTACACCGCCCCTAAACACATACTGTACGAGAAGCCCCGAAAGTACAATGAGGTGGAGTACAGCATGTTCCCCAACGAGCTGAGAATGGAATTCTACCTTCAAGTCATCAAGCTTTTCTGCGGCCCCAATGAGTCTGTCTGCCTTATCTATTCCGGGACAAAAGCCGTTACAGCAAGCATGGTAAGATACAACCCAGTTTAGCTCGACTCGAGCTAAACGGTGTCATTACCCTTCTCGTCCCTGACTCATTTCAATTCCACTGACATCTTTGAAGTCCAGTTTGGTCTCCTATGCTCGTAATATAGTTTAGCTCGAGTCGAGCTAAACTATGTCATTCCCTTTCCTTCAGGCCTCATTTATCTCCTATCCTTGATTGCATTCTTGAGAATGAAGTTTAGCTTGAATCGAGCTAAAGTCAGTCAATTGCATGCTTCCAAACATGATTGGATTCCTGCACATGTAGTTTAGCTCGAGTTGAGCTAAATTACGTGATACCTCTGATACTTCTGATTTCCTTCTTAGTTCTGAACACGTTGATTTCCTTCGTAGCTTGTAGTTTAGCTCGAATCGAGCTAAATGGCTTTGTCTGACTTCTCATCGTCGTCCTATAGATGATAGCGTCTGAATCGTTCGTCATAGCCGACAAGAACGACTCCGATGACATACACCAAGTATATCAGACCGGAGTTAATCTTGATCCGAATGACTTCAACATCAACGGATATCCTGTCGATGCTAATACCTACCCTATCATCGGGAGAGCCCTCTTGAAGGGAAAAGCTAAGGTGGAAGCTGATGACGACAGTATGAAGGGCGATGACGGTGAAGGAGAAGAAGATGATGATGTGGAAGAAGTTGCTTCTAGCGCAGGGGAAGACGAAGCGGAAGACAGTGCGCGCCTAACAGGGTCGGCTGAGGCAGACGCCTCTCCTGTGCAGATTCGACAGCCCGACTTCCAGAACCACCCACAAGACAGCTCCGACAATCTGCGCAATACACCCGAATTGCGTAGCGCGTCAGCGCGTGGCAAGGGTTCCGCAAGTCGAAAGCGGAAAGGCTCTGCAATTACCAAGGAATCTTCGAAGTCAAGGTTCTCCGAAGCAGCGGTGATTACTTCACTGCAGAAGAAACTTGGGGAGGAGCAAGCCGCGATTGTCAGAATCGCTGATGAGTTTCGCGCTCGCAACGCTCAGCGCGAACAGGAGGCAAACAGAAGACACCTGGATATGATGGATATGTTTAGTGGAATACTAAGTGGCTTAAATCCATCTGCACTTCCTCCTCCTCCTCTGCCTTCTGCAATTGCAGTGCCTAGTACTCAAAGTTTAGATGCAGGTACTTCTCATGGGGAGCAACGCCCACTTGCTGACACTGCACCTCTCGCCACTGCTAACGTCGAGCCAGCAGCGCATCCACCTACGTCAATTCCGCAGAATACTGACTTTGAGGCTGAGGTGCAAGAGAATACCACAGGTCCCACTTCTTCTTAGATAATGGGTATACTGTATAGTTACTGAGTTGTAAAAATCGGTAGAACACGTTTTTTGATACAAACTCTCAAACATTTTTTTGTAATTAATACAGGCGTTACCACGTTCATTTTAGCTCGACTCGAGCTAAATTGCCCATCAGCCACTTAGGCATTCTGTTCGGATTCACACTCCTTCCACCACACTTCATTGTGTTGCCTGATTTCAATGACCTTGTATTGCATTGAACAAATGTAGAGGGTGAGAATGAAGATATCGATACTCCGGTCATGGAAGATGTATTAGTTGATCTTGTTCGCCATGACTCGCATCCTCCCGAGGACACACCCAATTACACTGAAGCATCGCTTCTCGGCAATGATCCTACATTGGGTGATGATGTAGATTGCACCCAACAGTCGCTAGGATCAATGGGCCTTCACGATGATGACGAGATGAGCAATGACGATATCCATGTACTTTTCATCAATCCATGCTCATCTTTAGAGTTCATCGAATATTTGTAGTAGAAGATGTTGTCGTTGAATTTATTAAACCTCTCGCAGAGAAACCTCAGTAATGTTGTCCTGCTGCGACGTGCTTGCTATCCAGGTTAGGAATGCCACGGTCTCTGAAAATTCTAGTGAAGAAATAGGTTTTATGCCAAGAGAGTCAGGCAAAGCTTGGTTAAATGTTGTCATCGACCTCAATGGGATCCTCTGTTATTGTTCCCCCACATGGGAAGCTAAGGGATCCAGAAACCGTGACATCCAAGTACACTCGGCCGCGGTGCCAACTGAGGTGGGGAAGAAACTTGTGTGGGTAAGGCCCGGTTGTAAAGACTTCCTCTCCGGGTTAGCAGCGTTCGCCACTATCACGGTTTGGAGTTCTATGATGACAACAACGACTGAAGCAATTTGTGATTATCTCTTTGGTCCGATTAAACCTATTAAGCCATTATGAATTTTTGGTCAAGAAGACTGTGATAGAGTGCCCGTGCGAAATGTTAGGGGCCGAACTTTCTTCATGAAGGAACCATGAACCCAAAAAGATATTTTCCTTAAGACCATGTCTGCCCATCTCTATAATAGCTATGATGGTCTATACAGAGGCCAATACTGTGTTCATTGACGATAGTCCGATTAAGCACATGTTAAATCTTAGTGAGAATGTTCTTTTATTGCCTTCGTGGACTTACAAGGTCAATAGGGCTGAAGACGACTCCGTTTTACTAGACGAGATTTTGCCATATCTCATAGAGCTACACGAGATCCCAGGATCACTCAAGGAGTATCGCACATCTCATCTATTTGGGCGACCTATGTTTTACGATGATAGAGCAACGTGTTCTATATATTCTGACATCCGAAGGGCCATGTCAGATTAGCAACGATTCTATTCTTCTTGTCTATTGAGTGTTGTACATCCATTTTTTTTTGTTCTGTTTTTTTTCACCCTGGTTTTTTTTTTCCTACCTTGTAATTAACAAGTTTTGTTAACTGTTTAGATCTGAGTGAAGTGTAATTAGGAGTCTAATTTTGAATATAGTATGTTCTGAATGAGCTTAATTGACAATTGTTTATCTCTCGATTATCGTGTCAATAATTTATAATAGGTTCCGCAGGGGGGTTGTCGTACTTCGGTAGATTCGTTTATCAATGGTGAGGGAGTAGGGCCAACACTCCGGAGTAGAGGTCTATTAATGCAGTTAGCTGCAACGGCTCAGTCAACCATGGATTTCTCCACCATGGCTGTGGACGATGGAGTGGTAAACAGTCCCGTGGGAACCTGTCAAGTACGTGACTTGGATAAGTCGCCTTCTCCCGTGAGGTCACTTTCAGTAGGTCATAATGTTAAACCGATCGAGAATAGATGTGGGCGAACCAATCGCGTGTTGTATGACGAGGAGGCGGACGTTACTCTTAATTTGTCACCAAAGGTTGGTTTTCTTCTCCCTTTCGAAGCATTGTTTCCGATTTCGCTGTAATCTGTGCTATGAAAATGGTTTTAGGTTCGTAAAGTATGAAGTACAATGCTTTCATAACGAGAGCTTATTTTAGCTCGAGTCGAGCTAACTTCGATGCCCGCGCAAGATACATGAATAGGTATGTTTCGCGCTTGTAATTTCCTTAATTTGCGGAATCGAACTCTAAGACGGAGTTGAATTCATTATGTGCAGGAGGGACCTTCAGAGCCCCAGTCCCCTATTGGTTTCTTGACTGATGTAAAAAAAGCGACTAGGAGTCTTTCCGAAACGCGCCGCCACTCGCTACCTAAATCAAGCATCGAGGATAATCAAAGACAAAGGTTGCAACGACTGCTGGATAGCCCTATGATGCAAGATAATGATTACGGATGGACACGTCAGCGTCAACGTGCGTTCATAAAGTCTCGTATCATAGCATATGGTGGAACGCCTTAGGTAGTGATAGCTGGATTACTGTTAAATACGATGAATAAACTATGTATTAATTACTCTTTGAGTAATTTATCAGATATAAAGTTTGGAAATTTCAATTATATTCTCAAACTCTCTTTTTATACTGTGGCTTTTGTGTCGATCAGTACTTTTCAACAACACCTCGCACTCAATACAAGTGCGAACCCCACGTTTATAGCATTTCCTATCATATTTAGGTTATCAAGTCATCTAAATTGTACAATTTACGCGCCTATCGTACAGCTTTTAGGCCTCATAAATCCCTTTCACTCTCCCAAAATCCTGCATATTTCCCAATATAACGAATACGAGGTTACTACATATCTTTGTGGATTTGTTTGCACGTGAGGGAGCCAACATGAGGCGCACAACCAGCTTGTACATTGTCAAAAATCCACCTATAGAACTATTTTTGAGCCTCATGGATTGTCGGATGCCATGTATTCACTTTATCTTCTCTTACACGTTTATTGGTGTAAAACCCGTGTTCAGGTGACTCGTGTATCGTTCCAGGGATTTTGTGAAGTGACCAAGACAACTAGTGCTAAAACAACCAAACCCACAAACGTTTCTAGTCCCAACTTATGTTTTAACCTTGCAGGGCAAGGGTATCCCTTTGCAAGAGGGGATGTACAAAGACTCTTTCCCTTATGTTTACCGTGGCGGAAACTTCCACACTTAGACTCTACTCACACACACACACACTAAGGCACACATTACGTCCTCACAACTAATCCGTCCTATCCGTCCGAACTAGCAGGTCACGCAGGCCGTCCTGGTTACCCTATCACCCTTACTACAATGACAGACTCCAAGAGCTCCGAATCCGGCTGGAAGACGTCTACATGTATTCTGGTCACGTACTGTGCTTGATCCGTCCTCCGAGACTACAGAGGAACCCAAGTCTGTGGCAGCTGGAGGCCGGATTGGAATCCGTCCTCACACACTCTACTCCCAGACCCTCCCAGACCGTAAGTGTTTACCACAGCAGTTTCCCTCTCTCAGACACCTAGACCAGTTCAAGACACAAGGCACTCAAGAATACGCCCAATCCGACTTCAACTCCACAGAAACGATCTAACAAAGAATCCGGATTCCTAACTCCCAACTCACAATACACAAGGTAGATCCGGCTTTCCAAGCACTCAACTGAAAAGGAGACAGGGAAATGATCACACCGAATATGCGCATAAGAAGGTTCGATTAACACTCAAGCAAGGAATGTTTAGGTGGCCAAAACTCCCACCTATAAGTACTTCTAAGTCAACGACTTAGATACCTAACTGGATTGCGGCGCCGGCCTACCAAGCCTACTCCTCAAAAAGCGGCACGCATTCCCAAAAAGAAAACACTATACTGGCCTAGGACGGATACCAATCCGACCTCCTAACCCTGGCCGTCCTCTGACTGCCGGCCTCTAAGACGTCCTACCTCTTCCTTCGCGAACTAACACCGTGCTTCGGCCGCTTCAGTGGCGTCGCTGCGATACGTCCTGCCTTCACTCTCTTGCCGGTATCCGTTATCACGTACTCGTCCTCGCTGGAGTTGGTCTCGTCCCCGCTCTTCAACTCTTTCTCTTCGGAGTGCTCGAGGCCGATGTCGTGAAGCTTCTGGGCCCCGGGAGACTTCTCGTATTCCTCGGCCGTGAGCTTCCTCTTCGCGGTGCGAGTGTTCTTGGCCGTAGAGTCTGCTGGGGCGGGTGCGTCCGTCTCCGTCTTCACCTTCGCCTTGCCCTTCGTGTCGGTCGGACTGGAGGGCCCAGCATCCGTCCTCGTTGGATCCGGCCGCGGGGTCTTGGCCGGAGTAGAAGTGAAGGCCGGCATGACTACCTCCTTCATCTGCTCCCGGACGGCGTCGAGGAGCACTTTGACTTCCGCGTTGCTCTTCTCAACTTTCGTGGCGTACGTCTTCGCCGCCAAGAGGAACTTCTTGAAGGTCTCCGCCTTGAACACTTCCGACTCCAGGATTCTGGCCTCGAACAAGTTCGCCTTCTGCAATACGTCGGCCGGAACCTCGCAGATTTCGACGAGCTTTACGACCTGCTCGTTTGCCGTGATTACGGCCTGCCTTCCGACCAGGAGTTCCTCCTCCCTTCTTCTGACCGTCTCGCGAAGACGTCTATTCTCCAGGATCAGCTTGGTCACTTGCTTCTCCATCTGTCGAAACTGCTCCGCGTCCGGCTTGGATTCCCACTTCTTTTTGACCTCCAGCAACGTCTTCACTCCACATTCTTGGCATAGTTTTGCCAGCAGTCCTTGGTAAAAGAAATACTGGCACCTGGCTTCCGTGAAGTGGTGCGATGCTCGCCTCATGGGATCTGGGTGATTGGCGGACGGACTGAGAGGTGGGGGAAGTCTGGGGTCGTTCGGATTCATAGGGTTCTCCCAGTCGGCCGTAACTTCCCCTTCATCCACCGGCCTCGAAGGCTGTCCTCCCTCAGTCTGAGTTCCGGCCTCGGTCGGGTTCGTGGGAGTGGACGGGGACGGAAGGATGATTACCTCTGGACCCGTCCGCGGTGGGGTGGCCTCCGGAGCCGGCTCTTCTGGCGCGTCTGGTGGGACGTCCCCGTCGTCTGATCCGACCTCGTCTTCCTCCTCGTTCGAGTACACGGCCTTACTATCCGCGCTCTCCTCTGACTCGATCACTCCGTTGTTTTGCGACGACAGCGCGATCTCATAGTTCGCCTCCTCCTCCTCCGTCAGCACCTCCTCCTTCTTGTACAGGTGGTAAAGAAAAGGAGTAATAGGGCTAGGACGGGTTTTACCTACATTCGCCGCGAGCCGGGCGACCAAGTCGCGGATTATCATCCCCCAATCTACCTCCCGTTCGCCGCGTAGGGACCCCAGGACGGTGTTGGCCAGCCGTACGGTAATGCGGTGCGGCTTCTCTCCGTGGATGATCGGCTCCAAGAATTTGATGATGTCGCGCTCCCTCGGATTCTTGCAATCCTCTATCGAGTAGCCGTTGTTCTTGTGCGGATCCCCGTGGAATGCCTTCTTCGTCCATTTGTGTTTCCGGCCGCACAACCCTACTCCGTTGTTTACGGTCAGGCCGTAAACAGCTCTCCAGTGGTCGGCCGTCCAGGAAGCCGACTTCCCTCTAACCGTCCCCTCGAACTGGTTTGGCGCGCCGACCTTGATTTCGCGCACCATCTCCGCGTCGCGCAAACCCCAGGGCGTGTCCAGCAGGCCGGCTAAGCCCATCCTCTCGAGGTCTTCCGTCAAGGACTTCTTCTCGTCCTCCTCGATCGGGATACATGGCGACACGAGTTTGATGGAGATCTTCAGCTCCTCTTGCTCCTGAGCGGAAGTGGACGCCGTTCCTGCCATTGGAAAGTAGTGCGACAAGAAATACAAGGTCGCCGGGCTGAGATCGGCCAGTGGGCCGGATCGGAGCTAAGGGACGGAAAGGAGAAGACGGAAGGCGAGGCGCAAAACGACAAGGAGCGCAGAAAGCGAGGAGGCAGGTGACGACAAGGGCGGACGGGTGGCCTTTTATCGAGGGGGCCGGAGTTAAGTCCGACCATCATGACATGGTCCGCCGCCATCATTGTCCTCTCCGTACGGAGTCGCCTTCTAGATTTCTCGCCATTATTAAATTCTTCGCCACTCCGTCCTTCACCTACCATCATAACTCCTAATCCGTCCTCTGACAGCACGTCCTAGCCGTACGGGTACAGAGTACGGATTGGCAAATCCGTCCTTCTTAACACAAACTAGATTCTAACTAATTCGTGTATTTGTAAAAACGTAATTGCCTTATAGTATACGGCTTAGCAAATACATAGGTCGGATTCTAGACACTATATTTATTCTTAATGCGCATTAGGACTTAATGGCCAAAAATCGAAAAAACGGGGTCCGACATGGATCTAGGTTGGCATCAAAAATTGTGTTTGAAAAGCACATTATGAGGAGCACAAGATTGATAGACACTCTAACCTTCAGGTACGAAGGTTGCTAATTTTAGCGCTTAGATGCCAATGAATTGTGATTGGCAAGTTGGGGAGGAGAGAGCAGCTGAGAGAAAACTGTATGGGAGATTATGTTTGGACTCTAAACGTTTGTTGTGCAATATAGGTACCATGTGAGGCGATCAACGTTGTACGCAAATTTCAAGTATGGAAGAGGGCATCTAGGACAAGATGACGTAAGTTCTCAACTTAGTCAAGTTGAAGAGGGTGAATTTTCACTTCAGGCTCCTAGAAATCGGCGTTTTCGATGTCAACATCAATTGCTGACACGAGAATGTCAATACCGTAGTCAAAGTCCTACCTCCTTAGGCTTACAAAATAATAGGAGTTACTAGCTAGAAGAAATACAACAAAGGAATCTATGACAAGGAGCACTAAAAGGCTACATTTATAGCATATACGCATTGTATTTCCTAGCGTGTAAGACAATGCCTTTTTTGTAGCGCCTGTACAATTTTGCTAGCAACAAAGACTTGTTTGATGTGAGCATTTATATTGAAGAGTGGTCTTAGAATCCAAGTGCACAACAAGAGTTGTTCAAAGTTTTTAATGTCATGTTGCCAACAAGTATCAAAACAAGGTTAAATGTGTATTTCTTTTCACCACATATGTTTGAGTAAAATATGGGAGGAATCGTAACTCTAAAGTCGCTTCAAACTTTTTCCTGACAATTAAATTACTTAATTCAAACTTAACTTATTATCCATCTTTGCCTGAAGCTGAACCAAAGCCTTTTGTGATGAAGCACAAAGAGTCTTAAGGGGAAACAAGATATGTTGGCAACGTCATCATCTGATGAAGAATCACTGCTATGTGTTGCCTCATCCAATAAAGATCAACTAGCATTACTCTCAATTCATTTATCTAAAGATACAATTGCATATCAAGAAACATATGGATTAGAGCATGCTGCAAATATGCTAGAGCAATACAGTATTATACTTTAAACATAACCAACAGAATACTCCCTACCCACCATTGATACTAATCTGTAGGACAAATCTTGGACAAAACAAAAGTAAATCAAAGTTGAACATATTTGTCTTACTGTACAAGTACTGATCTGCCACGCGCACGGCATCTATGTATGCTAGTTGTACATTAGAAACCGGCAATACAATGGTCAATATTTTACGTGCTCGCTTCAGTAGTCGCCAAAGAGAATTAGGTAACAACGTTTTAGAGGGGAATTTGATTGGTGCAATATGACATGCTGGCTTTGTTGATGGTTCTTTAAATGTCACTCTTTTAGACGTGGCCCGTCTTATAGGTAGTTCAGCTTCACCTACTACATTACCTTTGCTTTGATGTGATGTTGCTAATGGCTACAAAAAGAAGGTTAATGTGTAAATAAATTCTTTCATTCTAAAATCCGAATGTTTGGGGCAAATTATGTAAGAAATTGCAACTCTAAAACTACTTCCAACTTGTCCGTACCGGCTGAACCACACATTATAAATTACTAAACCTGTCACCAATCTGCGCTTAAGCAGACTTTCTCAATCACAGAATTTACCTTCTATAAAAACCCACTCTTAGTCGATGGTGAGCTCGTTAATATAGGACTCTTAGATTGTCGTCCTTAGGGTCTTGTGGTCATTGGATGATGTTAGATGTGAGTGTATCTTTGCTCGAGACTTCTTCGTGTTTTCTTCAAGTCCATTGTCACATATTTGTCAAAAGGTATGTTCTATTTGTCCGTCAAATTGGTCATCTTGGTGTCATCTCTAGGCCATTTCATACGCTCTCCATTCTTCTTGTCATCTAGTGCTTTAACTTCCTTTTCCAACATATCACATCTAGCGTAATAATTACTTTGTGTTAGCACACACAATACAAAACATGCCCTCAACACATGTGCACTACCACAAGCAAGCAAATGACATGGCTCAATTGGACAACTTGAAGTTGCCTTAACAGTTATAGGTGATAGAGTCTTCTATTGCTCTAGCACCTTAGCAAGTGGTTTATCTTGAACGATGATAGGAGCCGGCCCCTTCCTTGTTCTCTGGCGCTTGTTACTCAAAGACACTTTAGCGTCAATACTATCCGAGTGGACAACTTGGAGGCCTTGCATCTCCTTCGAAGACGCAAGATGTGAATTTGCCTTTGCTGATGGGGTCTCAGGATTGCGAGATGGATTCTGCTTTATGCAGTAGCATGTTACTTAAGTTTCTCAACACTTAAGTGTTTTCGTTAACATGTATTAGACATCAAAAAAAATTGAAATTGCACTTATGCAGTCTTTCACACTTCTACATATATTCATGAACCACATTGTCTCAAATTTTAAAATTTTTAAATATTATTCTAATTAACAATTTATTATCAACTTTTCTTTGGAACACTCTATTTATAGGCATATCAAAATATTTAAATATCATACTAAACTATATATGAAGTAATCTATTGAACAATATCTCTATTCAATATCAGCACATTCTCAAGTAGGATGGGACTGTATTACATAATGTTTCGTTAAATAATCTATTCATAAACTTCTCTAAAAATAATCTATTATGAAATAGTGTATTAATTAATGTATTTTGCCGAAATAATATATTGATAAGATACTTTATTTATTGAATTTGCTGTTTATTAGTGTTTTAATCTCAACTAAAATATCAATAGAATTTCCAAATCATCTATTTATTGACCTATTATTTTGAAATACTTTAATTATAAGATTATGTATGTATGAGCGTATCAATTCACTAAAGTATATATATATCTATTTATAATAATATATTTATTAAATAGTCTAATCAATAACCTCTTGTTTCCAAATAATATGTGTATTAAACGATTTGCTTAGTAATAGCTATCTTCCAAATACTATATTTATAAGATATTGTATGTTGTGCTGATCAATTCATTTTAAATATATATATATATATATATATATATATAGATATATCTATAAATTTATTTATTTGTTTAAAATAATATATTAATTGAAAAGTCTATAAAATATCCACCAATTCTCAAATTATCTGTATTCAATAATGTATTTATTAGATAATCTATGTATTATTGGCTTATTTTCAAGAAATACTCATTAAAGTGTATTGTTTATTAACGAATAATACCAAAATACCTTATTATACCAAAGATTTATATTCTTCTTTTCTTTTCGTGTTTTTTTTTTTTTTTTTAATTTTCTTTTTATACATGTAGTAGAGGTATTATAATAGAGAGTGACTATTTTTATTTTTAATTTAATAAAAATTCACATTTCTTTTTTATTAGCAACTCTTGTCTTTGGGTAGAAATCGCTTAGATCTTTTCTTACTTTACCCAATGTGACCGGAGTACAAGAAGAATATTCCCATATTTAAGAACTTTTGCTATATACTTCTGGTTATATTTATTTATACTGCCAACTATTTTTTGTACTTGTAAATACCCATCATCCGAAGATAGTACATACTTTAGAAGTAGAAGAAATTTATATATGTATAGGAAAATACGTGCTACAAATATGGTATATTTTTTGTACTCTGGTAATCAAAAACTTACACAACAATTAGAAAGTGAAGAGCCTCATATAGATTTATTTTTACTCTAAAATGGTTTTTCATGCATGTCATTTGTAGGGGATAAAAACCTAACATGATAGAATTTCGTTTACAAAAGATAGGGTACAAACTAAGAATTTAGAGTAATTTAGAGTACTAAACTTACTCACAATTTAGTCAAAAACTTGCATCGAAAACCTAGAGGTTTACTTAGTCAAAACTTACACAAAAACTTGGACCAAAATATTAATAGTCAAATCTTAGTCAGCACTTAGCCAAGACTTAGTCAAAAAATTAGTCAAAAAATTAGTGAAAAAATTAGTTAAAACGTAACAAAATTTAAACGATTGATTTTTTGAACTAAAAAAGTTTGCCATATCCATGATCATGTGTACGGGCATGGTCATGTACATGGCCAGGTATGTTCGCATGACCATGTACATTACCATACACATAATCATGGGCGTGAAAATGCGCCTCATGATGGGGTCACGATGTCCCACTACCGCCGTTATTTCCTCTCATTTCTCCTCTGCTGCAGCTCATTTGCTATCTTGCTGGTCTATTGTGTTGAGTTGTTTGTCAATTCCTCCACTGCGTTTGGCGCGCGATTGTGCATCTTTGCGTTTGCCGCCATCTCACGTGTGAAGGGCACTAGTTTAGTTTTGTTTACTGAAAATTTTAGTTCCGTAGGATTTCGACGTGGAGTTTAGAGTAGCTGGAGCTTGAAAATTAACTCCTCAGGGTTTTATTCGTGGAGTTTAGAGGGTTGCAGCAAGGAGGAGTCGAGCTCTTTTGATTTTTGGTCTTTGGCGGAGTGCAGCGAGGCGCATAAGTGGCAGAGTGAGTCGGCGGTGGGTAGCTCGTTCGGCGGAAGGCAACTCGTTTTCATTGCTGTTTCGGTGCTGTTCTGGCAGGGTTTCGCTCATTACCACATTTGAGGTCGGCGGCGAGTACTCAAGAAGAGGTTACATAATCTCATGTAAGAAACACGTTTGAGCGCCGATTTTCTCACTATGACAAAATTTTTGAATTGTTAATTTCAGAGTTAGCTTGGCAGTGAAGAATTTGCACACTTGGAGATTAGGGTTTAGTAATAGAATTATCTTCAATGCTGCAATTCGAGTACGATTATGAGGAAAAAGAGCGTCTTAATGATTTCAACTGCTGAATCTCAGCCAGGAGTTGAACGGGGTGGAGATTCAATTGGTGGATGGACGTGGAGATGAGCGTAATCTGACGAAGAAGATCGAGTTAGGGTGAGACAGTAGCCTTTGTTAGAATCAATCCGCCAAGACTTGTCATCTTATTTTGTAATTTCTTTTGAGTTGATTCTTGGTTCCATTGTTGTGCATTGCTTGTCATGTTCTTTTTTGTAACTTACAATACCAATTTCATTCTTCATTTTGTTCTTGAATGTGCGTTTTAGTACTTGAATTCTGTAATCCAAAATAGCACTTCTTTTCAAGATGCATTGCTATTGAATCTCGTACATGTTTGATTTTCAATTTTAGCTTTCAAAAGAAAGATGATAGTAGATGCAACATGCTGTGTTGGATTGAGTCGTCTTGTAATGGAGAAACCACGCTTCGTCTTTGAGCTAAACTTGCATTCAACTCTCAATAAAACTACCCATGCCATTCTTTGAATCTACAACCGATAACTCACCACAAGTGCTCACAAGCAAACGTAGTTCCTCACATATCTTCCCAATACATGACCGATCACAGTCTTGTGCAGGTCAAGCATGAGTGAAATGCATCAAACAAGTCCATTGCCAACTACAGAAGCAAAATGGTAGACAGATGATCATCAATAAAATTGCATAAAAACCACTAATTCAGCAACAAATACCTGGGTCCCCTCTACAGTTTAGCTTGACTCAAGCTAAACTGCTATTAGAACAATATGTTGACTACATACAAGCGGCTACAGTTTATCTCGGCTTGAGCTAAATTGTAGTTGACACCTACTGTTGTCTTTACAGTCTAGCTTGACTCGAGCTAAATTGTAGAGGTTGCGCTAGGTGACAACTACAGTTTAGCTCGAGTGGAGCTAAACTGCTGCCAAAATTGATAGCAACTTCCAAGAATAATGAAGCAGTTTAGCTCGACTCGAGCTAGACTTTAGTAGTTACGCGAAAGGTGACCTACAATTTAGCTCGAGTCGAGCTAAACTGCTGCCCAAACTGATAACATATTCCTAAAAAATAGAAGCAGTTTAGCTCGAGTCGAGCTAAACTGTAAAGAATTCGCTGGGGTCAACGACAGTTTAGCTCGACTCGAGCTAAACTACTGCGAATATTGCAAGGAGATATCTAGAACAAAATAGCAGTTTAGCTCGAATCGAGCTAAACTGCTGCGAATATTGCAAGGAGATATCTAGAACAAAATAGCAGTTTAGCTCGATTCGAGCTAAACTGTTAAGCTTACCTTAGGTGAGAACTGCAGTTTAGTTTGACTGGAGCTAAACTGCTACCTGAAATGAAAGCAACTTTCAAAAACAAAACAGCAGTTTAGCTGGACTCGAGCTAAACTGTTAAGGTATACGGTAGTTGACAACTGCAGTTTAGCTCGACTCGAGCTAAAGTGCTGCAATATTGCAAGTAGCCTTGAAGAATATAGCAGCAGTTTTGCTCGACCCGATAAATTGTAAAAGGTACGCTAGACAAAAAATACAGTTTAGCACGGCTCGAGCTAAACTGCTGACAAAACTAGCATAAGTAGTTCCCAAAATTTTGTACACCATCAACCCGAGCTAAATTGAAATCAAGTTAGGTCGTAAGTAGGAATATACTGGTTCCTTGTATCGTGCAGTTTAGCTCGACTTAAGCTAAACTGCAAGTATTACCAGGAAGGATAAACCTAGCTTTATGTATATCCAAACCGTTCATGTCAAATAACACACACTTTACCTTTACAGTAAGGAAAAGGCAAGAGTTTAGGAGGCGCTCCAACACTTCTTTAAACTTAGGCGGCCGGACACTGACGAAGACAATGGCGACGACACAAAGCAGTTGGACTGCTGGGAATTAAAAGACCCATTGAATGTACTATACTGGTCTGCAAGATGGATTCCCTACACAACATTCCTCACCCTTGTCGTGAGCTACGAAGGAGATGTAAAAGACCCCATGTTTGTTGACATGGACTCCAAGCTCACGGACTTTCACCACGAAACATAGAAGGAAGTCATAGCTAGATGCACATCCTTCAAGGAGAAAGACAAAGAGTGTACTCTCAATTACGCCATACTGGTCGACATCAACAACGCGTTGTGACTTTGGGCATTCAGTGGAGAGTTTGGAGGAGTCCAGTTTCAATGACATGAAGACCACATTGAAACAAGATATGCTCAATAAAGCATGGTAAACCAAACACGGGGGAGATCTGAAAGCCAAGCAGCTCGCAATCAAACTGCAATCTGTAATTACGCATCTAACACACGCTGACATATTGGCGAAAATTCTACCCAACAAATGAAAAGCTCCTGCGGAGGGATCTGGGCTGACAGCAACGGGGAGCGGCGTATAGAGCAGAACACCATTACGCCCGCAATATGCTACAAGGCCTGCCGCTACAGCCACAACGACTTCTCGCTCACCTGTGAAGAAAAAGAAGAAAGAAGCTCCACTGAAGAAGTCGGCCGAGGCGAAGAAGAAGAAAAGCATGCTCATCCCCAAAGAGGATGTTTTCACGGCATTGAATGACGTGATTCTGGACATTTTAAAGAATGTGAATACGATGGAGGAAATCGACTTCGACAACGTGAACCTCATCTATCAGAAGTTCTTCACGGACTGCCAAGATGCATTTGTTTTCGATAAACCTGACACGAAGATGGAGATCGACACTTTGAAGTTGGTCGCGTCCCCTCCGGAATGGACAATCCAGGCATTCGAGAACAAGGGCAAGACAGACTTGATGAATTTCCTCATCAATATGCCTGACAGATCGCAGAAGCAAACGCTCTGCGTAATGTCGAAATTTGAGGTGAAGCCGAACGGCCTGGATGATATGCAGAACTGCGAGTTTTGGATAATCAACGGCCAGCACAATGTTGCCGCCTCAAAGGATATGCTTGAGTCCAAAGTCCCCAAAACAATTTGTAAAGACTTCCGGACGTGGCAAGCTTTCGTAGTTTAGACAAAGGATGAAGCCAAGCTCCGAAAAATTTTGGCGTTCTATAACACAGTGAATCATTTCACTTTGTTTAAGCCGACATGGGCATCGAACATCCTTGCCGCGTGCATGGTATGGAAGAACTATGGGCGCCCCCAAACAGACGTGCAGCAGCTGGGGTGGCGGACAAACGAGTGCAAGCAAAGCGTATTGTGTCACAGTACGCAAATTTTGACGTAAGAATTAGTTCAAGTAGCATTGCAACTCTATCTTTCTAAATTGTCAATAATTTATCGTGGCACATTAGCTCGACTCGAACTGAACTGATGTCAGTTTAGCTCGAGTCGAGCTGAACTGTCACTGCAGCTTCATCAACTCCTACAGTTCTATCTGCATTGCTACTAACCCTCTAGCGCGCACTTTAGCTTGAGTCAAGCTAAAGTGATCAGTCACTTATACTCCGGAATCGTGTGACTGCTTTATCGTGGCAGTTTAGCTCGACTCAAGCTAAACTGATGTCAGTTTAGCTCAAGTCGAGCTAAACTGCTGTTGCTGCTTCAAAAACTCTAACACTTCTTACAACCCGTGCTTCTAAATGTCAAATGCGCACTTTAGCTCGACTTGAGCTATAGTGATCACTCTCATATACTTTGAAATCTTACACTCTAGTTCTGTGGCATTGCAGAAATTTGTTGAATATATTCGACATAGATTCTCCATGATTGATGTTGCCAACGCCCAAGTAGAGATGAAGAACAAGGTCTTGTCCTTCACTAATGAGCTAAAGATCATCACTTTCCTTGATGATCTTTGAGATCTATGGGCAGAGCTGATTAGAAGTGTCGCTCAGTGGACCCTTATCAACCCCTACTCCTTGAAGAAGTTGTGTGACAAACGAGGGTTCAAACCAAATATTGACCAAACCCTGTTGAGGAAATTCTTTAAAAACCTCGATAACCTATCAGAGTCGGACCATAGAAAACTCTGTTTACATATGCTCAATAAGTTAGGTCCGTCTCGAAAACTGGATTATCCGAAGGTTACCCTTAAACAACTAGCAACCCTTCTTGAAGATTGCTACTTTGTCAAGGAGTACGTTGAACAGTTGAAGCGGAAGGCGACCGCCCAGCTTTAGATCCACAAGATCCGTCCCACACTCGGAATCTTCAAGAATAACGAGTTCGTCGTAGATGCCTGGAAGAAGTTCAAGAAAGACTATTACGTCACCAAGGCCTTGAAGCGCGCACTTTTGGAATAGGGTATCCCTAATAAGTATTACGGGGATCAAAGGCAAACCCAGTACAAGAATACCAGCTGCAAAGAACTCTCTCCCTACACAAAGACGTTCTTCGAGGTACTTCTAGAGAAGTGCGAGAAATTCGTAGGCCTTGTTGGTAGTATACATTTTCGTTTTTTCCAGCGCAAAACACCACAAAAGCTTGGAGATTGGCCTCGGAACTCATGGCCGGAAGATGCACCGGAGATGAATGTTGGAATCATCGACTTCAAATTGGTTTCGGGTAGTAGTAGCACCTCCGATTCCTTGCCTGACCACCCATTCTTTGAAATGTTCATGGCGATCTTATCGTCCCAGAACATGCGAGCTCTTACAGATGTACTCTGCTGGAACTCCAAGAAAGCAATGTCCAGAGTGACACAGTTTAACGTGCGTTTAAACGCAGTTTAACGCGGTTTAACAGGGTCAATTTATGTGACGCAAAAATGCCAAAATAGTCACGGAGGTCTTTTGGACTTGACGTCGCACGTCTTAACGTGTTAAACCGTTTAACATAAGATGACGTGCTACGTCAAAACGCGTCATCTTAGGGCAAGTAAGTTATCTAGGGTCAGTAACTTCCCAAGTAACTTAGTTTCCACGGTGGCTATGGCATGGACATTTCTCATGTTTAATTTCCACGTGCTTTATGACGTGCACACGCCTCTGTTGTTTTGGATGGATGAAGAATTTGCTGATGTGGCAAATTTTTAATGGATGAGATTAAGACACGTGGCGTAATCTTGGATTTTGCGTATAATTTTGTACTAGAATTTGGGTATCCGTTATATTGTGTAAACGTTCACGCAGGGTGACGTGTTTCTACAAAGCGTCACCGAGGTTAAATTTGACGTTGTTTAACATTGTTAAATACAAATGTCATTTGTTTTAACGCGTTTTGAATGACGTGTTTAGACGTAGGATGACATTCGCGTTATCAAGTTATGTGTCAATAGAAACAGGGCCTCGTGTGAAATTTGACGCACTTAAACACGAATGTCACGTGTTTTGGCGCGTTTCAAGAAACGTCACGAGATGTTGAATGACGTTCGCCACGTCATCCATTCGACGCAATTCGATGGCAGACGTGTGTAAAAACATTCACAACATGTTGTTCATGTTGACGCGTAGCAAGCGTCCATCATGACGTAGAGAGACACCTGTAAACATGAGTGTCAACGTTAATAGTGTCACAAGATGACGGAAATGAAATTTTTAAAAGTGACGTTACATGACACAATATGACGGAAATGAAAACGTCAAAAGTAACGTTACATGACACATTCGATAACCTAAATGCAACCTCAAAAATAACACACTCTGACAAAAACTTACACGAAATGAAGTGCAACATGAAGCTGGTCAGTGCTTTCGCTGTATTTGATGGAAAATTAGCCACTGATACAAAGTCGCAAGTATTGAGTAGCATAAAGTATAAAGACTACATGTATGTGCTATGTGATAAGATACTCGTTGCGTTAAACTACGTCAAAAGTGACGCGCTCGCGTTATACCTGTGTCAATAGTGACGCATTCACGTACCCTATATGATGGCGTCTTTAAAAACAGTGTTTAACACAACCTATGTCACTTTTGACGGGCGCGTCACTTTTGACGCGCGCATCACTTTTGACGTAGAAACCCTAGCCGCCGTAGAGTGACTTTCTGAGTTTCCTCATGCTGGATTCTTCTTGATCTGCACAACACCCATTACCATAGACACGCTAAGTTTAATAAGGCACGTCATGCAATCAAACTAGGATGGAGATCATCACAATGCAACTCTTGAACAACCTACGAATTGCAAAGAAAGAAGAAAAACTTGTAAAACTCCAACACCTCTACAACTCATACTTTAACAATCTAACATGTTACTCTCTAAAACTGTAGAATCCTAACACAAAATGTGCAGAAATGAAAACAAGAGTGAGATTCTAGCTTATATCTTCTCTAAAAGTACCATGCCCTAACTATGGCGGCTAACCCTAGCCGCCTCTGTTCATCCACCCCAATGAAAGACATCCCTCTGGATGGACTAAAGTACGTTATACTAGACGTCATAGTGGATGTCATGTGATAGGGTACTCATTGCATTATACCACGTCAAAAGTGACGCGTTGGCGTTAAACCTAAGTCAATAGTGACACATTCACGTACCCTATATGATGACGTCTCTAAAAACAGTGTTTAACACAACCTATGTCACTATTGACACGTGCGTCACTTTTGACGCAGTAACTCTAGCCGTCGCAAAACCCTAAAGCTCCATGCACTTTCTTTAAACACGTTTCTTAAAACACAGTTTAACATAATCTATGTTACTTCTGACATTCACGTCACCATTGATACTCTCTAGAATCATTGACCAAGTCAAACCCTAAGAGCCAAGTCACCCTTACCATAAATGCAATTGACACGTCAGCTATGTCATTAGTTTTCCTTAAACACACATTGACACAATTTCGCGTAAAAGAAAATGCCATCGTTACTATTGACATCCTCCAAGACCAAACACCTACTTATCTTCGTCACCTCTATCTTCCACATAAGCTTTCTACGTCACCAAGGCATTCCATGTAGGATTTGTAAATATGTCAAAAGTAACACACTTGAACGTCGTCCATGTCACTTTAAACGTCATCTATGTTAAAAGAAACGTGCTGACATGGATCATGACTATATTCAATCATTAAAATATTATAAGAGGGTAAAAAATGAAGTACTAAAGTTACCCCCCCTAAGGGACGTACATGTCAACGTTGACGTGGTTCTGTTATTTTTAACGCAAAACCGTTCTTCCAAAATCCAAACCTGTCACTATTGACACTCGTTGTTAACCCAACGTCAATAGTGACGGAAGTATGTTAAACCGATTAACATGCATTATGTCACTGTGGACAACTTTTCCACGCTAATTTCGACTAGCCAAGGTATACGTCACTTTTGACGCAAAATAACAGTGCACAAAACACTGTTTTCCTCTAGTGTAGGTTCTAGAGAAGGCATAGGTCGGGTTCCAAGGAAATTCTCCGGTACTTGGTTAAATGGTGTTCTCAACCTCAATGGTATCCTCTGCAATTGTACCCCTTCTTGGGAAGCTAAAAGATACAGAAACCGTGACTTCCGTGTTCACTTGGCCACGTGGCCAACCGAGGTGGAGAAGAAACTTGTATGGGTGAGGCCCAACTGTAAGGACTTCCTCTCTCGGCTGACATTGTTTGCTACCATCACACTTTGGAGATCGACGATAAAAACCACCACACAAGCTATTTGTAATTTTCTCTTTGGTCCTATAAACTCTATAAGGCCCCTTTGAATTCTTGGTCAAGAAGACTGTGACAAGATTTCATTGAAATCTGGTGGGAGCCGACCTATGTTCATGAAGGAACCAGGAACTCAGAAGTCTATCTTCCTTAAGACCTTGTCAGCTCATCTCTTCAAAAGCTTCGATGGTTTTTATACGGAGGCTAATACGCTCATCATAGATGTTAATCCGGTTAAGCACGTGCTTAATCAGCTTGAAAATGTTCTTTTACTACCATCTTGGTCTCACAAGGACAATGGGGCAGACGAGGATTCTATTTAATTAGATGAGGTTTTGTCGTATCTCTTAGAGCTCCATGAGTTCGACGATCCCCTTAGCAAGTTTCGATCATCGTTTCATTTTGGACGTGCCATATTATATGATGATCGTGCATCATTAGATCTGTATAATGATATACAAAAGGCCTTAATGGATTGAAAAATTATTTCGTTTTCTATTGTCGGGTAGTTTTTGACTCTTTGGTTTAGTTTTAATTCGTATCTTGGAATGTGAAGCTCTTGTACTAGATTAGTGGGACGTTTCATATGTCTGTGAATTTTTATTTTGTGTATATGAAGACAATGTGATCTTTTGTTTTTCTTAAGACAAGCCTCTCTTGCATGAATTTCATGGACCTTGGAAAATTGATGATTTGTTTGGAATATTGTTGAAATAGATTACGCAGGGTGATTGTTGTGCTTCTCTCAATTCTTTGATGGATGCTGAGGATTTTGGGCCTTCACTCCGGGGTAGAAGACTTTTATTGCAGTCCGCTCAAGTGGCTCATCTACCATGGACTTTTCGACAATGGCGGTAGAAGATGGAGTAGTTAACAGCCCCGTCACTCACTCGTCACCTCCAAAAGTGTTGCAATCTGCTTCCCTCGTGTAGCCTCCACCAACAAATCATGATGGTTTTCTCGTTCAAATTAGGTGTACGCCTACCAAGTGTATGTTATACGACATTGACGTGGATATTTCTGAAGAAGTTTTTGTAAAGGTTTGTTTCTTCATCCCTTGAGAAATTACTCTACTCTGTCCATTCTATGATTTGAGCGAAGTGTTTGCAAGAACAAATCTCTATTTGTAGATCTATTCTTGTACACTCTAATACGTTAGACAATTCTTATACATTGGACTCATATGCTACCTGTTGCTCTTATGATCTATTAGCTAGTTCACTTATAAGAAATGCCATTGATTTGTTTTCTTCAGGATCGTGTTTTGGAGAGTCCGAAACCATGTCCTTCGAAGTTCACTAAACAGTGAGCAATGAAACCTTCTTCAGAAAACCGCCGCCACTCGCTACCTAAGTCAAGCATTGAGGACCGGCATCGGGAAAGATTGCAACGCCTTTTTGATAGTTCATTGATGCAAGACAGTGATTCTAGACGTCGGTGTCAACGAGCATTCATCCAATCTTGTATTGACGCTTATAGTGGAACTCCGTAGTAGTTACGTCTATTAGCTATAGAAGGAGTTATGTACAGATTGGATAGTCATCACTGTTGTATAACATATTTTGTGAATCATAATTGATATTCACAAGCAAATAAATAGAATATTCTTTTATTCCCATCCTTTTTCTATGATTTGTTCACAGAGAAGACTCTATTTGCATATATTCATATCATGTTTGATGCATGATCTTGTACTTTATGCTTAACATTGAACAATATTTTAGATTATTCTCAACTCCTAAATCTCGTAAAGTACTGCATATTTCCCAATAACGAATATGGGGTTATTCCGCAACAAATCTGAAAAATGAACTGCAAGTCATCACCCTAGCGGACAAAGCCTTCGCATATTGGAAGAGATTTCTTTGAAAGCATGCTGAAGGCAAATAGATCAATCTATAGCGCCCTTAAAAGACTCCTAGAACTACAAGCCAAAAGATATTTGGCTGACACAGAAGTTCTTTAAACGATGCAGATGGTTTACTAATAAGGACTTTACAATCGTCTCTATACATCTATGCGGGGAGACTCGAGGACGAAGAGCCGTGTACCCAAAAGTTTCTATTGGCAAGACAAGAATTTTGGTGTTGGACAACGTGTCGTGCGCCGATTGAGTCGAGAGGAGGAAGCGCAAGAGCGGTGTGTTTTAAAATATAATGGTGATCAAGCCCGCTCTGAAGCTTGTCGATACTAGCGGCGACGTCGTTGCTTCCACATGGAGGGCTTGGAAGGCTAGGCACGGGTTTACATTGGCTAGCTGGGATTCTCTTATTACACATTCCAACGCGCAGTTCTTCAAGAAGCGCCTCCACAACAACGCAAGAGCAAAGAATATAATTGACCTCGAGGAGGTGTTGCACATGTATAGAAGATTCATGACGCTCAAGTACCGTAATTGCGAGCCTCTTAGGAGTGTGCAAATAAGAAGGTTGGACTTCACGGAAAAAGCTCTAGTTACCAACAACCATCATACCTACACTCTGCGCAAGGTGAATCGAGCACTACTAGACTTGCGTTCAACGATTGCCGGTGTCGAACCTTGTTCTCCAAATAATACATTTTTAGTCTTGTATTAGGATTTAGAAGCGAGCAGAAGACTTAAAAATATGTTCTAGCCAGTTAAAGCCAATCATTTAGTAGCTTTGAAGGTAGAGTCCTCAACAAGATTGGCTTAGCAAATTTCCAGGCTTATCGGACCTCCTGCATTCCAATTGTACGAATGCCTAGCGCCCCGTCATCCTAGCAAAATCCCTGTAACCGGATGAATCTAGGTAGCAAAATGGCCTTGCATCCGGATTTGTCAAGCTTGGAGCTTTTAAGCATGGAGTTATCCGAAGCCAAGGTTGACAACAAGAGGCCTGATCAAGTTGGGAGGAATGGAGGGTAGGGTTATCAATCGCCAACAGAAGACTGCGGAGGCACCAGCAGTACTTAGGAGTGTAGCAAGAGAGAGTAGGGACTTTTTGATATTGCATTGGGACGTGAGAATAACGGTTACAAAATCTTGTACTTTTATTACCATTATCAATACAAGGCAAAAGCTCAGTCTTTCTCCCAATCTGCTTGTCTCTAAACTATGCTCTTCTGATTCCTATCTGTTGTCTGCCCACTACTCTTGTACTTGCCTTTTTGCTGGCTCACTACACTGCCATAAACGCCGTTGCCTGCCTTTGGCGGTTCTATGGAGATTAACTCCCCTTTGCTCCCCGTTCAATAGACAACGTAAGGCAGCTTCTGGCCGTCTAACACATCTCACCACCATTGCTTCTCTCACTTCCACGTTGGCTAAGTCGATGCACTTCACTTTCCCTCTGCACTCGGAAGCCAGCAATGATGCCAATGACGCCCACTACAGAGGTTCGCGAAGGCACCCTAGGCTAATATTGAGTTAACACAGTGTTCTCTCGTTGTCAACCTTGTTGCCAACGCCGACCAGGCTTGGTTCCCGTACGGTTCCCTTGAGCACTTACCAACTAAGACTTTAGCTCTTCCCTCTTCTGCTATACTAACGCACTCTGCGCTCCTTAAAAAATACGTAAGTTGGTCGACTTGAGTAGGCTTACAAAGCACTTCCATATTTACCCGGCTAACGCATGGAAGTTGCCAATTACTCCCACTATTCTCCTACCTTGTACTTAAGCGATTGTCGTTTGCGCCGTTCCTTACAACTTTGGAGGCAAAATTTGTAAGCATTCATTAGCACGAGTAGTCCGAGGAGAAGAGTTTCCGATGCAATTGCACATTTGCAAGTGCAAAGAGTTTTGTTGCATGGTGCAAGAGAGGTTGTTAGGAAGCAAGAAGCAATGCCCTCAGGCGCAATCACTTGCCATGGAGGGTGGGAAAGCTAGATCCGGAGAATGTGGTGCGTCCGGATTTCTTGCGTACTGTTGAGCACAAGCAGCAATTGCAGGACAAACTCATCTGGATAAGGTGCGATACATTCTTCAACGTACCTTGGGACATGATCGAGGAGAAGGGGCAAACTCGGAGTCAGCACCAATGCAAGATCCGGAGTCCACACCATTAGGAGCACAAATTTTGATATCTTTCCTATCGTGGAATTCAAGAGAAGAAGGAGGCTGGAAATCGGAAAGGGGATAGCACAGGAGCAATTTTGGCTTGCACAAGAGACGCAGCCCAGACAAGAGTCGTGAGAGAGACAGCCGAAAGATGCAACATACTATCAGCACTTCCCGATTCAGGAGCCCTTCTACCGGCTCCTAGAAGAAGGCGTGCTACAGCTAATCCGGCTCGCTCGGGATCAGGTGGAGATGGAGAACCGGCATATCATCAACGTCATGGCGGACACGAGCAGGCTATTCCGGTCAAGAAATGTTAGCTGCTATCTAGAATTGATTAGAGACTTGCAAAGGGAGGTAAACAAGCTCAAATTCCAAAAGATTGACTTTGAGAAGGAGGTCCGGGCGTTAGAGAAGAAAGTGCAAGATTAAGTAGAGGGACTCTAGGCTCTCCAAACGGTAGACAAGACGATACTGCATTCAGTGCAAAAGCTCTTCCGATTTGAAGGAGAAGCCCAAGCCAAGGTTGCCATCGACTACGCAAAGCAGGGATCGGAAGAGATGGCCAAAGCAGCCGAGTTACTTTTGAAGTATGCAGCAAGGGTAGAACGGGCCCTCAAGGAGTTCCAGGTGATGACCAAAAAGCTTCTGGCAGCCCTACCCCAAGCAAGTTTTGTAGTAGAAGGAGCATCGGTCAACAGCAACGAGTTGCTGGCTCATTTCTGGGTATCCCAAGAAGTCCAGAAGGGAATGGGGAGCAAATCGTCCAAAGCAGATCCCGAGACACTTAGAGTGTCTTCTTCGATACCAACTGGATCTTAAGACAAGGCCATTGGGAAGAACTTCGAGGAAGTTATGGCCGCCCCTACCTTCTCTGCTAATTTTGAATATGCACGCCGTGAGGAGCTGACGTACTTTCGGAAGCGGAAGGGTGTTTCTGAGAATTGTCCCCTACAGCGGGATTCTCTAACGTCAGAATTCCAGTCCGTGCTCAAATGTTCTTTCATGACGAAGCTGGCCCGGTGCACGCAGAGGTGCAAGTCCTAAAAGCCGTGACGGAGGCGAGGATCGGAACACAGAAGGCCTCGACTTTGTCCCTGCTGTAGCTGCTACTGGCGGATGCACCTGCCTTCTAGAAGCATCTTCGGAAGTTAGTTAGGAATGTAGAAGTAGACAAAATCTAGAATCTTAGATTTGTTAAACACTCCGGGAATCTTGGATTCGGGGAATTTTGGATCCGAAAAGGTATCCAAAAAACCTGGATAAAGCAATACTAATCAAGATACGATAAAAATTCTAGGTTTCTTTGTATACCAATCATTCTGAATAAAGATTTAGCTTTGATCCTACCTCTTTTGTATTGTGTCGTGTTGTTGGTCTTTGTGTGTGAAGTTTGACCTGCATTGGTTGTCCTAAAAGGAGCCCCTTGTTCTCTGCTGTTTAGAATTGTTGGTTGTTGTGAAGCGTCATAGGATTGGAATCAGAAAGGGTCCGATTGAGCGTTATTATTTCCAAGAATAAATTGTCCAAAGTAGTACGTAGTTGCACTTGTTTTTGAAGAGGAAGAAAAATCTACACGGTGAGTGAAGCCGAACTAGATTTCCACCTATCAAACCGGTTGAGGTTCCTTAAGTGGCTTCACTCCTAACTAGATTTCCGCCTAGATATTTCCGGTTGAGGTTCCTTAAGTGGTGTAACTTGCTAACTGCTACAACCGCAGAGGAATCAAGGGTGGCATTGTGAAACTCACTAACTTAGAGATGAGAATCCCCTGACTGTTATGCGGAAGAACAAGTTGTTGTAGTACGAGTGAGGGAGTGAAATTGATAGTTGTTTAGTGACTTGTTGCAGAGAAAGCCGGATAGTTGAAGCGGTTGTGAGGGAGGTACTCTTGATAGAAGGGAAGTAAGGATTGAGAAATTGGGAAGGTAAAACTCCGATCACCCTAATCACATGATAGAGAGTAAACTAATTTTTCACTCTATAAATAACAAGGAAGGTTCCCTTTGCAGAAATGACAGATGTTAAACTAAATTTGTAACTAAGAATAGCAAACTGCATACTCTAGGTGAGCGTAGACGGCTAGCCCGGAAGAGAATCTGGATCAAAACCTACGTGGATGACTGTGCGTGTGGTTGCATAACCAGACTAACTTTGATGAGTGTAAGCGTTAAGAGGTTGAGGGTTGTTTAAAGGTAGGAGTTATGTCTCCATAGCTGTGCTTGGTCCGGTTGTTGTAGGAAGTAACCTGTTGTAAATCAAGTAGGAACCTCTTATCACTTTACACAATCTCTTTGGATTGTTATCCTGGAAAGTAGTCTAAATTACCCGCTAGAATGGGTGATTTTAGGACATACTTTTGATGGTAAGATACGACAATCCGTGACCAAGACGCGGAGGGCAATTACTCCATTCCTAGCTTTCTTCGTCAGCATCTAGAGCCAAAGATTTCCAAACCAAATGACTGCCTCCTCCTGTTGTCTGAGAAGGACGACCAAAATTTGCATCTAAATTTGCAGCTCGAAAGCTCTATCAGTATGAGGCGACACTCTCCACTTACATTGAGAGTAAGGCCGTGATGCTCAACATCGTTACCAACAGGGGCACTGCATTGGAAGTCACACTTCTTGTCCTTTTCAAGAAAAGAAGCAAATCTGCCTAGATTGCGAAGAAGTGTGTCAAGGAGAAGTAGGACAGTGCAGGTAATTGCGTGGATTATACAAAGCCCGCCAGAAATACGGAGGCAAAATGGCACGTTTATCTGACTGAACTCCGTATGGAGTTCCACAACGACATCCTCCAAGCGTGCTCGTCGACCAAAAAAAACGTCCTTAGTATTCATAGAGGCGCGAAGTTCCTTCTAACTACGAAAGAGATAATTTGTACCCCTCTCGATGGTGTCGTCTACCCAACCATACCAACAACTTTTTATAGCTTTATATTCTATAGTATCATCTACACAACAATACCGAGGATTGACGTGCATTGAAATTGTTTGTGATCTGCATATTTTTGTAGATTCGCACTCTTCCACCCTTATTGTCCAGTCCATGATTATAGATCAGATGTTTGGAGCGTATTCCTACGGGTTTGTAGATTGGGACGACGCAAAGAGGAATCTATAGACTGCATCGCTTGGAAAACGACTGGACATCAACGATTTCACGCACTTAAATTTACTGTATTCAAGTGCATTTGTCCGTCTGATTATCCGTGGACCCAATGTTGCTCACTCCAACTCTCCTCCATCGCCATCAATGAATCTACACTCGCCAAAGAAATCTATATTTGGAGTTGTGCGTCAACCCGAAGACGTTGGAGCACATGTGTCTATAGATCCCGGCATCCATGGAATCAAACACTTCTGTACCAATACATTCTAAATTTGCTCGAGGATGGATTTCAAGCAAGCTCCAATCATTACTGAAAAAGAGCTTAGACATCTCAGAGTCCAATCGATTTGGAGATCAATTTGGAGTGGGACATACGAGAGCAACAACGCTTGCAGAAGGACGATTCTGACGGAAAAGCGCAAGCATAGGATGTTGTGCTAGTGGAGGACCAGGAAGAGGAAGGCTACGAGATACTCGCACACGTTGAGGAACGACATCAATATGAGTTCTAATGTGAGGATGCTCTTAAGGATGAGGGCTTGCTAGAAGTGGTCTCGGTGGAGGAGGGACAACATGGTGAGGGTGACCAAGACGACATTCAGCATGGTTTGGATTGTCAACCGTTGTCTAAGCAAGAGGAGTACCATCTACCCAACGATGTACATGGACTAGGTTTTTATGTTGGGGAGGAAATCTAGACGTTCACAATAGAGAGGCTCAGCATAGGGCTGCTCCAGTTTACAAGGGTCAGGTAGAGGAGGGTCAGCACAAGGTAGGAAACCGACGCAAAGATTAGCAGGAAGGAGATTCTTGACTAGACAATGTAGACGCGGAAGGCTGGCAAGTTGAGTCCCTAGTGGTGTGGGCAAGTAGCGGGATTGGGTACAAGCGAGGGCTTAACAAGGCACTAAGCTGGAAGACTGATGACAACGACGTGAAACTGGTTTACACATTTTTCGTGGAGTATAAAGTTCTTACGACTCCTTCGGGAACGGGATCAGAACCAAGAAAGGCTAGTGGCAGAATGTGGAGGAAGTAAAGGCGAGGAGAATAAAGAGGCATCACAAGAAGGTCGTATAGGAGAAGTAGTATGCAGAGTCCTAAGAGCAAATCCGGCTTGCAAACGAGAGGAACGACTAACTTCAAGTCGAGTCGGACAGGAAAATAAGCATTATGCAGGCGCAGATGCTCTTTAGTAGGACTGTATCTTGAAATGCAAGATCAAAGATTCTTGATTGCCTAGTCACCAATCTTGGCAATGCTAACTCCTTTATTGATCAAATTGTATAGATGCATTTGCAGGAGAGACTCTCGATCGTCAACTTCACAATTTTCCCGGAGCAATCTCCTCGGCTCCTGATTACTTCAACTCCTCCACACCAATTGTTAACAATTCCCACTCCCGTAGACGAGCCTTTTAACAACTAGGTTTTTGTGACCGTTGCACAGGGGTCTCCATCCTTACACTATCGTCGGCCCAATAATAATGTTGAGGTGGAATCGCACGCCAGTCGTAGTCTTGATTTAACGCAATTGCCAACGATGCTTCTACTCAAGAGGATCGTTGACCTGACAATACTGTAGAGGAGGAGGAAAGAGTCGACTACCAATTGGAACCCGCAATATGGAGCTTGGTAGCTCGGAACTTCATCCACCAACAAAAGTTCCTTCTTAGGATCAAGGAGCGGACTGCCACATAGAGACCTTTGACTCTTGCTGTTTTAATTGATTTCTGCCCCTCGAGTCATTAATGTATGTAATCCATATAAGCGTTCCAAAACTCCAAACCACTACTTGTATCTAATTTGTATCTTATGTTTTTTGATAGATTATCAATTGCGATTTTTGAGTGCTTATCGCGGACGACATTTGAGTCCGAGGCTACTATACTTGTATAGTAGTGTACTCTAGAGTAGATAGTAGATTTAAGTCCAAGAGACACTTGCAACATTATTCCAAATGTATTGTAATATCCTTGTATATAATGATATGCATGTTTTCAAGGCCTTTTGCATTTTCCCAATTGTAATTATTTGTCAAGGTCAAGGTTATAGCTATCAGTCAGTGTTTAAATGCGACACTTATTTAAACTCGAAGCAATCTCAAATGGGAGACAGGAGTTGATTAGGACAACTTAACACTCTTGTCTACTCTCTGACTCTCCTATTTCTGCATTTTTAAAGATAACTCCATGATCAATCTCTTTGTTTCTTTTGTTTTGATGAGGTAGCTGTTGGGGGTGCAAGAGAGATGGTGGAGAAGACCATTTAGCCTCCGGTGCGGAGGAAGTGGATGAACATTGTCTCTGACTTGAATGGCAATCTCAACCATACTTTGTTAAAGTTGAACGCAAGTTCATCTAGAGTATACATTCTGGACGAACCGTATATGGAGCCTAACCGGATCAGCCATAAGGGAGTACGAACCGGGTGGATAAGTTGACAATGAAATGTGGTTGCTAATTGGTTGAGTTGACATTAACTTTGCACTTCACAGAATCCTGATGGAACGAGTAACTGCATTTTTGATCAGAAATTGTGTTTGTAAGTGCTAAAAGGTGTATTTGGGTAAAAATTGGGTAGACGAATTATAATAACCACGTCGTCAATGAAGTAGTACCACCCGCAGACTCGCTCTTCACTGTACGCACTATAGATTGCCTTGATTGTGTGCATTGTCAACGTGTGTTGCTTATCTGAACAGAGTATGGAGACGAAGTACTAGGACCTTTGTTCATGGAGATGACGGCAATCTTCAACTCACAAGCCATTCATCTCCGACGGCGATGAGGAAAACTTCATTGGAGTACCATCTCCTTCTGAGTCCGATTAAACCCATGTGTGCTGTCCCGGAGGCTCTATGTGGTCTTCTACGCCTGCAACGTCTACATTACCGCTTGCGCCTAGAGTGTGTTTGCCGCGATTCCTTCTGCGAGGAGCTTAGTGCAAAGTTCCACGAGCACTTGCTACGACTAAACCTCCTAGGGTAGGTCAAGGAGGCGCTCATAGTTCATCCTCCAAAGATCCTCTTGGAGTTGTGCTCCCTCACCTTGGCTCTTTGGAATTGATGGCCGTACAGCCTTCTCCAGAATAGCTTGATGAGGGGTGTTTTTTGCCATTGGTGGAAGACTTTGCTATGCTCTAGTCTGATCTCCTCAGAAAACTTGTGCGCTGCTTGCATGCCAAATTTCATCCGTTGCACTCCAAGGTGCCGATAGCGTCCGGAATGTACTGTATACGTTGCCTGGAGGAGGAAAAATTCAAAACTGGAAACACGGCAAAACGAGAAAGACGGCAAAACCTTGTAGCTAGAAGGCAGGGTACAACTACTTAGACATCATTGAATGACAACCCCTATGATTCTACACTATGTGTTGACAAGCGTCTTGAAGACAACCCCATCATTTTCGAACGAGGGAAGACAAATATTCAAATCATATGCATATTTATAATTGACAACTAAATGGTTTTTAAAAATCTATCAAAGTTCTTTGAGACAATTGTAACATCAAAGTTTCCTAATCCTAGAGCCTATATCAAACTGGAGTATCTTGTTTACAATACGGAGTTAAGATCTTTACAACAAGAAGGCCAACACGCTATTCATGCTCTTTGAGCAACAAAGCTATCCGCTTCAAAGCTATCTTGTGTTGCCCGTATACTTACCACTTACTCTTATTGTATCTAACTGTATCAGATACTCTTATTGTATCTCATTGTATCAGATACTCTTATTGTATCTAATTGTATCAAATACTCTTATTGTATTCAAATGTATCAGATACTCTTATTGTATCTAATCAAACCAGATACTGTAATTGTATCTTATTGTACCACACACTCTAATACAAACACTAGAGGAAAACAAGGTCCTCGAACACAGTTTTTAACGCAGTTTAACGTAGTTTAACAGGGACAGAAATAGTGACGCAAATTAATTAAAATTGTCACGGACGTCTTTTCAGTTTAACATGTTCTGTTAAAAAATGTTAACGGGGACAAATGATTAAACATGCTATGTTAAAATGACGTCTTTCCATTTGGAGAAGTTACCTAGGGTCAGTAACTTGGTAAGTAAAATCCTTTCCACGTCACCTTTTCCCGCATTTATACATTCCACGTGGGACAAGTTTTCATCCTTGTGATGGTCGAAATCTGATCTGATGTGGCATCGGAAATCTGACGTGGCATTTGAATTTCGATGGTTGAGATTGTGACACGTGGCCACATCCTGGAAAGTGCGTCTGTGTTCAGAGTTTGTGTAAAAAGAAACAGAAGACAGTGTCCACGTTGACGCAAATTAACACTTGTGTCCTATGTTTTAACGCGATTTCCGAAACGTCCTTAGACGTCAGATGACGTTGGGCACGTCTGTAGTGACATAGATATTCCGGATTTTGTGTCAAAAATGACACAATGTTTTATTAATTTTAACGTTGTTTAACACATGTGTTACAAATTCTGTGTGTCATAAGTGACACCACGCACTGTTCAGTTTAACGCATAGTTACCGTCTAAAATGACACATGTAGACAATCATTAACATGAACGACAATGTCATCCATAACATTACAAGACACGTTCCATGACGCATGTCAAACGTCATGCATAACACATTGTGGCATAAAATAGAACACAAAATAACGTGTATTACTGACGTCACTAAGACATTCAAAGAAACACATGAAGGCTACCGTGGTTCAGAATGCTAGCAAACACCTCTAGTGAAAATGGCCTCAGTCTACAACTCTACATCTCAGAAAGGCGGTTTTCCATGGGTCTCGGATGTCCGTCATGCGAGGGGCTACCGATTCAGAGATTCTTTTTAATCTGCACAACCCACATCATTGAGGTAGTGGTACGTTAATTTGAAGACACCGTCAATTGAAACACCGCTAAAGAGGTTGTGGATTGAACATACCTTTTTCACGCTCTTAATTGACCCTGTTGTCTTCGGAGATGTTAACTTCTCCGAACCGCCTGCTTCCACCTGTATATACAATGGATGGATTATCACGAGGGTAGAGGAAAGTAACAGCTTGCACCAACGCCTTCAAATTGTTAGTATCTTTCACTGCTGCACGTGATCTACTCGTTGAAGACCACGCTGAATTCTAAGCAGACTTTTTTCACCGGCCCCTGTAGGCGCTGCTCCAGAGTCTTGTTCAACACCAAACACTTCTTGTCTGGTCGAGGAAGATTGATCAATGTCAGCTGCCCCATACGTAAGACTCGGGTACTTTTAATTTCTTTAACCGAGACCATCATGAGTAAATAAAAAGAGTCTCTCATCGTCAACTAAAGTCCAGCCTTGCTAAAGAAATACAACACTATACTGAACAGTCTCTCGAGTCAACTACAGCCAAGCCGTGCCAAAGAAATACAACACACTATTTATCATTTAATACGTCAAAAGTCAAAACAAAAATTACCTTAAATTGCTCAATTTGACGCTTCAATGTTTGCTTGTTAACATCCCGATCCATAATATCAACGGTATCTTCTTGACCAAGCTCAAAATCATCCAAAATCTCAGGCGCATCTAATGACTCGACCAGAATCTCAACTTCCACAGTCCTGTAAAACTTTGCTGTCAGAAACTTTAGTTCAGCAATGCTCCCTAATATTAATGTGTATCATGACCCCTGTAACTCACACAAGTAATTGTTCAGAATTACCATGTAAATGGCATAAGTGACTCCCAAGAGTATCGTGGGATTGGGATCCCAGCTTCTCTGTTTGCACCGAATCAGTACTTACAAAAACCAGGCAAGGTATATACAGAGATACCAGAAGACAACTGAGAAGTAGAAGGCAACAAAACTAGAATGACAAACATGTTTGATGAAAAAACAGTCAAGGGATCTCGCGTCACCCCAAAAACAAGTGGAATAGAATCAACCTGTCCAAAACATAGTTCAGAGAGGAATCATTAAAAGACAACGCAACTAAATCTACCAAATCTACCGTATCGACAGAAAGAGTGAGGCACTTTCCTGAATGCGTATAATGTTTTGAGAAGGACGACTTTTGAAACTCAATGACCATGATAGGGAAGAAACACTTACAGCAAAAGCAACGTCACTCAGCTCCACAATAGCGAGAGTAAAAAGTAAGGGTGTTGCCTACAGATACAATTCCTGGACAAAACCTCTTGACGAGGTGAATCATTATATTATCTAAGTTAGCCATCGTGTTGTTCCTTAAACTCTCTAACAACAGTCCTCTCCGATAACCACAAAATCGTTAAATAGTCCGTCATATGAAACCCTTATTCTCAGCAATATCTGAAAGAGTAAGCCACAAACCCCATTGTCATGATCTTGATGGTAGGCTTGAGGTTCAACTGGGAGAGGAGCATGGAATCGAAGGCAGGTTTGACGCCGGCCTTGACATTGAGCAATTTCTGCCGCTTCAGCAACACATTCTTGACTTAGCAGATCCGACGTTTCAACTCGCCCACCAATTCGTCTGCGCACACGCAAACCGTGTATTACTTCCCGGCCCACTTGACCGCCATCGTCAACTCCTCCACGCCCAACAAAGTGCTCGTCGTTGCCCCTTCTGCCGACGCCATGGATCATGAATATTGACCAATTATTCTACGCAAAGATTTATGTCAATGCAAGGATTTTGAAACAGCAAATATTTGCACTCAAGAATGGAGACAAAGCTTTGGCGCTGTCCCTATGACCTCTTTACTGCCACAAGCGGCTTTTGTTGTTGATAACATTAAGATCAATATCCATGCGGGTACCAATGCGGATATTGCTCTTGCATGGGCATCTGCAGATCTTTACTAGAAGATGGCACGTCAGTTGATACCTCCTCAAGACCCGGTGATTTTGGAAAAAACATATACCCTGTAACAATGAGATGATGTTGAGTATATTTAGTACAAAATATTTTGATGGATAACATATATTCAACCACAAATCTTGGTATTAAAAGAAAAATTGGCACTCTATTTACGTTGACCTTTTAAGGTTTATTTCTGTCACTAAAAACGCATCGAAACGTACAACTCTGGTAACAAGCGTCCAAGTTAACACGAAGTAAGTCAAGTAGTGTTAATTATTGTTCAACAGTGTCATTATGGACGCATAGTAATGTAGAAGTGAAACAGCCATAGTCTTCGAAAACTCAGGACCACATCCGTTGGCAGCCATTGGACATTCGAATCTCTCATGATACATCAATGTAACGTTCGTCTAGTACGGATTTATAACCTTCCTATACAGGCGACACATGTCCCGCACTCTACGTGATTGGATTCACAATTTCTTAGTCACAAATGCTGCCACGCTACATCACTATAGAAGGTGCCAAGTTGTGTCGTGAAACCCGCTCTTGAATTTGTAACATTTCCATTAACGTTTGTAAACATAATTTTACGTCATCGGGAACAGTAGGTGACATAGACCTCAACAAATTCTACGTTAACATGCGTTACAATGCGTTAAAACCCGTAACAACGTGTCACTCTGTATACTGTTCCCATCTACTCTTATGCCACACCTCGTTGACCACTGTTTTTGATTGCACACACCACTAATGCTAAATGCACACTCCATGGCTTACGAGGTAGAGTAGAAGTCAAGGTCCACACTACACCGTGCAAGAAATCGCGGAAGACCTAGGCGTAGGCGACAAAAGCCTTCTGACATGCCGACGGAGTTAAGAGCTTTGGAGCCATTTCCAGATTGACTGACAGTCGCGGTCGACAGCGACCGTGCAGATGGCTCTTGTCGCATTGACCAAACAACAGTTCATTTGTCCAAGTGTCCCTCGCTGAATGCGACAAGTTATCAGTGAATGAAGGCTTATGGCATGCACTTCCGTTGCCGCTCACTTGAAGCTTCAAGCGCCACTATGGATAGTGGCGTACACGCAATCTTCACCAACGATGCAGGAGCAGAGACGGAGGAGTACGTGAGCCATGTTGAAGAAATACTCGAATTAGACTACAGGCGCACGTGCGTCGTAGTCCTTGTCTGTTCATGGGTTGAAGGAAGAATAGGTGGTGCTGCTGCAACAATGAAGCGGGACCGGCATGAGTTTCTTTCCGTGAATTTTACAGATCACAACAAAGTACCTTTGGATCCGACGTCTTTTGCATTTTCCATTCACGTGTCGCAAGTGTATTTTGTAGCGAATGACGGGCCGTGGAAAGTGGTGTACAAGGTTGAAGTTCGAGGCAGCCGTGGAGGTCGCGCATTTGCTATCGAACATGACAATGTCATTTCAGACACCAACGGCTCGGTTTCATCACATTCCAATAACATAGACAGCTGTAGAACAGAATCTACGCAGGTGGAGGACTTCATACTACAAGGGTCTCTCGTAGACATGCACGTAGAAGCGCTGGTAGCACCCGACATTGACGAGGAGGTATCATACCACCTCCTTGGCGATTCATCAGATAGTGAACAGTGATCTCAAGTGTAGTGCTTTCGAAATGTTTCTCGGAACACATGATGCTTATCATAACGCAATTTAACACGTACCTAATGTGCTTTTTTATGTTTTGTGAGACACAATTAAATGCAATTTTTGTTTACAAAACGTCAATACTGACGCTTTGACGTTACACCAACGATTGTTGTGACGTGATAACGCTTAAATTACGTCAATACTGACGAAACTACGTTTAAACATTGTAAGCACGGACAAATTCATGTTTAGTCTACGTCAATAGTGATGCGTTCACAAATCCATGTTAGATCTACGTCAATAAAGACAGGTCCAAGACTTCACGTTCAAACATTGTCAATGGTCACGCGTTCACGTAGTTGCGACGTCAACAAGGACGCTTTGGTTTTAAATCTACGTTAGTAGTGACACGTTCACATTAAACTAGCGTCAATACTGACGCGATTAGCACTTCACGTTTCAAGAACGTCGATGGTGACGTGATCACGTTAATGCATTGTCAATAAGGAATCGGTGACGTTAAGCCTACGTCAATACCAAGGCGTCCACGCTAAACTAATGTCAATATTGACGCATTCACGACTTCATGCTTGAACAACGTCAACAGGGACGCGATCACGTTAAAGAAGGGTCACTAGTGACACGTTCATGTTATACGTGTAATACGACGTCAATAATGACTCGGTGGCGTTAACTATGCGTCAATAGTAACGCATGCATGATGACATCTTTAAGATCAGTGTTTAACACATCCTATGAACCTCAATTCCGTTAAAATGGCACCATTCCACGTGCCATTTTAGCGGAGCTAAAGTGCCACATTGTGCGGAACGAGCCATTTTAGCGGCATATTTTGTTATATTTCTAGAACTGTGGAGCGGGTGATAATTGGGAGGACTAAGTGTTGCTCTTTAATGTCACATGAACTCCGTACTATCACATGCACTCTGTAAATCTGTAATATCACACGAATTCTGTAATATCACACTATCCCTATAATATCACATGCATTCTGTAATATCACACTATCTCTGTAATATCACATAACCTCTGTAATATCACAAGTCCAGAGCTTCGTACAATCATGTCAAGATAATTACAAGGGTATGTTACTTTAAGTATCCTATACAAAACCTTGTGCCACAGGATGCACAACATTTCTCTATATCTCATTCGGTAAAGAGTCGCTATTACTTATTATGTATTGCCTAAGTGGATTTCTACACATCAACCTTCGACGTTGTAGTACGTTCTATTTAGTATTCACACCTTACTAGACCAAGACTCATCATATAGGTTCGCTAGATAATCATTAATATGCAACCTTGCTAGGCATGACAACCGTTTTACTTTGGTTGAAAGCATTCATTGTCTCTCACACAACCTTTTAGTATGCTCATCCCTCGACTCTTTTGAAATTCAACCTTTCTCTCACTTCTTCAACTTACTCTTATCATGCATTCATACTGACTTTAGCCGACTCCCACGCCTCGCACTTGGTCTAATAAAAACTACCCCATGCCTCATAGAAGGCACAACCCCTCCGTCTAAAATCCGTTTCTCAATCATGACCTTCACATGCCTCGACTCTCTTGGATTGCAATCCGCCGTAAATTATCCACGGCAAATTTTACTTGCACACACGGTGCAACTTGTATGTCCTTCTTTGTCGACCTTGGCTTCCATGACGCTAGGATGCTGTCTGTTGATGTGTAGTTTGCCACGGTGCATGTCGGATCCGGCTTCCACATGAACCGTTTATGCGTGTCCCAACCTAGATACCTTTGCTCGACGTCGCCCGTGGTTGCACATGGTATGTACCACTTCAGAGGGACCTCCCGAAAATGTTCTCGTGTAGGATCAAACTGCGGGTTGTCCTCAGCCATTCCCAGCCATACAGGCTCCCTTGCCTCAGTTGCAGGTCTTACAAAGAGGAGGAACCCCTTTTGCGCATCGACGGCTACACTATATGAAGGCGGTGGCCTCCCCTCCAAACTTCCAATGTACGGTTCGTCCTCGTCCATCTCTTCTCTAGTTCCTCCGTCGTACATGATGTCTGTCATCATGTCTCCCGGTTGTCTCGTATGGGGCCAAAACCCACATTTCAACACCCTAGACTGTGTTAAGTACTCCCTTCTCATCACGTTGTTCCTCACCCTTGTCCAGTACTGGATACATCGTACTACTTGTGCACGGTAATGAGCACCAGCATCCTCTTCCAACAAGCTCTCCCAGTGCCTGATGTATCCATCAAGTCCGCGAAGTATGTCAGCTTCGCCCTTCATTACATGCGGAGTGACCGCACGAGGTTGCCCTTCTGGCAGCATTGGGCGGCCGTCTTCATCTTGCTTCCAGAGCTTGATCCCGGCCTCTGGCAACCAGTTTTTCACTCTGCAATTCAGTTTGTATTTCATGATCGGCCATCCATTGTCATCCACGAAGAACTTGAACTGTCGTCCCTTGGCATGCCCGAAGAGCTTTTTTGCTCCGATTACTATGTAAGGTTTAATGAAGTGTTTGAAGTTGGGCACCTCCTCCACCAGGTGAGGAATCATGGCATCTTCTTCCATGTCCATATAAGATTGCATCAACAATGGTAGTGTTGGATAGTCTTTCTCCCGGAGTCGCATACTCCAACGCCCATAGGATTCATCAATGTCGTCATGTGTGTGGCCCACCATCATGAACGAGACCACCACTTCTTTCACGATACGCTTCGCAACTAGCAGAGACCAGAAGCAAAATACATATTGGTTCTTGTTATCTTTCCATCTGTTGTCCATCTGGATATGAAGCACAGGTGGGAGGGGCATGGCAGGTCTTTGACTCGCAGGTGGCTCCTTGAGGGATGCTCTGCAAACTTCATTGCCGTACAATAGTGCTGAATACAATGGCATGCTCCCGGCCCCTTTGAACAAGACACACGAACTCATGACGGGAGCTTCCTCAAGATCTCGCAGTAGCTTGGCAATTGAGCCCACTGAGAAGTTGCTGTCCGAGTCGAATACCGGCAGACTGTAGTGTGCGTACTTTTCGTCTGCGTGCCCATGTGCAAACATTCCCGTCACTGCGACAGGTAGCTTCATGAACCCGTCTACCGACTTTGTCTTCCTTGCAAACGCCGGACATGCTGTCTTGGAGTGATCCATCTTGTCGAGAATAATAGACAGCACTTTTGAAGGCCTATATATAGATAACGATCTGTTGCCGTAGTATGCCTGACGACATGCCTCTTGCATGAAGAGGTGTCGTTGGAACTTTCGATGAACTCGGTCGTATTCCTCTGATCGGGGGACAAATGTTGCACGTATACCCTTGAGCTTGTCACATTCGCTGCACCTTGAAAAGTCGTCCCCTCTGCTCTTGATTGAAAATTCTTGGAAATGTTTGCTACGCATCTTGCTGAAACAAGGCTGAGAGAGTGCGTGAAGCCCAAGTTCCTCATTCACCTGGTAATGAGGACACACGTACGATGAAGACTACAACGTCATCTCCAAAGACATGGAACCAATAACAAGACTTCCACACCCTAGTTGCCGACCTAGAGCAAACGAAGGCCTATTCGCCGCCAAATGATTCCCTGGGTTGACTGGAGACCTTTCCGGCGGGATGCATGTAGACGGGTACCGCCAGAAAACAGTTCTAACGTGATGTTTCTGGACTACCGCCTGGAAACCCATCCCAATGAAGCGATTGAGGGTGGTAGACGAGAAACTATTCCTGCCAAGTGATTCTAGACTGATCTGAACAATTTAATGGGCAGCTATCTGAACATTAATGCATATTAATCAATGTGTGGTATTATTTTAGACGGGACGTCCAGAAAACATTAATTTTCTGCTCGTAGGTCACGAGGGCGCTGTGGAAACAAGTTCGCCTTCAAACTTTATTCCAAAAAACGGGACGAAAACATGTGCTCACACAACCCCTGATACTTAAATGCAGTTGGACAGTGGATGTAATCTCACCTGATTGACGATAGGAAGCAGTTGATTCCAGCGAGTTCCAGCTGGAAGAACCTTCATGCCGACCCTCTCGCCGGAGCGCATAGTGCATTGCATATGCGGCATGAGGTCTGCTTTTGCCTCTAGTAATGACCATAGAGTCTCCACCGCTTGAATAGTCCCGCTCCGACGCCTACACTTTGAAGCATTTCCGTGTGGAGCCCCTCTCTCTTGCCTCCTCGCACGCACAGTGTACCTCTGGAAGGTACGCAGGCTGACCTTGTGGATTATTCGCCATGCTTTAACACATATTTCCTCGCCCTCCAGCGTTACAACCTTAGCATTCCCGCCGTACGCATCGTCAACGGCTCTACGAACCTCGAGGTTTTTTATGGATTTCATGTGGAACGACCGCAGGTGCATCTCGGTGCGTAATGCACGCACCATCCCTACTCCAAACTTCCTTGTACAAGAACGGTTGCAGCATCTTTGCGTATATACTCTGGACAGTGCCTCATCAGATACGAACTTTCTCTGCCTGTCTCCAGTTCGTAAGGCTCGGGTTCTGTACTCATAGCGATACGTGCGCTTGCCCGGACTCCTCACACCGTCATTAATTGCCTCGTCCAAGGTCGATCTTTTCCTGGCGTGGTCGTAGACACTCACCTCATTACCGGGAGCGCAATGAAACGATCTCCGCTTTGGCCAGGGCACCAGTGTATCTACAAGGTCAGCATCCCCGTTGTGTACTTCAAGGACAACAACTCCAACATTGTCCTTTCCCAACATCCTCTGGCTATCTACACAAGCGTTTGGATCCACATTCACTATAATGACGTCCGCAAAGAGGGACCCGTCATCGTGTCTTGCGACAAGCGCCATACCTGACCAACCGTCGATCTTTGATTCCCTCACAATGATCGGGAATGGGGTCGACGATCGGCGACGACATCGTTCTTTGTCGGCTTAGTCGAGCTCATCGTAATCTGTGGTTCCCTGCAGAGCATGAAAAGCAGTCTGCTGAGACTCCGTGACGTCTTCCCTCATCAAGAATATGATAGCGGTCTCGTACCGATTCAGACGCGGACGACTCAGTGGAGTCGTCGTCGAAGGACGAGTCAGACGATGCAGACATGATGAACAATGAACACTGCCAAGATGGAACTTGCGTGCGAACGACAGTGATGAATACGGTCGCGGGTCACGTGTGCTACAAGTCGGGTGGATGATGCCTGCAACACCACGTTGACAACTCTCCCGCGTTAAAAGGACTACCGCAATGCAGGAATTGAAGACAGAGATGGAGTAATCATTACCCGCATCACCCATCAGAACTTAGCATCGATACCTATTACTATCTTCATAAATGTAAGAAAAATGTAACCCATAGATAACTCTAACAACCAAATACTATATTCATATGCTAAGTCAAGATATTTACTGAACTGCAGCCCAGAAACACTTGCCGTCAGTTGATTTAGTATACGTGAAAGTCCGACCAACCACATTCACAATCGACTCTCTCAAAATATTACTGAACAACCACCAAGAAACATATTGTGGGAAGGGTTAATCAAAATACGTCAGAAAGTCCGTCCAAATTCATCATCTGTATGCACCTTGAACATGTTTCAAACAAATACCAAAAAGCATTTTCCATTTGTTAAAATCAGCATATCTACGGAATTGAGTCCTACTTTATCATCAGTCGGTCGGGAGAAGAGAAATCAGAAGAGCCACCTAGAACCCAAACATATGTCATCGGTAGCTTTGATACATATCTGAAATACCGTCAAACACCATCATCCATTCTCTAATTCATAATGTTTCTTAACTGTAGTCTAGAAATATTTGTCATCGAACATACATCTGTGAGGCAGATCCAGTTCATAGTGCATAGGCTGAATTAAAATATTCCTCAGCAGCATCACAATAACATTTGCCATCGGTTGTAAAGCCATATGAAAAGCCGACCAACTTCATTATCCATCAGCTGTGACACAACGTTTCTGAACTCCCGCCTAGAAATATTTGGCACCGGTTGTATCAATATATTATTTACACTTCGTCCCATCTTTATTATTCAGCCGCTGTGTCAACTTATTCTTGAACACACGCACAGAAACATAGCCTTTTGGAACTATCAAGATTATTCCAAACGGCCGACCTCAAAATCATCTCCCATCGGATGTCCTAGTCAATAAGTGACGGGCACTCTAGGAACAATTGCCAACCGAAATAGGCTTCAACAATATATCTCAGATATCAATCCCATAAACGCCTGCCATCGGCTCATTCAAGATTGTAGAGTCCATCCACACACCTACACAATAAATGGGCTCAAGATATTTCTGAACGATGGTCCAAAAACATTTGCTGCGTTGGATTATTCAAGCGTGTCTGAAAGTCCTATCAACTTCATCATTTGCTTGCTCTTTGAAGATGTTTCTGAACGGCCGCCCAAAAACATATGCCGTCCGCTAAAATCTGCATATTTCAGATAGTCATTCCTACATTCTCATTGATTATCCGTGACAAGAAAAATCTGGACAGCTACCCAAAAAGCAATATACTTTTGAACAACGGCTTATAAACGTATGTCCTCGGCTGGTTTGATACATATCTGATATTCCGTTCGACTACATCATCCATTCGCTATTTCATGATGTTTTTGAACTGCAGTCCAGAAACAGTTATCGTCGAACATACATCAGTGAGGCATATCCACCTCATGGTGCTATATAAGCATATGAAACGTCGTCGAACTTCGTTATCCATCACCTGTGACAAAATGTTTCTGAACTGCCGCCCAGAAACATTTGGCATCGGTGAAATCAACGAATAAATGAAACTCCGTTCCATCTTCATTATTCATGCACTGTGTCGAGTTATTTCTGATCAGTCGCACAGAATCATGGCCCTTTCGAATTATGAAGATAATTCTAAACGGTCGCCCAGAAACATGGGCCCTCGACACTAGCCAGATATTTCTCATCTAGAAAAATTAGTACATGGCATTCCTCACTTATTTGATTATTTCTCATCGGCTAATATTGTATACTACCCAAAATGTGTTTAAGAACCCACACTAAATTACATAAATTAGGCAATACGATCATGGCACTTCCAATCCATGACAACAATGCTCTTCAGTCCTGCCTTTTACTACAATCATCTAAACTACTTTCTTCAAATTTATCCAACAAAAACCCTCTGCGACACAATGGATTTGATAACTACAATCATGAGCTTCAGTTACTAGCGTTGCTGACTTTAGTGACACGGCTAAATTATTTGCTACCGTCTAACACGAATCACGCTCAGTCTAGTCACAATCATGATTACATTGAGTACATAGTGAATGATACGCAAGTTTGAGGAGTTCCTACTGCAGTGTTTCACTAGTTCACTGTACAACTCATACTCCGATACGCATGGATAGTCTTCACCCACACAAAAGTAGAAGTAAAATCATAAATGAGAAAGTTAAGATAATGCATCGAGACAGTTGAGTATCTGTGACTGATAGCCAAAGTCGACTACAGGAATTAGCTAGCATCTTGCATTGAGGACCATAATCATTCTGGATGCATTGTAAAGTATTATGCAGCATAAATGAAGAGGCAACGGCAGTGTGCTAAAAGGCTACTTAGAATGAGGCTTACGTGCTTGTTTTCGTGCAAAATTCGGATTTTTCAGCCTCCAAGTGGGTTGCAAGGACTTGCCAACATAGCCAAGCTCCGATTGGCAGTACCAGATTTCTTCAAGCACAAGAGATCTGTCTTGACACAATTCATCATACTTTTCGTCACCGAGGACTTTGCTAAATCAGTAGACAGTTCCTAATCATGTGAGGAATAATACGAGCTTCAACAACGATCTTTCACTGGAACCAGTGAGTTTGCAGTCAGAGAAGCATTGAATCGTGTACTCCAATCCCGGGTACTCTGGAAGCAGAACATCCTGCACAAATCGCCATATAAAAGAGCCCTCACTACTGAAACTATACAATAGACTTACTCATCACAAAACCCTCCCCGATCAATTGACGAAGCTCTCAATGTAAACAGCAGATTCTCCTCACCGACAAGAATACGATAACCTAAATGCAAGGGTGCAGTACCTGGAGTGCGCAGTTAGAGAAAAGTTCCAGAGTGGCACGACAAAGAAGTTGTCTCCTTGCGAGTTCATCCAAAACTTGCTCAATAAAGTCGTGTGCCACACCGTCAAACGATCGCTGCCTGTGAATATTCTGAAGCGTTACAACCCAGAGAATCCAAATCAGATTCACATGCAAAATAAAAAATTTATCGAAAATTGTTAAACCCTGCGCAATTACAAAAAGGAATGCGTACATTGACGATCTCCCGCACACAAATCTCGAGCAGCGATGGCGGATTCTTCGCTCCTCCACGCGCACCGGATGATGGAACCCAATTGAATGAAGGCGGCTTAACCGGCCATCACAACGATTGAACACCAATCTGTAATCCAAGTGTCGACCTTGATAGAGAACTGAAAAACCCTGCGAGAAACTGTCTCCTCCGCTGATCCCCAGTGCCGAGTGACGGAGCGGAGCGCCGTGAGTGAATTGATGAGCCATAACTACCGCCTGCCATGCCTCGGAATGCTCGCTAGTGGAGTGCCATTTCACGTAGTGGCCACAAATGAGAATCAACACATGAGAATCTGGTTTCTTCAAAATAATGGTTTCCTCAATATTGTGAAAATGCCTACAAATTACCCTCTTTCGTTGTGATTGTGCGATACCTTTGCATTTTCATTATTTTCCAAAGAGTGTAGTTAAGGTCTAGTGCGTACCTTAGACATGCACATGTGTAATAAATAATAGGTTTGGATTCCTCAATATTTGTCGCATTGAAAAATATGTTTCGTTCCATGATGTAACTTGTGAAAGTCATGTTTTGTTCCCAGGGAGACAACTCCTAATTATTATAAGAAGATTTATTATGTCTTATTTTACAAAATACTGTGACTTAATCACTAATGATTATGATGATATATAGTTCATAAGAAAGTAGACATTGAGAGCTTTTAGAATATGTATCATGTGTTTCAAAATTGTTAATTTATAGTAAGATATGACATATAATAAGTGTAAAATAAGATATTTGATGATGCAAGGGTGTAAGGACAAGGAGGTCCTTAAATTTTAAGATATATTATAAATTTTATTATAAATATAATAAAATTAAATTTATAATAAGGGCATAATAAATGCATAATAAGGTTATTATATATTACACTTCGAATATCTATGTTGTATTTATGTGCTACACTTTGTTTAGTTGGTAAATATTTTATTGTACAGAAAGTTATAATAAAGCATAATAAGATTCTATTTATTAAAAAATTTGATTCCGTCAAAAGATGCAAATTATGCGTTATTATAAATGGAATAACGAGTATGAATTGACTTGTTATGCCGCACTGCCGTGCCTATAATAAGTGAATTGCCTCCCCGGGTTTTTGTTGGCCCAAAAATCCATTGTTCATATGAAAATATAAACAATGCTTTCCAAGTGAATCCCCCTAGGCAAGGAATGAGTTGGTCTTCGTTCCATGACACTATTTGAAGTCAATTTTATTTGAAGTCAACTTCATTACTAGGCATTGTAATGTGACGTGCATGATTGTCACATAATGTTGTGTCATATCGATGCCAAAAACAAGAATTTCATTCTTACATCACTCTGATATCATTCTAAATTCAATTATTGTGTATCCATCATGTTGGACAGAAAATTGCCAATTGAGTGTCATTTTAACATCAATCTAGCAAAAATCGGCACGATGTCAATATGTTGTAAAAATGACTGGTATCCTTTACAGTCAAAGCATAAGAAAGAAATTGAGCACGAAATTGACGCGTTCTCCACTATCACGATGTTAGATGCCGTGGAGGCAATTAAATTGCATAGAGGGCACTGCAAGAACATGAGAAACTCGCGGCCCTTTCATGGCTCAATTTACCAATCATGTAATGCTTGATGTTATATTGGATGCTCTCAAAATGAATGTAAGTAAGTGCCATTTTGACATGCAATGTTTTAATTTCATGTTTTTGATAATATTATGAATGTCATGTTCGTTGTGATGTAGCATAGTTACGCTTTGTTTGTGTTATTTTGATGTCTCCTAGGTAACAAATATCACTTGGCGCCATTTTTAAATCCATTATTTTATATTATTTTATTCTCTTATTAACAATTGTTATTGTAGCACCAATATGACATGCCCTCTATTGGTGCAATATTCATGTCATTATGATGATTATCATTTTAGCACCATTTGTATTCATCTAGAAAAATATGTGAATAGTGAAACATATTAATGTGGAAATAGAGATGTAAATACTATTTCGTAAATAGAAATAAGTGTTGCGAGAAGTGATTGATTTTAGAGTCGGTGTATCCAAGCAATGATGACTATAATTATAAAAATATGGAAATCAAATATCATCATGGAGCATGATGTTGTCGCTCGATGATGATGGCTGCCCGAAGGCCGCCGCCCGCCGCCAGCGAAGTTTTTTCATAAGCTTTTGAACTTAGCATATATCATATGGAATTTTCAAATTTGCATTTTGTATAGTTGCTAATTATTTATAAAAGAAAGGTACTTCACATACTTCATTGTGAAAAACAATGTAGAACAGACCTGAAATAGACTTGTAATCTCAACTTAGACAGGAACTACCTAGGTAACAGAACTCCATTTGCGTACAAAAGTAAGTCAAAAAATCTACAAAAAAACAAAGAATGAAAAGGCATTGTACACTTAGATAAAATATCTAAAATATTTCAAAAATAATTTGAATACCAAATTTAAACCAAACATCTTTGTAATGGATTAAGAAATTTGCAAAGAAAAAGTAAACAACGTGATTCTTAAAATTTAAATTTTATAATATATGGTACACTACTAATAAAAAATACCTTAAAAAAATAGAATACTAACATACAATAAAAATATCAAAAATAAATGGGCATATGAATAAATATAAATATACATCAATATATATATAATGTGTTAAATACATAATATTTTAACTCAATTATAATTGATTATATGATAAATTTGAGTACATAATGAGCATTTATTGTCTTATCTTAATATAGAACAAGGAAAGCGCCATTATAGGCCCATACGAGTTCAAATATGTATGTATATGAATAAATAAATAAATGAATATATGTATATATAGATATATACACAAGTACAAATGTATATGAATAGATAAATAAAGAACGGTGTGCGGGACCACCAATGAACTTGCTTAGTGCACATTTGAATGTCATCTTTGTCAATCATCCGCAATAAGATCGGTGAGTTCCAAAGCTCAAAGTACGCTCAGTGTGTACCGACTCAAATGTATATGAATAGATTATTAAGTACGTATATATACATAGATACTAGTATAGAAGTTAAATTCATCAAATCTTAATTCTATTATATTAATTCTAAGATAAAGTTGAAAACAAATTAAGCATTTATCGTCCTATCTTAATATAGCATAAAATAAGCGTAATTACATGCTAATACGAGTTCAAATATATATAGGAATAAATATATTAAATTATATACATATATAGATATAGATACGAGTGAGAATAAAGAAATATATCGATACAGGTATAGATGTTAAATATATAGTATCTTTACTCAAATACAATTGTTTATAAGATAAATTTGAATACAAAGTAAGCATTTACTGTGCTTCCTTACTATAGAATGAAAAAGCGCAATTAAATGCCCATACAAGTAGAAATATATATATGAAAAAATAAATTAAAAAATTAAAAAATTAAAAAATAAAATAAAATAAAATATATAGATATTTAAATTTATATAGATAGTTATATAAAAAGTCACTATGTAGCATATGTAGCATATAAAAAGTCACTATGTAGCATATAAAAAGTCACTATGTAGCATATTGTTCACGAGAAGTCAAATTGAACAAAAGAAATTAGTTCTTTTTTGTTTTTTTCCAAGATAAAAAAGGAAGAAAAATAGAAAAATAAGAAAAAAAAGAAAAAAAAGAAAAACGCAATAGCGATACATTGGAAGGTCAAAAAGACTATATTGAGAGGGTCATTTGATTGTTCCAAGAGTATTATGGACGCTTCACATGGGCAGTAATATTGTGAATGGGACCTCCCATGTGATTGGTTCACTTCTTAAAAAATCTTTAAAGGACCAATTACACAAGAGGACGCTTGGCCTCCTTTGGCCCTTTCACAACCTGCTTCACCTTCCACCCCACGTTTAACTGAGAGAGGGTCATTTGTGTTGGGAGTACTCAAGTATGAAAGGGAAGAAGTGGGAAGCCTCAATGGCTCCAAGCTTTATATATAGGAAGAGGCGAAGAGCTTGTAATAAATGCTAAGGAGAGTGGGTGAGCAACTACACCACTACGTAGCTTGGCTAATCAATGCTCCCTCGCTAACGGTTCACTTGGATCGTCTCATCCTAACAATTTGATTGTCCCAAAAGTATAATGGACGCTTCACATGGGCAATAATATTGTGAATGGAACCTCCCATGTGATTGGTTCACTTCTTAAAAAATCTTGAAAGGACCAATTACACAAGAGGACGCTTGGCCTCCTTTGGCCCTTTCACGACCTGCTTCACCTAACTGAGAGACGGTCATTTGATTGTCCCAAGAGTATTATGGACGCTTCACATGGGCAGTAATATTGTGAATGGAACCTCCCATGTGATTGGTTCACTTCTTAAAAAATCTTGAAAGGACCAATTACACAAGACGATACTTGGCCTCCTTTGGCCCTTTCACGACCTGCTTCACCCTCCACCCCACGTTTAACTGACAGTCTCTTATCCAGCTAGCTATATAAACCCAATGGTGAGCCTCATTCTACAAACACATCTTCTGCTGCTCTTGGTGTCAACCTTGAGTCTTGTTCGAGCTTCCTGCTTATGAACGGTGAATTCTTCTTGTTTTTCGAGTGTTTGAGTTTATTGAGTCTTATTGCCTAGGGTTTGCAGAATTCGACAATACGTGTGCAGATTCATTTGAAGGTTTTTTGTTATTACGTTGTTTTGTTTGTGCAATCTTGTGCAATATTTGTAAATAAATTGAAATCTTACTATGATTTCTTCCTTTGTTTGAGAATGTGAGGTCAAGGGCACTTGAAATATGTTTCGATTGATGACGATGTGGTGTTGCGGGACGATAACGGGAATAAGGAGTTGGTGAGTCCAATTTCTAATGAGTCATAGACTTTCCGAGTTACAATCTCAATATCTTGTATGTCATCACTTTCCTCCTGACACTCTCGTTGGAATCTAGCTAGGCAAGCGTAACGTTGTTGCTCAAATTGTGTTTTTACCAATAAGTTGGATTCTTGATGTTCTTTGACAAAATTATAAAATATTATTTTTAATTTATATAAGAACTCACTTGGTGAATGGTCTTCTCAAAAGGGTTGATTTTTCGGATAGTTGATGTTCTATTTAATTATATTTTTAGTAAAATATAAAATGTTATTGAGAACTCGGTTGATGGCTTATCTTCCCAAAAAGGTTGATAAGTTGGATTCTTGATGTTTTTTGACAAAATTATAAAATATTATTTGAACATTTTATGTGAGAATTCATTTGGTGGATTGTCTTTAAAAAATGTTGACAGTTCGGATTTTTAATGTTCTTTTTAATGTTCAAATATTTAATAAATATTTAATTGATGTATACAATAGATATTATTTTTATCTAAAAAAGTATTAATAAAATCTCTCTTCTAAGGGGAAAAAATTAAAATTTATTGTTAAATTAATTATTTAATTCGGATAATAGTAAAAAAATTTAAAATTCCGTTCTTGATTTTAATTGGTTTTTTATTTATTTTATTTAGAATGGCGAGCAAGAGAAGAGGAAAGAGACCGTCTAAACGGCGTCGTGAGAATATTACTTTACCGAGTGGTGAAGATTTGATATTAGGAGAAAATGAAGATTTCTTCTGTTCTGCATGTAGCAAAACAGTTGCTCGACAAGGACTTGATAATCATTTCAAAGGAAGAATTCACAAGAACATGGAGAAGTTGGAGTTGTTTTATCCTTTTCTCTTGAAACAAGGTCTGAGTTGGATGGAAGGGAGAAAGAGTTTCAAGTGCTCCAAGGAGTGCTGCCAGAGGGAGAATTTGCCGGCACATTACGAACAGCTCGAACTTCATGTGTTCAAAAAACACTTCTCTACTGTTCAACCTGTTTACCCAGCTCTATCGCCTTCAGCATACAGAGGTTCTCAATTACCAAAGGTTATTTATGGTAACCAAGGAGCAAAGCATACCAAGCAGTTTTGGAAGAACTTCGATTTACATGCAGCCATGGGGAGTTATGAGAAACTTACAGCTCCAACCACTATCCTATCCAAAGGTACAAATGAGTTTCTTCTTCAGATTGTGAATGGACAATTCAATGAGACTGATCTGCAGGAGATGACCTCTTTGGCATTGTACCTTGAAAAGAATGGTAATGCTGTGAGGAAGGATCCAAGGAAAGAAGGAATAAAAGGTGGCACGAGAATGATGTACCATGGTTTTCGCCATGCCCACGGCTATATAGGAAGGTAAGTTATATTATTTCAAATAATACTTTTATATTTTTTTTCAAATTTTGTTCTTGTTTATTTTTTATTTAATGTTTTATAATTATTTTTATATAAATATTATTCTTAAGAAATGTTTTTTGCAGATTTAAGCAAGATGACTCTTTGTGTTACCTTCATGCTGATAAGCTAGCTTCTATGCTCTACAACCATTTGAAGTCATTATTTCCAACAGTCTTGGAGCAGTCGGAGATGATTTGGGCAAAAGAGAATTTACCAACTGGTGTTGGTAGAGTTGGTGAATCTCCTTACACAGCAATAAGTGTTACGAAAGATTATTCTTGTAACCCTCATACCGACGATGAAGATCTGAACTACGGCTTTTTTATATGGTTGGGAGCTGCTGGTAAGTATTCTTAAAACTTTACGATACATTTTTTTGTTTTTCTGTTTTTAAATTTTCTAAGTTTTTAATTGTAGTTATATTTTTTGAATGTAGGTACCGAAGATGATGCTGGAAATGAAACGAGGTTTTATTTTCTAGCTCTTGGGTACTATTTTAATCCTGCTATAGGAGATATTCTTCTGTGCAAGAGCAATGATATAGTTCATTGTTCGAAGACTACTGGATCCACTGGACAACTGGGTATTGCGTTGTTTCAGAAGTCTACATTTTTTCAAGGTTATCATCTATTGCAACAGAAGCTACGTGACGGTATCAATGACCGTTTAACTAGCAGTTGGTTAGCCTCAGAAGTATTTTATGGTGCTTCTTTTTAGATTTTATTTCTTTTTACTTTTCTTTGTGTATAGAGAAATGCACAATGTTGAATATTTTGTTTTCTGTATATAAATTTGGATTTGTATTTGGACTGTAAATCGTCAATACATATGTATAATGGTATTGTTTTATATAAAGTATTCTTTAATAATCTTGCATTTCATAAATGTACATTTTTTGTTTACTACAATGAAAGTAAATGTTCATATTATATAAATTTTAATATATATTTAACAGTAAAAATTACAAAGTTCATAGCTTTCCAAGGATTTCTGAGTTCTATTTAAATCAAATTTCAATTAATGATATGTTATTGAAGAAAATGTTTAAAATAATTCTACTATATTCAATTTACACCTCTAATATGCTCTTAGTCAACATTTATTACTTAAATAATTTTCTATAGAAATTGACTATAATTTAAGTAGCTAGTGTAAATGAAATGAAATTGTTATAAATGGATACATATTGTACTTAAAGAAGGAAGTGTTGCTCCAACTTCGAACGTTATGAAATCAAAAATGAAATACATTCAACTGTCAATTTCGGAAAAAATACCTCAAAATTGGGTATGGTTCAGTATCTTACGGTTGGAAGTCTACAAAAAATACATATATTTGTTATGTACCTCCGAGAGTCTATAGAGACTAAAAGTCGTAGTTTTTGGATTTCAAGCTCCTAAAAATACAAGGAAATATAGATGTTAAATGATAAGGGACATGTTATTTGCTTAAAATCCTTTTTATACAATCATAGTATTCAAAGTTTGAAGATATCTCTGCTTGTTAAATTTCTGTCGAAGAGGAATAGTGCTCATTGACAAGGGTACGCATTATCTTTTCTTAAATTCAAATTTAATGAATAATTTGAACACAATGAAGTGGTTTTTTATACATTTACTTCAAAAGTACCAGATGATTTATTTCAAAAACCTATAGCCTCAATAAACTAGCCAATTGTTACCAAAGTTAAACTTAAGGGCGGTACTAATATTAGTAACAAAGTTGGACAACGAAAGCATTCAAAAATACATGTACAAGAAATTTTAGTTGAAGAATATATTTGAAATTAAGAATCAAGTTTTAAATAACAAACTTTATATTCATATGTCAACAAGACAATTTATCAAAGCGAGAATAACTTTCTTAGAGTACTATTCTTTCTAATAAATTAAGTACGTGGAATAATTAGAAGAAAACTAAAAACTTAATTTAGAAAACTAGACTTAGAATACTAAACCTTGAATACAAACTTTCTAAAAGTAATGTAGAGAACTAGAATCTAAACAAAGAATACCTAAATTAGTGTACATGCAAATTAGTGTACGTGGAAATTAGTGTACGTGTAAATTAGATAGAAGCGAACTTAGATGAAAAATGATAGAAAGTATCCTAATATAATTTTTGAGAAAAAAACTTGCCATGGCCATGATGATGTGTATGGACATGGTCATGTACATGACCATGCCCATACACATCATCATGGCCATGGCCATGAGTGTAATGATGGTACAGGGTCATGATGACCCCCCTCCGCCCTCATTCCTCCCCTCTCGCTTCCAGTTTTCATCCCGCCGTGCGCAGCTCCGCAACTTCCGCTTCTCTGTCGAACTTCGCCGTCGCTCCTCCGCAGCTTGCTTTTCCGCAGCTTGCTCCTCCGCAGATCCTCGCTGCCTTGGTCGCTCCTAATCGTCCTCCTCCTCACTCGTCGTGCTCGTCGTTTTCCTGCGTTCGTTCTTTGCTTTTCTTGCTTTTCCTCTCCCCTTCCTGCTCGTCGTGCTCGTTGCCCTTCCTACTCCTCGTGCTCGTTGCCCTTCCTACTCGTCGTGCTCGTTGCCCTTCCTACTCCTCGTGCTCGTTGCCCTTCCTACTCCTCGTGCTCGTTCGTTCGGCGCTTTTCCTGAGTGTGTACATTGCGAGAGCGCTTGCAGGTTGTGAGAGAGCTTCGTATAGGTTTTACCCCTATCGTTCGAGCTCTCTTCTCTGTGCTTTCTCATAAACTAGTGACGGAACCAAAGTGCGAAAAGTGGATTCTCGAGGTGTGGTGGAGAGTCGTAGTACGATCGGTTCACGCTACGATTTTTGAGAACGTCATCGGACTTACCGACAAAGACCTCGAAACAAAGACCGTCTGCGCCCATCATACTTCGAATTTGTTTCGGTACTTTTCCTGACTAGATTTTTTTTCTCAAGAAATTGACTTTGCTAGAGCTGTATGCATTGATGCTGTGAATGGGTGCTAGGGTTTCAGCTGATTCAATTTTATTTGCTTTTTATGATGAAGATTTCTGGTTCAGAGGCGCTGCAAGTCTAGTATATAACTGAACTCAACATCGAATTGGGTTTTACTTTCGTATAGCACATCAAACCTTCACTTTGCATTCATTCAGGTGAGCTTCCAACTGTATTTGCTATGTTCGTGTTTCCTTTTGTTGTGCGGCTTTGGGTTTAGTTTGTGTTTCCTTCTTTCTACAGCTCAGCAGCTCCTGTAACTGCGAACTTTGCGTTTCCCTGTCCGAGTTGCACACTTTGGTGCACTTCACATTCCTTCCCTTCGCCGCTTCACTCGTTGCGCACTTCGGTGACTCTCTTGCTTCTGCTTCGGTGATTCTCTCGCTCTTGCTTTTGCATTTTAGGTTTTGCGGTTTCTGTAGTTAGAACAAGACCTTTTCTAGTTTTTTATTTTTGTACAGACTTTGCTTGAATAGAGTGGAGTTACTAGTTCTGAGGTTGCATTTTGGCATTGTCAGGTTGCGTTTTAGCATTTTTATGAATTGAAATTGCTAGACGTGTGCAGATAGCGTAATTTTATGTTGACCAATGTAGTAGCTGCGAATTGGTACCGGGGTTTTGAGCTGATTCAGTCGAATTTGCTTTTGTTGTTTCAGGTTTTTTCTTTTGAGGTGTTGCAAGTCCGGTTACTCACTGTACTCAGCATCACATTGGGTTTTACTTTTCAAGCACATCAAGCCATCACAAGCAATCTTTCTGGTGAGCTTGCATTCCTATTTGTTTTTGCTTCCCATGAAGAACTTATTCGAATTGGTTGGATTTGGTTGGAATTGGTTTAGAATTGTTGAATTCTAAAATCTACGTCGTATGGAGATATAGGATTCGTAAATTGTATTTTTTGTTCGCCATGTTATCCATGGGCCAGGGATAACTCTTGCGCAGAGGGCCAGAGGCTAAGTTTTCTGAACGGCCGCCCAAAAAACAAGCTGTCCACGGCATTCAAGAAAAAAAATGCGCGTCAGGAGGCTAAGAGTTTTGAATGGCCGCCCAGAAAATAAGCCGTCCTCGGCATTTTAGAAATGAAATGCGCCTCAGGAGGCTAGGATTTCTGAACGGCCGCCCAGAGAACTAGCCGTCCTTGGCATTTTAGAAATGAAATGCGCCTCAGGAGGCTAGGATTTCTGAACGACCGCCCAGAAAACTAGCTGTCCCCGGCATTTAAGAAATGAAATGCGCGTCAGGAGGCTAAGTTTTCTAAATGGCAACCTAGAAAACAAGTAGTCCTCGGCATTTTAAAAAAAGAAATGCGCGTGAGAAGGCTAAGTTTTCTGAACGGCCGCCCAAAATTCAAGCTGTCTTTGATATTTTAGAACAGAAATGCGCGTGAGAAGGCTTAGTATACTGAACGGACGCCTGGAAACAAGCTGTCCTCGGTAGTAGAAATGAAATGCGGATTTCTGGAGGCCAAGATATCTCAATGGCCGCCCAGAAATCGAAGTGTCGTAGTTCGTAAATAAATCCAATTTATAGTTTACAATTTTTTTGAAAGGCCGTCCAGAGACAACCTGTTCCCAAGCTTTTTTAGATGAAAAATGCAGATAAATTAAAGGGACAAAATTAAATGGCGTCCCAGAAAAATTATTCTCAAGCTTGATGAGAAAAAAAATGCAGAAAGATTTAAGGGACTCAATTTCCTGAACGGCCGCCCAGAAATAATTTTTCTAAACATATGTGATTAATTAATTTAGGGATTAACAAATGTAAGGACTACGATTTCTAAACTGCCGCCCAGAAAAAACATGTAGTAGAAATATATGAGATACAAATGCAGGCTGAATTAAACTAGTAGATTTTCTGAACTAGCGCCAAGAAATCGAATTGTGCTCGTTGGTTAGGAAATGAAGTTACCACAATTATCAGAGGCAAATTATATCTATAATAAGCGCAATGCAAGATGACACAATGGGATGAACTTTCTGGACGGCCGCCCAGGAAAATTAGGTGCAATCCGCAGTTGAGAATGAGATTCCAAATAAAAATACGACACCTATTTATACAAACGGCCACCCAGAATCTTTTGACATAAGAATTGGATATATATAATGGGGAGTGTGAACACTAACTAAAACATCCATCACTTGCGAGTTTTTTCTAAACGGCCGCCCAGATTTGATCAAATTGAGAACAGCTCAGTAGAAGTGCAAACGTATCAGGAAGAAGAACTACATATAGGTCTAGAATCCGATAGAGATCTAAGTCGATACCAGTTTGTCCGCGAGTACTAGAAATAGGATACATGTATCCTATTTCTAAACTGCCGCCCAGAAAAAACAGCGGGGCAGGGCCGTCCAGAACTAATCGCTACAGAATCCACAGAAGCTATTGCGGTTTGTCTAGAACAAAACAACGGCCTCTGAAGTCCAACTAAACTTGGCTATGACATTCCAAACATGCTAGATCTTTCTAAACGGCCGTCCAGAAATAGACAGTGAAAGATAAGGACTAGTACTAAGGCTGTATCGTTAAGGTAGTGAAAATAAATCTGGACGGCCGTCCAGATTTATTTAATCTCTGCGCTTCATCTTTATAACGTAAGTGTCCGCGTTTGAAGTGTGCGCAGATGGTGTCTTTTAATGAATCCGCGCCACCACTAGTCAGATACCTTAAAAAAGACGAGTCAGATCTAGGACTATGGAATGAACTGCTAGAAACGAAGGTTCCATTGCGTCTTGTATCCAAGAACAGTACTTGGTCCGTCGAAGTGCACGATGGAGATGGATCTCCCTACTTCACTCTTTGCCTTGGCTTTAAAAACGCTGGGGGATCTCATAAGTGGCGACAACTCAGAATGATCACAGTGATTGGAATGCATCTCCGCGAAGGTCACGTCTTCCTCGACGTTGTTAACATGGATGTAGAAGTCAGTGGTTGCATCATTCTCTATCCCAAAGACTGTGCAGAGTTTGACGTGTACTATCTACAGATATCCTCGGGGCTACTGACGGATTTAAACTACAGAACATCCTGTGAAGCATTCCTTCAAAACAAACTGGAGCTAATCAACCCAGGCGATTGGTTGCAGAAGTACAAGGAATTACGTGTCTTCATCAACAGCGACTTCAAGACTGCCAAGGGGGTAATCAGGAAAGCAAGCTGCAGGCGAAGCGCTTGCAGCGGAACTCTTGTATGTCTCCTCATCCGACCAGTGATTCTACTCCCGCCTCGACATCCAAGGGCAAGGAGGTTGTGCCTCCGTCACCACAATCCACATCCAGTAGGGCAGCGGACCAGCGAAGAACTCCTGCTCCGACAATGGACACTCCGTCCACGCCCGTCGAAGAAGGTTCGGGGACTCGCCACAAAGGTGAATCTCGCAATGCCCAAACCAATGCAAGGCAGTCGATTGGATCTGCAAGGGATCTGCCCACGACGCCAGCCAGTGCGCCTGCCGCAGGAAATCGTAGCCGCCCTCCTGCTCGATCTGCTTTACCCGGAGCAGGTACAATGCCCCCACCGCGTACCATGTATCAGAGAAACGACGGTGTGGCCGACATTGTCCCAAACGAGCGCGACAGTCGAGAGGACGTCGGAACTCAGGGCACGGAGTCGACAGCTGCCGCTCTCACCCGTAAAAGCGCCCGTGACAAGGTAAAGGCGTCAAAGAAGAATAATTCTAAGAGGAAGAAGGCGACTGAAGCGGAGAGAGGGCACTCCAGCGAGGCAACGAAAGAGCCAATGCAGGAAGCTAGCGAGGAACCTAGAGCTGAAATCCCCGAAGAACTCGTGACGGTCGTCGACGAGGCGACCGCTTCGATTACCGCGGTGAAGAAGACCTCGATGGGGACGTATCTGAAAGGTGGCAGATGGAGCGAGTACCCAAACACGCTTCCGTTCAACCCGGACATGGTTCCGGATAAGTTGTCTGTGAAGATGAAGACGAAGAAAAAGGCTGCGGACAAGGCAGAAGAGCTTCAACTGTACGAGGAGCTCCAAGGACATGTAACGGCAAACTTAATGTTCAAGAAAAACGTCGAATACATGTACATCTTCGGTCAAGGGCGGTACTTCTAGCTGGAGGTTTGGGACATGGAAAAATGTGATCCAAAGTCCGGGAGGATCTACAGGCCTTTGGAGCAAGCAGGCGTTGCTGTAGTCCTGAAGAACATGGTCACTCTGCAATTCAACAAGCAGATTCTGACTGTGATGCCAAACACATCGACGAGGCCGAAGAGCTGGTTGGACTGCGTAAGAGCAGGTCCTTTTTGGATCATCAACGGCCAACATACTTGGGCAGCGGCTAAACGTATACTTGACGGACATATCAAAGTCAGTGATAAGAGCATCAAGGACCGGCTTAAGGTATGGACGTGCAAGAAAGTGTGGTCGAATAACACATCACACTTGCACAAGCTGTCGTACAAATGCAACGACGGCAACGACGAGCAACCATACCTGACGTCCGCACCTGCGACTGTAATGCACCTCCGCGAAATCTGGTGCAACCATCTCCGATCCAAGATGTGCAGAAAGAACATGAAGTACGCCAAGGGATCGGACGAAGAAGCGCAACATCTGGCATATGAGGTACGAATGCTATCATCATCTTACTTTGGCCCTAACATGAAATGTTTCTGGGCGGCAGCCCAGAACTAATTCCTCTACATGTATAGCTTCAAGCTCTAAGATGAAATGTTTTTGGGCGGCAGTCCAGAACTAGTTATTCTTTATCTGTAGCCTCAAGCTCTAACAAGAAATATTTCTGGGCGGCCGCCCAGAACTATTTCTTCTTTTACAGCAGCTTCAGCTCTATCAAGCAATTTGGTCACCTACAGTTTAGCTCGAGTCGAGCTAAACTGTTAATGAAACCGGCCTCTACAGTTTAGCTCCAGTCGAGCTAAACTGTAGTTGACTCAAGCCCCTACAGTTTAGCTCGACTCGAGCTAAACTGTAATTGACAAAGGCAACTACAGTTTAGCTCGACTCGAGCTAAACTATAGTTGACAGCAGTTAATGAATCCGGCCTCTACATTTAAGCTCGACTCAAGCTAAAGTGTAGCGCGTACCTATCTATTTATTAGCTAAATTGTCATTAGAATGCAGGTGATGATTGTTACCTGCCTGCCATTTTTGTTTTTTTAGTCGATAATGCGCTTGTTTGCTGCGCTTGTCCTTGGCTTGACTTGCACAAGAATGTATTTAGTCATGATATGGGAAGGATGTGATTAACTTCGTTTGGTTGTTAGCAGTTGTGATGAGTTACAGATCTTGTATGAAAAAAATTGGTTGGGGAGTTCGATTGGGAGTTTAATGGTAGTGTAGCTGAAGGACAAAGTCTAATTTCTCCATTCGTAAGCCGACCCATTTCATCAGAACATGCTGCATCTATTATTTTTTTGAATGCTTAAAATGAAATTCACACACATACACGATTCAACATCAATGCAGTTAGAAAAAAAGTGCTATTGTGAAGAACAGAAATCAAATACTGCTGGACACATTCGAAGTCAAAATTAGTACATTAGTGCTGGGCACATTCAAAGACAAAATGAACAATGAAACTGTATTGTATGTTACAGAAAAGAACATGACAAGCAATGCACAACACTGGAAGCAAGAATCAAATCATGCATACAAACACAACCCTACTAGTGACCCGCTCACTGAAATTGCGCAAATACTTCACGTTGAGCTAAATCTCAAACTAAGAATTGCAAAATCTAATAAGAGATTGAAAATTTCAGCTCAAATCCAGTTCCTACCTGCAATGAATCGGAAAATGCGTGGATGTATGTTTCAAATGGGATGCAAGCAAAGTAAATTAAATTGGGACTGAGGACTTGCAAGGAAGAAGAATTCACCAAATTCTGTCGCTGCTAATCACTTTCAAAGAGCAGAAGTCGCCGCGAATCACTCCACCGTACTCCGCAAGCAGCAGTCTCCAGCAACCCTCGGCGCAAACGAACAGGAACACCAACTCCCTCTAACAAACATGAATACCAAAACTCTCTAACTTAGAAACTCTAAATTTCTCTAACGAGCAGAAATTGCAAATTTCTCTCATGCAGCTAGAGCAATCGCTTAGAGACGCAAACGCTAAAAGCGAAAGTGGTGACCTAGCTTACCTAAGATATTTGTAACCGCACCGGTGAACGCGCAGCAGCAGCATTTCCTCCGGAAGCACAAACTCCGACAACCAGCGATGCAGAATCGGAAGAAGAACCCCAACAAGCAGAAACTCCGAGCTCCGGCAAGCAGTTGCACCTCCGGCAGACTAAACCCCCGGAATAGCCGCACCTCCGCGAAGCAGCACCTTCGAACCCCTGCAAGCTGCATAGCTCCGGCGAGCAGCACCTTCGAACCTCCGCAAGCTGCACAGCTCCGGCGAGCAGCACCTTCGAACTCGAACTCCCGCAAGCAGCACAGCTACAGCTTCGGCGAGCAGCACCTTCGAACTCCCGCAAGTAGGTGCACCTCCGAACAACGTCACCTGCGGAAAAACAAACCTCCGCCTCAACGACAGGCACTCAACGACATAGCCCAACCGACCTCCGCCAAGCACCCAACTACAAATCCAAACCCTAAACCTCCGCTACGCACTGAACTATAGAGTTTCAAGAAATACCTCCACCAAGCACTCAACTGGAGAGCCTTGCAGCCTCACCTCGGTGCAAACCCGTACACCACTCAAGTACAGAGTCTGAAGAAAAATGGCGCAAAACGAAATAAGCGCAAAACGACAAAACGAGTGGCACGACTATTGCGCCGCAGAGGAGATAAAGTAACGACAAAACCCTGATGCACGAGTCTAACAGCGCAAAGGAGAGAGAGGGAATGCAGGAAAATAATGAGACTGGATGGGGTGGGGTGTCGGGGGGATGGACAGTGCGTTGGCGGCGGTGGTGGAACGTGGAGGTCCCATCATGAAAAAGTTTTCCATGCCCATGATCATGTGCATGAGCATGGTCATGCACATGGTCATACACACATACATGGCCATGTGCATGACCATGCACATGATCATGGGCATGGAAAACTTTTTTGCTTTAGTGATTTTTAGTTTACTAATATTTACTAATGTTTACTAATTTTTACTAATGCTTACAAATTTTTACTAATGTTTACTAATTTTTACTAATGTTTACTAGTTTACTAATGTTTACTAATTTTTTCACTAATTCTTGGCTAAGTTTTGACTAGGATTTGACTATGTTTATGTCCAATTTTTGTCCAAAATTTGACTAAATACATGTTTAGGTTTTTAATGAAAGTTTGTGACTAAATTTAGTATTGTAAAGTACTCTAAATTCTTAGTTTTAACTCGTAAATTTAGAGAGTACATTGTTCCCTATCTACTGTAATAAAGGGCTTGTCATGTTTTGTTTTTATCACCTATAGTATACATAGGTAAAAACCATTTTAGAATAAAAATAATTCTATATAAGGCTCTTTACCTTGTAATCGATTTGTAATTTTTTAATCATCCAAGTAAAACAAATATACTGAATTTCTGTAACAAAAATTGTCTTATACATATTAATTTCTTCTACTTCTGTAGTATGTACTATTTTCAGATGATGGGTATTGACAAGTACAAATAATATTTTGTTAGTTTAAATAAATATAACCATAAGTTTTTAGAAACGTGAATTTTCGTTTTGTACTCTAGTCACATTGGAGTTTACTTAAGTATAAAAAGACATATGCGATTACATCGAAATGCAAAAGTTAAAAATAAATAAATTGATGTCATTTCTAAAAAAATCAGGAATCAAAATGATCACTCTCTATCATAATAGCTCATCTATATATAGGAAAAATAAAAATATAATTAAATAAATAAATAAGTAAGAATCTAACTTTTTGTAAAATAAGTTGTTTTTGTATTACTCGTTAATAAATAATATCTTTAATGGATCATTTTTTGGATAACATAAGTCTTAATGAAAAGATTATTTAATACACATTTAATTTGTCAATCAGTAGATACTTTATAGACTTTTCAGGAATATGTTAATGTGTAGAAATAAATAAATATACAATCATATAATAAATTGATCAGCAAAAGATACAATAAACACGTAATTCGTTATAATGGGAATATATACTGATTTTGGTACTTAGGGAGACTTCCATTTAGATCGATTCTGACCTGATTAGTTACCAAATCACCAGGTTTTTACTGATAATGATGAATTTTCTCAATATAAAAGACAATAATAGAAAAGATTTCATAACGCAAGCTACGAAATATGCTACCCCAAGAGTAAATTTTATTCATATGAAAGCACAAATACAATTTATTGGTGTAATTGTAGACCTCCAACAGGTAGGCACTAAATTAATCTACCAATTACGACGTGGCGGAGAAGAGGGTTCACCAGAAGTATCATTCTTAGTGAATAGAGGGTCCTCACTATGTGTGTATTTAGAGAAGGCAGGTTCGTCCATCTTCATAAGCCCACCACTTCTACGACGCTTTGGTGCACGTCTCCGTAATAGACGGTGAGACTCAGTCGAAAATCGTGTTGGATGAACGCGAGTGTTTGCCCCAAGAGATAAGGAGCAATGAGCCACAGTATTTGGCAAGGAACTATTTAGCTCGAGTCGAGCTAAATAGGCACGAAGCGTCGGCGACGACGGTTGCGTGATCTGACTTCACCTTGGGGTGCCGCAACAACGAGGTCATCACACCGATTCGATCATTGCCGGTTGCAATAATTGGTTGAATCTCAATAGGGGATCACTTACTACACCATCATCGTCATTATCCATGTCCTCCTTCGTGTAGTCTCTGACCGACGACGATCGTCCGGAGCAAAGTAGATTAGCCGTCCCCGCATTCGTTCTGAGAAAGTTCTGGAGTCGTCACTTGTAATGGAAGCCTCTGAAACCGTCGAAGGACCAATTACAAGATTTGCTTGCAAAGCACATGATGCATGTGGAGAGAACTGACGTCCAACAGCAGCAACCTGGTTCATAAACACAACCATATTAGCAAGTGAGTCCAAGACGCTAAGTGCAATGAAAAAGGTACACAATATAAGAACGCATTTAATCATGTATGTCGAGGGTGGATTCACCAAACGATCTACATTATATCTGGATCTAAGCAACCGATAAACATAAGCTTTTCTAGGGTAAAAACCAGAACAATACCACTGATAAAAGAATTTAAGGCAAATTCTTCCCACTGATTCGGTCCTGATTCCACATATATGGAAGATTACGGCTCAAGAGCATATTCAATTCTGAGTCCTTCGATAGTTCATTATGCGTGGGTCTACGATGGCGCATAGTCTCGGCAAAATTTTCAGGACCGTTCAAATGCACGGAAAGACATATCTCGCCTATCCTCTTCAAGAAGTCGGACTTTGGATCCTCCGGACAGGAATGGTTCCACGAAACAGAGAAAAGTGTGTTCTTTATGGGAACCGCAATGCAAGTCTCGGGCTTGGAATCGACAATGAGCAAGTTGTCGTCATTGAAATTGGCACCCTTCCTAGGATACAACCGCCGTCGAGGATATTTTAAGAGGATGGGATTTGTCGTGCCGGGGTACTTGGCGAATGCGTAATTCTTCAACAACAGATTATCGCATTGGTTGGAAGCCAAGACAAGTCCAGGGGCAACGTCTGACTTGGAGAACAAAAAGGAGCAGAGTCCATGGACAACCTTAGGATCTAGGGTACTCCAGACGTGGACGTGGCAAAACAAATTTAGTAAGCGAAGGAACCTGTCAACCGGGGACGACGATGAGACGACCCTCCCCCGACAACTAAGGTTGGGACGGTGGCGGAAAACACCGGAGGATTATTAGGATCCGGAATGGACAGGCACTCTGCAGGCGTTGGGGTAGACACAGAGGCCATCGAACATAGAACCCCGTCCAGCTCCAACATCACATTCAACCACTTGGGCTTGGACCGTAAAAACTGCAGGAGATATGCGTAATGGGTAGCTCGGGCGAGATACGCTGTTTGGGATGTTTGGGCGGTCCTGCTGCAGTGAGGGAACACGTAACAATGGCAAATGGTATTAAAACAAGAGGTGTGTACCTTGCAAAATCTTTGAAGTATGCAAAGAACTCACAAAGACTGATTGGAGTCGAACCGCCACACCACCTGGAGGTAACATGAGGTGGTTGGTGGGGATTTTGAAGCAATCGGACGGAACAAGGTATTCGAAAGGGGGCGATAGAAAAGGACGAAGTTTAGGGCCTTGTGATGAGAAGGACGCAGACTCACCGAAGATAAAAATTGATGTGAAATAAAAGAGTCTCAATTTTATTGAATGATGTTTCAATAAGTACAACGATTATAATTGTACTATGTACAAAAAGCGAAACAACATCCAATAATTCGGAGACTACTCGTCGACCTACTACGCCATCGATCTGCGGACTCTGTCAAACAAGGAGCGCCGGCTTTAAGATTACTAAATGCGAAAACTTCAAGAGATGAGGGAATAGCAGAGCAAGGAAAGGATAATAACTAACCTCTGAATTTACCGGTGAAGTTATGGCCGTCTCAGTAGCAGCCACAGGAGAGTCAAGGGTAGGAACAACTTCGGTAGCCACGGGGGAGTGGCTGGGCGTCGGCGCTGCCTCAATCGGGACTTCATTCTCTCTCGCCGGCTTCTCCAAAATCTCGAGGGGTATGGGGCGGGGTGCGATCTCCGGTTCAGCAACAATAGGAGGCTGTGTAGGCGCGACGATGGCTGGTTGTGCAGGCGCGACGATGTGAGGATGTGGAGGCGCGACGATGGCTGGTGGACTCGCGTCACAAATGCTGAGGCGAGGTTGATCGGGGTTGATGGAGGCAATGGGTTTAGGATAACTAGGCAGTTGGGATAAGATATTCCCGAATGATTGAAACATCTGCTCCATCTTGCCTAGTGCCATGCGGGTTTCGGACTGGGAGCTCAGGAATGTGGACTCCAATCTGTCCACTCGAGCATTCGCAGCTGCAATGTCTGCTAACCTTTGCCTCTCTCTCTCCGCTTCTCTCTCTGCTTCTTCCTTTGCCTTGCGAGCCTTCTGAGCCTCCTTCTCTTGCCGCTTTTGTGCTCGCTTCTGATCCTTCGTGAGCAAAGGGGCGACAACTTCCACTTTCACTGGTGGTTGTGAAGGCTCTCCTTCCTCCCTGAGCAGAGGCATGACAGGAAGAAGAGGATCATCCTCAGCCCTCAAAGGCTTTGGAGAACTAGGCTCTTCCGAGAAGTCATAAAACCGGACTACTTTGGTATCCTCCGGCTCGTCCTCGGCCTTCCAAACACCTTTCACTAACCATTTGTCATACTTCCCCTTCTCAATCTGCCTCTTGGGAGGGCTCTGCGGGCCCTGGGGAGAAGGCGCCAAAGTAGTCTCCTCCAGGGATGGATCAGGAGCCACCTCGTCGTCTAAGGTCATGGCCACGAGATCAGCATCATCAGCTTGGTCATCGTCATCCCCGTCGCCATCGCTCGCACCCTCAACATCGTGATTGTCTGAGGAGTCAGAGCTGTCGGATGATGATGCATCCCGAGGCAGACGCTCTTGCCCAGGTTCTTCATCGTCTTCGCCAAAGATATCCCGGTAGATGCCATCGTTCGAGTTCTTTGAACGAACCTCCCTCCGAAACCCCGGGGGTGGAACCGTGTGCTGAACTGGAGTCACAGCGGCCCCAATATCGACGACCCCAGGAGACTGCTCGTTTAGCTCGAGTCGAGCTAAATCCTCTTCCGATGGAGGACCACGACGCAAGCGCCGGAGGGGGGGGGGGGCTCTCAATGTCCTCGACGACATCGCAGGCCCCATAGTTGGCTTCGAGCGCCCTCCGTGCTTGAGGCACAGTAGCGCTTCTTGACCGAGAAGCCTCTCCAGCTCGCGCCTTAGAAGAAGAACGCTTGGTAGATTCGCGCGGAGGGGCGCGTGCTGTACCGCGGCCATGAGACGCAGAAGACCAAGTTCGACCGCTTCCACGACCCTGAGGGGGAGCACGAGCAGTACCACGACCACGAGGGGGAGCACGAGCAGTACTGGACGGAATTGCCACCGCAGCCCAGTCGATTGCGGGAGGAGACACCAGAGGAACAGCTGAATCCATGGGGGAATTCATCCCCGCCGGAGAAGAAGGACCACCTTCATCTTCATCCTTGTGCTCAGAAGCGGAAGAGTCGTCGCTTGCATGCTGGGTGGTCTTCTTCTTAGACATCCTCTTCTTTCCCTTCCCTGACCCTTCAGCAGAACGCTTGGGACCGCGATTAGCTTCGGGATTTACGTATGCCGCGACGTTGATATCGTTGTAGTCCAGATGTTGATAATCCGTCGCAGCATTCGTATAAGCCTCCTTCTCGGTCTCGCTGATAACAACAAATGTCTCAGCCTGGCACATCTGTTTTAGAAGGAGAGAGAAACTTATAAGAAGACTAAGACGAAATAGCTCGACTCGAGCTAAAAGGCCATGGACAAAATACATGATGAATAGATTTAGGCATGAGAGTGTTTAGCTCGACTTGAGCTAAACGAGCATGAGATCGTTTAGCTCGATTCGAGCTAAACGAGCATGAGATCGTTTAGCTCGAGTCGAGCTAAACGAGCTTGTGGAATTCAAGTTGAAGGAATGGTGCAATGTACTTACAATTCCAGCCAACATTGGCTTTGTGCCACCCATAATCGATAGAAACTTCCCTCCCGGAGATGAGAACATCTTCAGCACCCGACAGTAGAACTCCAATCGGAGCTCGGTGTCACTGAGACCAAGGTCGTGTTCTCTGTACGCGCCGGGCTTCGAATAGAGGGGCAACTCAGGAGCGTAGAATACAGAGGGTATCGCATCCAACACACTCTGAGCATGGCTGCTCTTCTTGACAAGAAAGAGGAGGGGGAGCAAGTGCTTCTCTGAAGCTTTTCCCTCTGCAATGCCGTTGAATCGCTCGTTGCTGGCCGGCATGTAGTTGGCTGCCTTGCGAGAGTACTCGTCCTTCAACTTCTTGTCGACGTAAACCATTGTCTGGCAGTTACGGTCGACGTTGGAGGTGATGAACATCCAAACCTCGGGATTCTTGATGTGAGGATCAGTTACGGTGTCTGCCCACACATCAAGGAAGCAATGCCGTTGAATCGCTCGTTGCTTGGAAGTATGGACTCTCCGTGTCGTCCACTCTACTTCCACTCCCCGGGACAGCTCGCAAATCAATCAAGCCTAAATCACACTTGCTAGATTGGTTCCAGGCGTAGTTCTTGTCCCAAATCCCGAATTTGAACTCGGAAGAGTAAAAGAGCCGCGTGTAAACAATCGGTGCAGGAGGTTCAAACGTCCCTTTGACATCCAGAAACTTCTTGAAGAACTCGGCTGCATATTCCGATATCTCTGCTGCACTCCTATTCTTCGTCTGCTTTTGACGGTAGAGGGTGAAGAACGAGTCGCCCGGGACCGAGAGAAGCATGGACATAGTCTGACGAGTCAGATTGTATTCCACCTTAAACTTCCTCCATTTTTCGACGTCGAACTGCCACTCGGAGTCGAACAAACCGAGCGAGGGCTTGAGGTTGTGCAGTTCCCTCGCGACAGTGTTCTTCCTCTTCCGATTCTCCACCCACTGCTTTGCACTCATGCACTGGAAGTATTTCTTCGCAGGCTTCCTCACGGCCACCTTGGGGTAGGGCAACGTTCGATCCGGAGTCTCGTTCAGCAAGTGCTGCGCCAACACCTCGAGGTTCTCCGCGTCCAACTGCCCTATTCCCCCCTGTTCAAGGTGAACTTCTTTGAGGCGGTTTCCCAATCTTTCGCCTGATTGAATGGGAGCTCGGTGTCGGGGTCGATCAGCTCTCCAAGACTGTAGTCAGTGATGAACCTCTTCCACAACTCGTAGACGTCGTCCGGAGATGTGATGATGAGGAGCTCGTTGCGAAGGTCCGACGGTCTGACGATCTTGTCCTTCGCGTTACTGTTGATGCTGATGAACCTCTTCACCATAGCAGCCGCGAATGCCTGCACGAAAGCCAAACTATTAAGAAACAACCTATGTTGTTTTAGCTCGAGTCGAGCTAAAACGACATCCCCAAACACGTCGATAGAGAATGCAAACAACGCCAACCAGAAAAAGTAAAGACCAGGTAATCTATACCTCATAACGCTTCCGGTTATCTACTTCAACCGGTGTTTCACGTCGATGCGGCTTCTTCAGTTTTTCAGGGCGGCCATAGTCTTCCCAGACCTTTCTAGCGCCCATGATGTTCGTTGCCCAGGAAGGTATGAACGTCCCAGCATTGTTCGTCTTGTTCGCCATGGCCGACACGTCCAGAATCTTGTTGATGTCGGAATGCCACACAACGTGGGCTTTCCATGTCTGAAGGGCGAGGACCTTCGATTCATCGATCTTCTTGTCCCGAATCAACTGTTTCGCAGCCTCAACGTGGTGCTGCCCGTCGATAATTCGGAACCGACAAGATTGGACCAGAACTTCCCAATCCCAAACCTCAGGCTCAGTTTTGATCTTCGGCATAATGATGATGGTTTGTCTGGAAGTTACATCAAGAGAATTCATCAAGATGTTCTTGTAATGCGCGATGCCGGCTGGTTCCAGAGATCGCACGATAAACCTTGGTTCGGAAGGGTCAAGCAGGTCGATCGACACATCAAGGGGATTGTCACGACCGAAGACATAACACTCTCCACAGCTGTCCCAGTAGTCCTTCAGAGACTTTGCCGCTTCCTCATACTTGATCTCCTTCTCAGAGACAGCCACGTTCATGGTAGGGTTCATGAACGTAAGAGCGCTGCCGGAGGATTTGCTCCTCTTGGATCCAGAGCTGGAAGAGTTCGGGTTTGGACGCTTCGTACCCTGAACGCCTAGACTTCCCTCTGGAGTGCCTAGACCCGACGGAGCATTCCCGGATGGAGCCTGCAACAGTAGATTCCCGGGCCGTTTCATTGGAGCCTTGCCTTTCTTCTTTGCATTCTCGAAATCAGAGAGAGCCTTCCAGATCTGCGCAGTGTAAGGAATGTACGATCTGGCGAAGATTTTCGGGGAAGACTGATTGGGCTGCAATTTCGTGTCGATATGATGAAGTTGATTGGGATCGACCTTCCCGACCATAAAGCTCCGGATGAAGTCGTGGGAGAAACGGACTTCATTAGGGGGAAACACAATAGTGAAGACGAATCCTTCGACCTCCACTGCTTCGAACTTGATCATGAGGAATTCGTCCTCATATGTAACAAGTTCGATGAAGGCATCAAGACACAGGGGCAAAAATGCCCCGTGAGATCCTGATTGTTGATAAAAGAAGAAGTGCGTCTTGTTCATCGGACGAATCGACCAAGACTTGATAGAATGTGGCTTGGGGGTCCACAACCTCCCCATTGCGCGCGTCGAGCTATAGGCCGCAAGCGGATCGTCTGGCGATTCGATTACTACTACTCAAAAAGGAATCCCTCCGGGCTTGCATATTGTAAGTGACCTGTGGATATCAAATTAACAGAGGGCAAATTAGCTCGAGTCGAGCTAAATAGTCACATTAGATGGAAACATAGATATGAAGTGGACTATTACCTCGAGAATGGACTCTTGGCGACCAAAGATCCAAGTCGACTTCGATTTCGAGCTCTCGCAGTGCATTCAAAGCCATCCGAACGATTCTCGCGGTTTGTTTCGTTCTCGGCATCACCGCCATACAAAGAAACGAGAGACACATGTAAGATTGAAGAAGCGAAAAACATCGTCATTAAATTGACGCTCAAATCCGACATGATTTCAATAGGTGGAGAGATCAATTAGCTCGAGTCGAGCTAAATGACCCAAAACCTACTAGTAAGTCCACTAAGGTCGACATATGCATGGCCCTGGACCTAATAGTATGCCCATTTAGCTCGACTCGAGCTAAATGGGCTCACTGCTCTGTAGCAGTTCAAGCCCACTTAGCTTGAGTCGAGCTAAATGGTCACGGCTATGAAACATGGCCTGGCCCATTTAGCTCGACTCGAGCTAAATGGGCTTGATAAGCAATGAAGCAGATGGCAAATGTTTCATAGCCGTGACCATTTAGCTCGACTCGAGCTAAATGGGCTCTACGTGCAATGAAGCAGTCAGCCCATTTAGCTCGACTCGAGCTAAATGGTCCTGGCCTTGATTCAGGCCCGAGACCATTTAGCTCGAGTCGAGCTAAATGGGCTTGACCTGCAATGAAGCGGTCAAGCCCATTTAGCTCGACTCGAGCTAAATGGGTGCGGGCCTGATTGAGGTCAGGCCCATTTAGCTCGAGTCGAGCTAAATGGTCTATCTGCTATATTGCAGGTCAAGCCCATTTAGCTCGAGTTGAGCTAAATGGGCGCGGCCCTGAATTGAGGCCAGGCCCATTTAGCTCGAGTCGAGCTAAATGGGCTGACTGCTTCACTGCAGTAAGCCCATTTAGCTCGAGTCGAGCTAAATGGGCTTGACTGCTTCAGTGCAGTAAGCCCATTTAGCTCGACTCGAGCTAAATGGTCACGGACATTAGCTGAGGTCAGGTCCATTTAGCTCGAGTCGAGCTAAATGGGCTGGGTGTTCTTGGAAATTTAGATGATTAAGTGAAGTTAAATAGGCATCGAGCTAAATGGGCATCGAGCTAAATGGGCATCGAGCTAAATGAGCTGAACGATGAAATTGAGCGCATTTCAGCAGAAAAACACCAATTTCGAAGAGAAGAACACAAATTGGAAGACCCGCATTACTATTCAAGCAACATTCCATAACATTATGCCCTGCAATGTACTGAAAATGCTATGAAAATGCCAACCCAATCCAAAACCTAAAAGTGCAGAATCAGCAACTTACAATGAAGGTGGACAAAAAATGCCCTGATGATGCAACAAAGAGCGCAGAAGAAAAGCGCCGAGAGCGTGCAGCGATTGAAGACTGAGGCGCAAAAGCTGAACACGGAGGAGCAAAAGCACAACACAGAGGCGAGCAGGAGCACAACACGGCGAGCAGGAGCAGGAGCACAACACGGCGAACGCAGCGATGAGGAAAAGCTGAAAAAGCACGGGAAAAGCGCAATGGAAGCAAGCGGAGGGAGGCGCGGCAGCTGAGAAGGAGGCGCGGCAGCTGAGAAGGAGGCGCGACAGCGAGGAAGATGGAGGCGCGAGGAAGAAGGAGCTCTGGCGGGAGGATGGAGGCAGGAAGAAGGAGCTCTGGCGGGAGCAATTCGAGAAGGGGTTCGACCGCGCCCGAGCCGCCCGCCCTGTCAGAGAGACCCCTCCGCCGCTGCGTTCGGTCTTTGCCCGTGCCGCGGCCGCCCGGCCCAAGCCGGTCTGCTTGGCTGCCCGAGCTGCCGGGTTAGCGGTTTTTAAAAAAATTTGTTTTTTTTTTTTTTTTTTTTTTTAATTCAATATGTTTTGTTAGTTTAACATGTTTTGTTATTTAAATATGTTTTGTTAGTTTAATATGTTTTTTTTTAATTCGTTTTTGTTACTTAAATATGTTTTGTTAGTTTAATATGTTTCGTTAGTTAAATATGTTTTGTAAGTTAAATATGTTTTTGTTAGTTAATTTTTGAAGAAGTACACAAGTTTAATTATTTAGACTTGTCAAAATAGGAGGCGTTTGGAGATGTATTTAAAAAAAATTATTGGAAAGGGGTTTTTATATGTGAAGAAGGTAATAAGGATTCAATAAAATTTATGGAATCACCAAAATAATATCTAAGAAATCGGAACTATTTTTCCCGATTTACATTACATTTACTCTATCGACCCGAACTTTGAATAATTTGTAGAAAATATAAAGAATATGAGAAAAAATATTTTTGAATCTTAGGTTAGCTAACCTATAAAATTGATGGTGATATTTAATTTGTGAGAAAGAGGCATCTATATGCTATGAGTTTCTTACAAAAGTTTTAACACATTGGAACTTAAAATAATAAGGGAAAAATAAATAAATTGCGGAGCAAAAAGATTTTTGAACTGTGACTAACTATTAATAACCTTATAAAAATTATGGGGTCATAAAATAAATCATAGGAGTAACCCATCTATGTGTCATTGTTTACGTGGACCTTTTAGAAATTTGAATAAGGGGGTGAATAAGAGAACTGATGGAAAGAAGTTGATTTTAATATCTAAAATAGCTAAATAGGACCATATGAATGTGGTGAAAGTGTAAAAAATATCATAGGGCAAATGGAAGTCTAAAAAATTTCGTGAGAATTCAATAACTCAGCAGAATTTGAAGTAGGGGGCGAGTGCAACTGTAATTATGCGCAAAAAGGGACGAAGAGTGGTTTTTATAACTTTAATTCATAATTCATGTCATATGATAACTTTAATTCATAATTCATGTCATATTCATGTCATATGGTGAAAATATAAGGACCACGAGACATTGGAAGTATTTCTTTTTTTTCAATCATTTTTTATTTCATTACTTTAAAATTATATGTTTATTTTATTTGTTTTTGTTTAATTTATATGTTTTTGTTTTCACGCATTGAATTAAAATAGTTCATTTCTATGGTTAAAGCTTAAATTAATTCGTAAGAAATCAAATTCAAGTGAATAAAGATATTTTTAAATCCTAGAGTAATTATTTTATAAAATGTTAGTTAAATATGTTTAATTGGTGGGAAAGTAAATTAAGATTAAGAAACATAGTTTAGATCTTAAAAAGAAAACTTATAAATATGATGGTGATATTTATAACTTGTATAAAAAACAAATCTACATGCTACGAGTTTTTTATAAAAGTTTTATCACTTTCAAACTATAAATAATAAGTAAAATGTAAATAAATAAAATAGAAGAATAAGATTGTTTTACTTGTATTACTTCATAAGAACCTTAAAAAAATGAAAGTATCCTATAAATAATATATACGGGTAACGATCCTGCATGTTATCATCTACATTAACCTTAAGTTTGTATAAGGATGTGATTATCATTTTTAAAACACCTAAAAGAAACCATATATTTTTAGTGATCGTGTTAGAAATATTATATATATATGCTAGAATGAAAATGAGAATTAAATAATCCGTCAATATTTAAAGTAAGTAAAAACATCTAATGTAGTGGCAAATAGAGAGTGTAAGTGGTTTTTATATTTTGATTGCTTTACTTCTTTCCGCTCCGCAATTACTTCATCCATTGGATCAATTTTGTCTGAAAATAGCGCAACCAATTCTCTCTGCGTGAAGGAAATAATTGAAGAATGCACAGCTACTGTGATGTGAGCAGCGCCGTCATTCTTAGATGTCTTCCGCAGCAAGCTTTTTTTGGGGTCAATCTCATTTTAACAGAATGAGTCTCATTTTGATTGAAATTCAGATATGCATAGTCGATATCCTATACGTAAGCATTGTTTCTTAAAGTTTCAACAATTAGGATCGTATTATTTATATTTTCATTTGTGTCGATCAAAATTCACGAGGAAACATTAAGTAACTACATTGCCTTTTATACCGATTGCTTACATTTCTTGAAAAAAATATGGGGAACGATACTTAACTTCTTTTGAATCTCAATTTTGCATACATAAGTTCGCATAGGCAAACCTAAGTTTCTTAAGATAGTAAGATACAAAATTACAAAAAAGATATTTTTGATTCTAAATATTTAATTTTCATTAGTAAAACGTTAACTGATTTAACCTACATTAAGTAATTTTGTAGGCAATAAGCATATTGTTAGCACGGAATAAAATAAAGTATTTACGCACAATTAAATATGCATTTAATTTATGTATGACGAATGCCCATGATTATTAATCTACATTTCCCCGTTAGGTAGGGAAATATCCTATTGGAACAAAACATTATTAATATTCACATTCAACTGATAGACATTATATATTATTAAAAAATTTAAAATAGAGAAGATTAGTCTATTGATATAATAACTATTATTTAAGTATAAATTAATGTAGTAATATAGTGTATAATAGCATATTCAATAATATTGAATATACCTTATTATAATAATAAATATATTTTCATATAGTAAAATATAGTAAAACAAAACATATTAGTATATTAAACAAAAATTAATCTAAACTCCTTAATCTTTAATAAAAAATTAATACTTAAGTAAAGAATATCTAAATAAAAAATTTATGAAGATTTCACATAAATATTCTGCCAGGGTAAACATGACACATGTAAACAAATAACGAAATTTAAAATTTAATGCACAACCAACACATTTGATTCTCATAGCTTAATATACAAATCTCCTTAAAATGAATGTGCCATTTGCAACCATTTTACAGTAGCAACTATCCAATTGTTTCAATGAAAAAACCAAGCGCGGAGCTAAATCAAGTGAATCAATCCAAAAATGATCGACTGGAAAAATACAGAGGCTACACCAAATTGAACGGAAGAAGAGCTTCGAAGCGATGCAAACAAGCGCAAGAAAGAGAATGAGCCCGAGGATTAGCTAAAGTAGCATGAGCGAGGAGTAGGAGCAGAAGAAAACGGCGGAATAGCGAAAGGACATGTGCGGGGAAAAGTAGAGAGTGCGCCACGAGATAGAATGCGTTGCGAGAGTCCTTAAATAGAGTATAGAATTTAAGCTAACGAGTTTAGGAATTAAGGTTTTAGTTATTGTGTTGTAGGTTTAGGATTAAAGGTTAATTATTTTTGAACTTAAAGAGGAAGGATTGAAAAGTAAACATAGAAGTTAGATATCAACTTTATAAAAGAAAGCGTAAATGCAGATACATTATAAATTTTTGAAGATAACTTTAGAATACTATAGTATATAAAGCATCCTAGCATAAGAATTGAAGTAAAACAGAATATTATTATGTTTGAATATCACACATAAAATACTAAACTTTTAAAAAACATATAGTCACTCAATGTTAACAAGACTGAATTTTAAAGCAATAATATTATACTTTAAATATATTATACTTTAAGTATTATACTTTAAGTAATATACTTAAAATATCATATTGGAAATAACACACTTGAAAAAATACGTAATAAACTTATGATTTCTCAACTTAATCACTGTCTAAATACTTATATGATATTATATCACATAAATATCTTGAATATTACGTTTATAATGGCCATTTGTAGAATATCACATTCAACTTAATTGAATATCATACGTAATACACCACACCTAATTAAATAGAAACTAATCTTATAGGATCACATTTAAATAATTTGAATATAATATTTACTATAACTGTTTCAACGTGTAAAGTATTTATCTTTTAATATTACACGTAATTTGGTAAATACAAATCTTACAATTATACTTCACAACACCTGTCGATTTTAATCAATTAAGCATAACGCTAGGCTTAAAGACTATAAAGTTGTTAAGAGTCACCTTAAGATCATGATTATGAAAAAGCGAATCATGAAAAATTATTTTTAATTTCACGTAATTGGCTTGCAATCATAATACATGCTCCATGCTTGGAGTTCCAATAAAATAGAAGAGCTGTTTTCACTAAAGTGCATTTCATTAATTCATACTCTTTTGCAAAGTTTAGAATAGAAACTAGACTTGATTTGGAGGAAAACCTAAGTGATATTATTCAAAACGGACCTCAGATGAAGAAGATATGGCTATTCAAAGTTATGCTTTCTATTCAAAATGTCGTTTTTTAACATTCGGCGCATTAAGAGATTATTTTGTTCATTTGAGTTTGGGTTATCCATTTTCCTCGCGAATCCAGTTTTTTTGATTACAATTATGTAATTTCTATTTTTAGAAGTATTACAGATTCCTCGGCGACTTAACTTCAAATGATTTTACTGCCCTAAGATGTCATCGTTCCTCCCGAATTTTCGTTAATTATGTTTTCGTTCCCTGCGAAGTTCCCCGTTCCGTGTGAAGCTCCTCGTTCCCCCGAAGTTCCCAACGACGTCGCTTTTACTCTATACCGTTACTGGCCGTATTTGGCGCCCTTTCTATTTTGAGTTCGTGATCTTGTTTGGCGCCATTTCTCTTCCCGCTTGCTCTGGCTCTCTCCTCATTTGCGCACTATGCGCTTTCCGCTCCTTTCCTGCTCCGCTACTGTGCGCTTTCCGCTCCTTCGCTCCTGCTCCGCTGCTGTGCTCTTTCCGCTCCTCTCGTGCTCCGCTCCTGTTGCCCTTCGCCTCACCTCCGCACCTTCGCATCTCCGCCCTTCGTCTCTCATGACACTCGTTTTGCCTAAACTCCCTATTACCATTAGTGCTTCCGGTTTTGCAAATTTTGATTAGGGTTTGGGACTCTTAGTAGCTCTGGAGTTGAAGCGCGTGCTGCTTTTGAGGATGCCCAGGGCCTTCGTTGAAATACCGCAGCTGTCAAGCAAGGCGTGAGGGTAAGTTCGATCTATATCCTCAATGTCAATGTATAACAAGAGATTGTTGTTGATTGGTCATATCTTGCGTTCATCGTGGTGCATTCCTGATGGCAATGTGGATATCGTCGGTATAGTTGTGCACGGAAATCGAGGCAAAGATACTGTTTTACTTGTGCACAGTCCCCAAAAACGATTCTTAGTATTTGCTGCGCACGAATATCGAGGCAGTTTCATATAAGATATGCATGATATATGGACAAGCTCATGAAGTCCTGTACTTCAGAATTCATCCGAAGACCATTTAGCTCGAGTCGAGCTAAATGGGCTTAATATGCTACAGGGCAGTAAGCCCATTTAGCTCGACTCGAGCTAAATGGGCTTAATCTCATAGTAGGCGATAAGCCCATTTAGCTCGAGTCGAGCTAAATGGGCTTAATCTGCTACAGGGCAGTAAGCCCATTTAGCTCGAGTCGAGCTAAGTGGGCTTGTATATAATCAGAGCAATACGCCCATTTAGCTCGAGTCGAGCTAAATGGGCTTAATATGCTACAGGGCAGTAAGCCCATTTAGCTCGACTCGAGCTAAATGGGCTTAATCTGCTACAGGGCAGTAAGCCCATTTAGCTCGAGTCGAGCTAAATGGGCTTAATCTGCTACAGGGCAGTAAGCCCATTTAGCTCGAGTCGAGCTAAGTGGGCTTGTATATAATCAGAGCAATACGCCCATTTAGCTCGAGTTGAGCTAAGTGGGCTTGTATTTAATCAGAGCAATACGCCCATTTAGCTCGAGTCGAGCTAAGTGGGCATACTGCCTTGTAGCAGATCAATCCCATTTAGCTCGACTCGAGCTAAGTGGGCATACTGCCTTGTAACAGATCAAGCCCATTTAGCTCGACTCGAGCTAAATGGGCGTATTGCTCTGATTGAATACAAGCCCATTTAGCTCGACTCGAGCTAAATGGGCTTATCGCTTATTCAAATAAGAAGCCTATTTAGCTCGAGTCGAGCTAAATAGGCGTGCTTATTGAATCACAAGAAGATAGCCCATTTAGCTCGAGTCGAGCTAAATGGGCCGGACCACGTTTAAGGTCCGTGACCATTTAGCTCGACTCGAGCTAAATGGGCCGGACCATGTTTAAGGTCCGTGACCATTTAGCTCGACTCGAGCTAAATGGTCTTGCATCAATCGTAGTCAGACGCCCATTTAGCTCGAGTCGAGCTAAATGGGCTTAAGCTACAACGGAGTGGTATGACCATTTAGCTCGACTCGAGCTAAATGGTCATCCAGCTTTTACTGCGTCGTGGAGAGAGTTGAACAGTTATCTTGAAGACCAGTTAGCTCGAGTCGAGCTAAGTGGTCATTAAGAAAACTGTTCATCATGCTTACCTCGAAGCTGTTGAAGCTTGATGACTATTTAGCTCGACTCGAGCTAAATGGTCATATACTCTCAATGGTAGTAAGCATTTCTGACTGCACGTAGATTTAGCTACCAGCGATTTCTCATGATTGTTTATTTATTGCTGGCATTCAGGTTATCATGGAATTGAGTTAATCCGATGGCGACGGTGATTTTCAGCGTCTTTTTTCGGAGGTACTGGACTTACTTAATTTGCAGAATACAATATTGTTCTGAGTTCATCCATTCGTACTAATTCGTCTATGTTTGTGGTCTTTTAGGACTTGGATGGTCCTTCTGAGCTTGTTCTTCCGGACCATTTAAAAGATTGCCCCGGACTACCCAGAAGTAAATGGGTTACGAAATTTGTGACACTTCTCAACGATAGTGGGGACGTTGTTGGTGAAGGCATTTGTCAGACTCTGGACGCTGAAAGAATGCTTGAGAGTAATGACGAGCCCATATGTGAAGATCAAGTAGTTGTGCAAATCGTGAAGTGCTTGAATTTCGACTTCGTACCTGCTGAGACCATTTATGGGACCAGGAGCTGGAAGCTCAGCCATGCTATGCACGAGGGTTGGTCACTACTTGATCATTTACGAGTTGATCAATTCAACGTCGCTGTTTATGCCCGCGATCATCCAAAGAAGAAGGGGGTGCGACCGTATGATTTGGGAGAACGGAACCAACGATTTGTGAGGACCAAGAGGGAGGAGGAGCTCTTGACGTTAGATTCAGTCAACTTGGTTGCAAGCAAGATTTGCTGCAGCAAGAACTGTTGCCAACCTTTCCCTCGTGAGAAAATTATGGCTCTCCGAAAGCAGATGTACGAGGCGTCGGGTTTTAAATTTAAATCGCATTTCAAGATCGATGTTCATAATCGTTTTCATCAGGCACCGGACGGCACGATGATGGTAACGACTGAAGGCATTGACGTTTGCGTGTGTATATGGCAACATATAAGTGGAGTTCCGATTTCAACATTCTACAGGAGGAAGGCAGAAGCTGCAGCTGGACTACGTGCTCGCCACCATGGCAATGTTGGTCAGAAGAAACCACGATTGCATGTAAAGCAAGTTGTAGCTACTGTGAAGACATTCATTAACAATGCTGTTGATTATATGCCTCACAAGAAAAAGATGTTGACATATGGTGAGAAGGTTGTATCTCGGTCCTTGCCGTCATCCTTCAGATGGAAGGATGCCATACCGGGGATCAATGACATCAATGAGAGGTTGGTCTTGAAGTCTATTTCTCAGAGCACACTGAGCAGGATTAGGAGGTCAAAATTTTCAGAGTATTCAAAGAAGGCGCCTGGGGACAATCTTGCTCGTTGCTCAACTTGTGACAGGATGGAGACAATGATCAAGTCTATGGTACCTGATTCATGTGAAGAGACTATGTGGATCAAGAAGCTAGAGGAGCATTTGCATCATCAAGAAACGCATCGTGAGTATTATTATTCAAATCGTTCTCTTTCTATTCAGCGGCCGAGAGATGTCCTTTGTATAATACATGACAAAATGGATCATGCGAAGACTGCCTGCCCTGTACTTTCACATAAAACAAAGGCAAATGATGCATTGATGAATCTTCCAATTGCCGTGACTGGCATGATTGCTCACGGGCATAGCGATGTCCGGTATGCTCATTATGGGCTCGATATTTATCCAAGTGATTGCAATCACACTGTTGGATCAATATTAAAGCTTTTACGAGATCTAGAAGGTGTTCCGATCTCGTATTCGAAGTCATTATTCGCAAATTCGGGGTCACGCTTTGAAGTCGTATTGTTTGGAAAAGAAGGGTGTTTAAACTCTCTTCTACCTGAAAGTGAAGTTTCTGGGGTGGCGGACCCTCTACCTCCTGTCTTGCATGTGCAATTGGACAACGCAGCCTTCGACAACAAGAATAGATTTATGTTTTGCTTTTGGTCTCTTCTGGTACACATGGGTGTGTTCCGTGAAGTATATGTCAATTTCTTGTTAGTTGGACATACCCACGAAGACATTGACGCCCTCTTTGGACGTTGGAGCATGAATCTCAAAGAGAATGACTTTCTCACACTTCCTCAGTTGATGAAGTCATTCATGGACGCGAGTCTTTGCCCGTCCATTCCTCATTTGATAGAGGAAATACCGACTTCAAGGGTTATATCAAAGACTACATTGGTTCCAGAGATGAAATTTTAGTTGGGCATTCGGAGGGTCAGCGATTCAAGTTTTACAAGCATGACAATGGATGGCCCATGATGCAAAGATAAGATGTTATGCACGATACAAGGAGTGGTTACCTTCTACTAATGGAGGTATAAAATTGTGGAAAGAGGACCGAAGTACGGGGAAACCAATGTTACCTACAGGTGACATGAAACCTTTGGCGCCCATTCCCATGAAGAACCGTGATGACATTGTAAAAGGCATTGGAGGGTTTATTAAGATGTGGGAGACTTCAAGTGCGGAGGACATATCTGGGGAATTTGTTCGGCGTCATGAATTTGTTATTCGCTATTGGCGAGCTGTGAAGCTTGCGTTGGTTGAGCCTATAGAAGTGTCTTCATTTTTGAAGAACGGGTGTTGGCCTTTAACTCGAGTATCTGCGACACGAGAATTCTTAAATACTGGCGAATTGCGAGAGGAATATGGGCGTGATCCGCACTTTATCGGACGGTTGTGTGATAGACCAAGGGAGTCGTTTCGGGTTGGTCGAGATGTTTTTGCTGGATATTTTGTAGCTCTACGTCCAGCTGATGGGGATGCTCGTCCTTTCTGGATTGCTAGGGCTCTAACTGATTTCGATGTTGATCACAACTATCCAGGCTGTATTCAAATGCAATATTTTCAACCCGCATCGAAAAATAGTGTTGTTCAGGAAACCTATGCTGGTTGGGATACGAAGAAGACATTCAAATGGAAAGTTGAAGACACTCACATTCTGGAATGGCTTCATGCTGATGCTATTTTTACGTCATGGAAATCAAGTGCAAAACTTGGCTCTCGGCGTCCCATTATTTCATTATCGGAGCGTCAAATCGACATCATCAAACAAAGTATTGAGTGGTTCGACGGTGGAGAGGAGTAGCCTGACATCCCTACTTTATTTGGGCATGCCAATTTAGCTCTAGTCGAGCTAAATGACCTTAGTGCAATTTGAGCTGTCAATTTATCGTGTCGTGGCTTTTTGCCAATAGATTCATCTTAGAAATGCACGTACTAGAAGTCCTACCTCTCATCCGTAGTCAAGTATTGGTACAGTTGTTATGCCTTAAAGTTAACAATTCAAGTGTTTGTAAATTTTCGGACTTGGTCGTCGATTCCCAGTTTAATTGAGTTTATCGTTTTATTGTGCTCTTTTAGCTTTTTGCTGTCAGGATGCATTTTGCTTTTGCTATTTTCATCATCTTTTGTATTCAGTTTAGCTCTACCACATGCGCGTTTAGCTCTACATCACGCTCGTTTTGCTCTAAAACACGCACGTTTAGCTCGATATATATGTTGGAATTTAGGTCGATTGGTTTTTGAGAGTTTGAATATTCCCATTATAACGAATTACGTGTTAATATCTTATAAATATAGTACTTTGAAAAATAACTAACAATAAACAAATTATTGAATACACATTGAAATAAGGGATTATTGATATAACAATTTATTAAACATATTAATATAACTATATATATATATATATAACTATATATATATATATATAACTATATATATATATATATATATATATATATATTTTAAGGAACTAATAAGCTAATAAATATATGATCTTAAGAATCTGGTATTTGAAAATAGTAGGTCAATAAATCAATTATTTGTAAAGTTCAATTAAGAGTTTTATTGACTTTAATAGACTAATTAATCGGTTATCCAATAAATATAGTATTTTATAGATATGTTATTTAGGTATAAGAAATTAATAAATACTCTCTTTCATAGTAGATTATTTGAGAGAAGGTTAGGAATAGATTATTACCACATATGAAATACACTTGTTTTTTGAGAACGAGCTCATATTGCATAAAGTTATTCTTGAATATAATAGTTTATATATAGATAATTAAAAAATATAATATGATATTTTTTAATTTTTGATACTTCTATAAGTAGTGTCTTTGACAAAATTAGTTAATAATTGAATTATTAATCTGAACATTATTTTAGAATTCAAAATTTGAGGATAAGAGATTCATAAATATAATTAAGTAGGACAGTGAGTGTTAGCACAAATGCAAATTTGGATTTTTTCGATGTCGAATATAGGTTAATGATATTAAGTGCTCTGAAACTATAAAATCATGCTATTGCCTAGAGGGTTTCAATAAAATTCATAACTTAGAAGCTATAAATATTGCCTATTATGTAGAATTTTACCAGCTATATAAATTAAAAAAGACATATTTTAGATAGTATAATGACTATGATTAAATTCTAAAAATATGAAAACATGTATTAGTGTACATTGTTGGCTACATTGTTATTTACATTGTACAACGTTCATTTCTGTACATTTATTCTCATTGCATGTTCATTTAAAACCATTTTTGTTCTTTAGTATGCGTTTAAATATATTTATAAAGTAGTAGAATAAATTATTAATGAAAAGTCACGTTCAAAACATAAATACGTCGATGAAGTTCATCACTCTCTAAGGTTGTTCAAACGACCATTTGTTCTCAGGCCAATCTTTTAGCCTTTGTGGTGTTTTGCGCTCGAAGGAACGTAATATAAGACTACCAACAGGGCCTATAAACTTCTTGTGCTTTTCAAGAAACTCCATACCATTGCTACAGAATTTGAAGAGAATTAGCACCCACTCTACATCAAGCCAATTCGTCGCTGTAGGCAGCTCTGCGTCTAAAGCGCTGAACATTCTACGTTCTGAAGGCATTGCTAACGATGGAAGGCTCACAATGAGGTTGAGTCTTTTCTACTTTGCAAGCGGCATTCAAAATCAGGTGGAATGGACAATAGAGTGTTGAGTACATGAGTGTTGAGTGAAGGGGCAATAATGAGTTATCAGTCACGATATATTATCGAGTACTCTAAGATAGTCTTATAGCAAAGCTTATTCATTTAAAAGTATAGTTTCTACAAATAATTTCAAAAATATAATTTCAATAAACGTAAATTATTTTTACAATCCTTAATTTGAAGTATGAACATATTTTTAAAAAGAAATGTCCAAGATTAACTACAATACTTAAAATAAATATAAATTATACTATATTGCGTGGAATACATCATAATAGGGCGTAAAGAGTTGCATATGTTTATGACTCATTATAATACAACGAAAGCAATATAATTATGATGAAATAAACTCGATTCGGTTAAAACACGTAATTTTTTATAATGGTATTCTTCACTGATTTTGAGAAAATTAATGTGGGTTTGACTTGGGTCGAGGTAATTGTACCCACACAGTACATTTGGCTCAACTCAAGCTCAATTTTCATCAATTTGATAATCTGAATATTCCCATTATAATGAATTACGTGTTTTAAGCTTTTGTTTAAGCTTAAGAAGGTCCTGTACTAAAAAAATTCATTTCTTTAATTGGTTTTCATAAATCTTATTCTTATGATTTCACAAGTTCATTTAATTTAAGACATAAGCATAGAATAGGTTCAATTTTCTCACACATAGACTTTCTTAAATATTCAGATGTTTATTTAGTTATTTAATCCTCAAGAATGAAAGTTTAAATCTAATATAACGTCACAAAATAAGTAATACTAACGATAAGAATAAAATGACTGCCCTGCTTTCTCCAACATGGACGCAGTGAAATTGAACTCTTCGTGAAGATGCGAAGTACCAACGGCTAAACGGTAAGACCCCGTGCACCTTTACTATAGCTTTGCAGTGACAACCTTGATTGAATGTGTAAGATAGGTGGGAGTTGGTGACGTGCAACGTCACCTCCAATCTTGGAATATCACGCTTTCGTCTAAGGATGTCTAAGTGCCGAAACAGAGGCGGAACACTGCATGTTGGTTAGTTTATCTGGGGCGGATGCCTTTAAGGAAGGTGCGCTTGGATGGAAACATCTCAGGCTAATCAGGCTATATGCTGAAATCTCCATTTCTTGGACGATCAGCAGGGATTCAATTAAAAATAGTTACTGAAATTTGCAGAATAGAATTTGAACTTTAAAGATCAATGGATGTATAGATTGTATTTGATAAATGCATATTTCAAACGAAAAGATGTCCATATTTGCAACTGATTTTGAACATTTCAATACAACATCCAATTGTAAGGTTAAGCATCCACAAATGAAATTAAAACGTTCAAATGTAATCTTATTTTGGTAAGCTTTATGTTAAAGAAAATTAAATGACATATATACCATTGAGCATCTATACAATGAAATTAAGCTTAAATATAAAATTTTATGTATATTAAAACTTCTTTTATTAAATATTCCAAAGTGTATTTAACAAGATTTACAAACTTACTTATGAAATAGTATAAATTTTTCATCGTTGATAACCTTGAAGATTTCATTTAAAATTTAAAGTTAAAATATTTGATTTCATCAGTACAGTTTATAGCTCAATCAATTTGATACTCTACATAATATACTAAGATTATATTTACATTTTACAATTTGAAAGATATATATTTTATTTATAGATAAATAGTATATAATATAATATGTAATAAATATCATTTACTATATTAAATTATATATAATTATCAAATCTATGACGTATATACGAAGAAGTAAACAAAATCTAATAAAAATTATGTTGACTCGTACAATTTTTAACGGGATATTGCATATGATAGAATTAATTTGAAATATATAATAATCAACATTCAATTACAAGTTGTTAGCAAGTGCATACACACAAAAACGTTAGTAGTATCAAACTTATAGATAAGATAATAGCTTAATACTTTATAAGACTTATGCATCATTTAATTAAATATGGAGTTTGGGCTTATTATGGACGTTAAAACATGGAGAGATCCCTCCATCCATAACCTTAAAATATACGTATTTGAAGAGTATCTTCATGGAATCTATATTATAGAAATCATTTTGCAACTATTGTTCTTAATTGTAGATCGTGGACTGTCCATATTTAATTAAATATGTCATACTTCACCTTAAGGTAAATATAGCATAGAATTTATTGTATACGAACTTTATTAAGAAAGAAAGCTTTGAGCTTAAGAATACTCGATTCACAAAAATATGAAATTGAAAGTTGTATCCATTGTATTGCTTCCAAGTAATTATACTAAAATTTTATTGTGTCATTTAGTATTTGCTAACATAGTATTCCTCACCGTAGGTGTATATAGATTAACATTTTTTTGACCAATTACAATTATCACAAACCTATAATGAAAACCCTAAACCCTAAACCCTATAACCCCCATCCCGCCAATTTTCAAATGGCGGCCCGTTTCTTCCCGCCCATTATTAACTGTTGACACTTCATCTGTCGAGACTTCAGTTCCCGCCAATTTTCTAAAAGTCAATTCCCTCCCATTTCCTATTTCTGGGTTAGCGCGAAAACAGCATTGCGCTACGCAATGACCTTCGAAATCCAGGACGGAACGATTCTTTTTTCAATCTCTCTGTTTGCTGAACTCCCTTGACGTATTTGAGTTCTCCGCGCTTCCTTCAACTCGCCCTCTACCTTCGCGTACGTGTTTCCCGATTGCATTTATGCATGATTGTTTGTAGTTCAATTCGCTTTGCACAGCTTCTCGCATTGTTAGATTCATTATTCTTCATAGTTTTCTCCTTATCTTCGGTAGTAGTAGTTGATAATTTCAATTCAATGGTTGTATTCTAATGGCTTGTATTTCAGCATGGTGCATTCGGAGTCGTTGTTGTTGACATATTATTTTGATATGACGATTACGTTGGTACGCGAGTATATTTTGATTCCTGCGTGTGACGATAGAATGGGAGAGCGCTGGTTGTAACGGAATTTTGAATTGTATTCACATCCCGTGAAATCCGCCGGAAGTTTCGGGACTAGTATGGTACTTTGCCATGCAGTTTAGCTCGACTCGAGCTAAACTGAATAGATGTATACATCAGCAGTTTAGCTCTAGTCGAGCTAAACTATATGTGTGCAAATATCTGCAGTTTAGCTCGAGTCGAGCTAAACTGTCTTGCATGCATGTTTTTGCAGTTTAGCTCGAGTCGAGCTAAACTGTCTTGCATGCATGTTTTTGCAGTTTAGCTCGAGTCGAGCTAAACTGTATGCGTCCATGTTCCTGCAGTTTAGCTCGACTCGAGCTAAATTGCAGGAACATGCATGCAAGACAGTTTAGCTCGACTCGAGCTAAACTGCAGAGGGAATGAGTTATGCAGTTTAGCTCGACTCGAGCTAAACTGCAGAAGGAATGAGTTATGCAGTTTAGCTCGACTCGAGCTAAACTGCAGGAACGTGCCCGCTTACAGTTTAGCTCGAGTCGAGCTAAACCGTAGCATTTATCTCGTGAAATTGTTTAGCTGGTGTTGAGCTAATCAATAGCGCGGGACAGTATTCTCCCTTCTGCTCGAGTTAGGCTTCACTGCTAGGGGTTTAGGTTAATCAGTTTAAATCGGGTCGAGTTAAACTGATTGATCGAATACATAATGCAGTTTAGCTCGACTTGAGCTAAACTGTAGAATGTATTTCTTTAGTAAGTTTAGCTCGAGTCGAGCTAAACTGCACTTGTTCGTTTCTCATACAGTCTTGGAGTTGTGACCATGTTTTTTTCTAATTAATATCTAACCTTGTGAGGCCATATTGCAGGATGGATTTCTCTTCAGACGATGACACTTTTGGCGATGCACCTATGAATCTTGGTTTACTTGCTGCTCAAGTTGTTTCTCCACGGCTGTAGACATGGAGGACTGTTGCAATGCTTGATTCCGATGGACTCAAAAGCGCTGAGGGTTTACTTCGAAACCTACGATCTGGCGCTGTACCGGATTGTAACGGCCTACTCGGTGATTCCCGTGTTGTGGTGCAAGTTTCAACTTTGTTTGTTGAGGTCGAGGATCCAGACGACTGGATATACTCCTTCAAGTCCTGGCCCATCCAACAAGTCCTCCTAGACGGTGTTACTCTTTTTGACCATAGTCAGCAAGATGTTTACAACAGATGGGTCCGGGAACGTAGTCGGCGGCAGGGGTCATCTCGAACTCGATCGTATGATAATTCTTCAAGGAATGAGTCTACCCCAGTTTCGCGCAAAACACAGTTTCTGATGACAGCGGAGTCAATCAATGCGGTCGCATGTAATACCTGCTGTAAGCACAACTGTGTTCAACTATACCCAAGGGAGAAGATTTAGGTTCTCAGGTGTCGCATGTACGACAAGACAACTGTGCAGTTCAAGAATCACGTCAAACTTGATGTCCATAGGGAGTTTCACAGAAACGCTGAAAGGCGAAATGTAGTCACTTTAGAGGGTATTGATGTTTGTCCGATTGCGTGTATGAAGATTATGGGCGTGAGCAACGGTACGTTTTATCGCAACGCCCAGAGTGCAGCTGATGGGCATGAGGCCGAGTTACACGGGAACACGGGCTTGCGAAAGCCTAGGAGGCATACGATTGTTGCTTCTGCCGTCTTAGGGGCAATACTTGATAGACATGCCGATCACATGCCTTACAAGTCCCGGAGCCTTCCATCAGGGGAGAAGGTCGTTGCCAAGGTACTTCCTTCAAGTTTTAAGTGGAAGGACCAATATTCTCTTCTTGATCATCATCTTGAAGAGTGTGGGCTCCCTCCGGTGTCAACTTCAAACCTTAGTAAGATTCGCCGCCTCAGCTATCCAGAATACTATGCCAAGAGATCGGGGGACAATTTCGCGCGTTGTTCCAAGTGTGATGAGTTACAATCACTGATGAAGCTCACTCTTCTCGGGACAATATCATCGCTTATATGGTCGAGGAAGTTGAATGTGCACTTAGATTTCGCATATGCGCACAGGGACTTAGTACTTAAACTTGGTATTGACATATATATTACATTGATATTTAGTATATAGAGTATTATATATTTTTACTATTTACTATCCATATTCAATATCTTTATTTTGTATAAGAAGATTGTTTAAGTTGACTCCATCATTATTATCATTTGAAAGAAAATTATTTTTTGTTGGTATGTTAAACTTGACATGTTCCGTATCAAATATATGTATGGTTGGAAACGTTTTTTAAGATAAACATATTTATTAAGATGCAAGAGGTCTCATATCATCTCCAAATATAATGGAAATTAGTAAATTCCGAGTACATATGCATACGGTGAAACCCCTCTAAATGTTGGATTTTGCTTCATCCGTTGTCTTGTTTTAATTTGGGAGATAAAAATGTTCCAAATATAACGAATATGGGGTTGGTTGTATCATTTGACAACCAATCTTCTGTTTGTGCACAAAACCTTGTGCTTCATCTTGGAACAACCTGCGGAATCCAAAAAAAACTTGAAATGTTGTGCCTTCATATGACCAGAAAGTGCTTCCCCTCCATCCCTAATAAACCCATCAATAAATCCTTTAAAATCCGGCACCTCTTCAACAAGGTGGGGGATGGCTGGAATAGATTCGACGTCCATGAATGATTTCATGAGTAACGGTATAGTGGGGAAATTGCCTTTCCTCAACAACATGCTCCCAAACATTGCATCGATGTCATCATGGGTATGCCCAACCAACATGAAATTGACGCATATTTCCCGGAAGATCTTCTTTGCAACAAGGAGAGACCAAAAACAGAATACATATCTATTCTTGTTGTCACCTGCAACATTGTCCATCTGAACATTGAGAATTGGCAGAAGAGGAATCACTCGAAGTAGAAAAGCTGGTGCTGGACGGAGTGAATATATGCAAGTCTTCGCACCCTGGAGAACAACATCAAAGATAGGTGCCGACTTGGACCCAACAAAAAGCTACCGCTAAGATACTTTGGTGGCAACTCTATATCTCGGAGCAGCTTAGCAAAAGAGCCCACCATATAATTTGAATTGTGTGCGAAAATATCTAGACCGTAATGAGCGTAGCGTACATCTCTGTGGCCATGAGCCATCATTCCTGGGACGAATACTGGTAGCTTCATCAGACCATCGAGCTCCTTACTCTTGTGAGAAAAGACAGGGGAAGCCGTCTTCGCATAATCCATTTTGTCATGCATAATGGTCAAACACTCATGGGGGTAGGTCTTTGACCTATATCGATTTGCATAAAATAACTCCCGATGAGCACGGGCTGCAGCCAAGTGTACCTCGAGCTTCTTTGCCCAAAGTACTGCTTGTTGCGACCCAGAAATAGAGCCACGATTAAGTGTGTGCAACCGATCACATTTGGAGCATCGAGTGAAGTTATCCCCGGGTTTACTGGCATCAAATTCAGGAAAGTGTAACTTCCGAATTCTACTAAGAGAAGATGGCGAGACCATCTTCAAACCGAAGCCTTCATTTGCGGCGTTGATCTCCGCAATGGCACTCTTCCATTTCCACGTAGCGGGAAGAATCATCGATACAACCTTCTCTCCAGATTTCAATGTCCTTGATCGGTGGGGCATGTGCTACGCAGATTTCTCCAGGATGCAACGCAGGGTTGCAGTTGCATGAGACGTGTGCTTACGCGGCTTAAGCAAAGATGAATTTCGATGGGGATGCGCCATGACGCCAGCGGCCACGTACGTCTAAAACCGATGGTAGGTTGCCTCGGACACTCCAACAATATGTCTCCACGCAGGCAAGCAAGCATCGATTCCCTCAACCGTGACCACCCTCTTCCCGTCAAAATTCTGATGAACTTGCCTGTGAACGTCAAGCTTCATGTGAAACCTGAATTGGTAGGTCGTTCTACTATACATCCGCTCTCGGAAACATCAGATTTTCTGCCGCGGGAAGGGCTGAACGCGGTTCCTGGTGCAACAAACTTTGCTTGAGACAGAATGGATAGACTCCTAAGTTAATAATCCTTTGGAGTTGACGGATGTTTCACGAGGCGGGTTACGAGCTGTATTGTTGTAACGTCCGCTACAAGATGACTGAGGTCTAGCAAAAAGTGCAGCACGAGAGTCATGATCGTGTCTTTTCTTACGGTCTCTAAGATTAGCCCCATTATAGAAGACTTTATCGAGCGGCCTGGCCCTGATTGAGTATCTCCACTCATCTGGCACCACTGTGGCATCAAGGGTCTTCGAGATCTGAACTGCGACTCGGGAATGCCCAAGTGGACCATTGCTTCCGAGGACGAGATCGTAACTGATGTTGTGACATAGGCCCTCCGCTACAGGCCGACCGTAGTCACCGTGAAGGGTATTGAACTTAGTAGTCCAAAGACGCCGGGGGATACCTTGACAGTTTGGAACGTTTTCCAGCTCCTCCGGTTGCACCACAACATCCTCATCTGAGGAGTAATCACCAAGCATTTGAACATCTTGAGCAGCCATGGTTGAGACTGAAAAATCATCACAAACAATAGCTTAGAAACAAAAGAATCGGTTGCGGTTCAACTCGAATCGAGTTGAATACTGTAATGACTGAAGCTCCCCAGTTTTATATATCCCCTAATTTGGTCCTGGAATCAGAAATAAAAGGAAATCATTATGAAAAAGAAAAGATGTATGAATAGATTCAACTCGACTCGAGTTGAAATTCCTGGAATAGTAATTCAACGATATTCAAAAGTGTCATTATCGTAGAATCTGGTACTCAAGATACTTAGGGCGTTTTATGTTGCACGAGCGTCTCTATGAGTTAAGAAGAACCCATAAATTGACACCAATCAAAAACATATAAATGCGGTATATTGTATACGAGTTATTTACACTTAACATTGTCCTTAAGTTGCTTCTAGGTCGAAAATATATTTTTGAATTTAACTCGAGTCGAGTTGAATATCCACAAATATTTAAGGCGACTTCATTGCACAGTTGAGTATATCTCTACTTATGTGAGATTTCTAATTTAACTCGAATCCAGTTAAATATTACTGGGATGATCAAATATCACGTGGCGCAGCCGGAAATCCGCTCCGTATATTTTAACTCGACTCGAGTTGAATACTGGATTTCGGAGAGAGATATCTTCTTACGGATAAACCAGAGGACTCGATGATGTCCAATTCAACTCGAGTCGAGTTGAATATTATCACCCAGGGATAGAGCATTCTTGATTTTGTGAATAATAATGATACTTAACGAGTATATCTCCAATTATGCGATAATTCATATTTAACTCGATTCGAGTTAAATATTATTGGGCTGATTACAATATCAAATGTTCCTCACAAATATCGACACCGTGAATTTCAACTCGACTCGAGTTAAAGTTCCACCTTTATACACGGAACATCTTCTTCTGAATAATCCAACTGAAACTAGAGGATTATATATTTCAACTCGACTCGAGTTGAATGTCAACACCCATGGATATATCATTCCTAATTCTGATACCATGTCTGATACTTGACGAGATACAATTTAACTCAACTCGAGTTGAAATTGTACAGTTGAAAGTTTACATGTATACTACGAAGATAGAATTTCAACTCGACTCGAGTTGAATTCGTTCACTAAGGAACATAATGCTTAAACATTCTCACGGAAATATTGGCGGTATTTACGGACCTCAAAACCAACTAACACTTGATATTATACAGTGACGTATAAGATGCAGCGTGGACCACCTCTACTGAATGAGCACATATTCCAGGACATCATCCCCACAGACACAAAAAAGTTATCCAAGACCCCTGGATAATGTGCACGCTATTAATACTGAGTCATGAAACACTGAGGAATTGTGCCTTGAACTCAATTTGTGAACCACGCTCACCTGTGATTTGCAAATTTCGAAAGAAAAAGTAGGGCTCGCAACTGAAGAAACCACGCACAACAATCAGTAGCTAATACAGAAGTCGAAAAATAAATGATAGGCAACTGCCATAACTTGAAACAAAATCAAACTAATCTATCATGCGCCTTTTCCACAACACTAAAAGCTGTAAATGAAAAACTACATCAGACGTAGCCAGCACCAACTCAAACTCCTTCTACACAAACACGCAACCTTAAACACGCACACCGGAACAGAATATCAAACTAAGCGCACCTAGGAAGCAGAGACAAGAGTGAGAGAAAATGAAAGAAAAGGTTGAGAGACTGACTAGCCCGATCCCAGCCCGACCTCAACGGGTACAACGTGAGAGTATCTTCAACGCTCGATATCGTGCAAAAAGCCGACGCATTTTGTCACAACATGAACTTTGTCCTCATTAGGCTCCAAAATAGGATTTGACTTTTTAAAACGGGATTTTGAAAATATTAGGCGGCAAAGATGTTTCAGCGGGAAACTGATTTTGGAGGGAAACCCATTCCAAAATATGGATTTTTCATATTTTACAAACAATTGTGTCTTCAATTCTTCTCCATAAAATTAAATATTTCATACATAACTATGACTTGTGGAAAAAAATTACAAATTCGTATCCATATGTTTATTGAATAAAATATAATAATTACAAAACTAGAGTAAGTAGAGTAATTGAGAACAATCCATTGACAAATCTTTACTTAATTAGGCACAATCAATAGAATCAAATATGTGGTACACTACTTATAAAAAATACCTTTATAAAACATAGAATACTTATAGAATAAAAATAGCACAAATAAATGGGCATATGAATAAATAGATATATATATATATATATATATATACATATTATGTTAAATACATAATATTACATATCAAGTATAATTGTTGTTGATATAAATTTGATAACAAATTAAGCATTTATTGTGCTAAACTAACATAGAATGAAAAAAGCGCAATTACATGCACATAAGAGTACAAATATATATAGGAATATATATATATATATATATATATATATATTTCTATATATATACGAGTATAGATGTTAAATACATTATATCTTTACTCGGTTATTATTGTTTATAACATAAATTTGAATACATTTTAAGCATTTATTGTGCTATCTTAATATGGAATGGAAAAAGCGCAATTATTTGCCCATGAGAGTACAAATAAATATAGAAATATAGGATTATATAAATAAATAAATATACATATATAGAGATATATATAAAAGTAAAATTGTATATAAATACATAGATAAGTACGTATATATATATACATAGATACTGGTACAGAAGTTAACTTCATAGAATCTTAATTCAATTATATTTGATATTAACATAAATTTGATTATATATTGAGCATTTATTGTGCTATCTTATTATAGAATAAGGAAAGCGCAACTATATGCGCATACGAGTTCAAATAAATAAAGATAAATAAATAAATATACGTATACAGAGATATATATATGGTTTGTTGCCAGTAATTCACTTCTATAACATAATATTGTTGGACGATTTGTTGGTATGTATGATGTATGGCTATGGTATCAATGATGTACGGCGATGATATATGTGATGTATGGCGATGATATGTGTGATGTATAGCCATGATATGTGTGATGCATTTCTATAGTATACATGATGTTTCTCAAAGATATCTTCTATCTCTATACTCTCACTCTCTTTTTTATATTGTCCAATACGTTCTCTCAAACCTTCCTACTTGCTTATGTATCTATCGAATAATATTATTAATATGTAGCCAATAATATTATTAATAAAATTTCATGTTGTAATAATATTAATATAATACTCATAATTTAATGATGATTTAATGTAATAGGAATAATATAGTAGTTATAGTAATAGTACAATACAAGCCAAATAAAATTTGCAAAAAAGTTATTCGAATTATAGTACCTAGGTCCAAGGGTTTAGAACAAAAATTTGGTATCAATAGAGCAAACAAGTGATATTATAGACAGTGGTGGACGTAATATTAGAGTAATTTTTCATCTTCAAGTAATCGATCGATGTAATTGATGTTCTCCATCGTGGGAGGCCATGTCTACAGGTATCCATTTTAGCAATGGTGTCTTTACTAGTATATATATTGTCACGGACATAGATTAGAAACTTTTAGAAGATGGAGAAGAATCTCGGAGCGTCACATAAGGCGCTCGAGAAGTCTCGGAAGTCGTTTGAGAAGTAATAGAAGAAGCTTCCTATCTGGTAGTATATATAGGAGGCAACATAAATAAATAAAAAGCAGCAAGAAAATAAACATGCACACATAAAAATAATAAGCTTGATAATCTATAAATAGTTGGTAGATAGGAAATACGTTTTTAGCTTCAAAAGCATAAAAACATAAAATGTCAACAAAGCAAAAATAACAAACCAAAAAAAAAAAAAAAACAAAAAACCAACAACAAAATAAACACGCACGGATAAAAATAATGAGCATGACAACATCTTAGAAATTGGTAGAGGGGATAATTTTTTAGCTTCCTTCTCGAGTCAACGATGACCTTATTGGTTTAGAGAACGTTAACTAATGGGTAGTGGGATATGAGGATTATCAAAGTTGAATTAGTGCTTGGGTGTTGACAATTAAATAATGTATTTTTTTTCTTGTTTGTATCTTATTGCAATATATAACTATACACAACTTTTTAGTAACTTAAACATGGTATTTCCGGTGACACGTTTTATCTAATACTAGACGTACTATTGTAAAGTGTTGTGGAGCCTAAAATTTTACGATACAATACATATAGTGTTAGAATAGGCATTTACTAAACTATTCTTCTTTTCAAAAAAATTAACTAGAAAAAATAGTTAGAAATAAATGAAAAATAGTATGGAATTTAGTGTAGTGTAGAGACGGGCAGACATGAAAAGGGCAAGAAATTGCTGCCCCGAACAATATACGGCGGGGGCAGCGTGTAAAAAGGCCCAGGTAGGCGGGGCAGTGCAAAAGGCGGCCCGGGCAAGATTATGGGGAGCCCGCTCGAATTATGGCCGGGAATGTAGAGTGGAGAGGCTAGGGTTTGGCCCCCATTGTATTCCTCGTCTTCCCCGCTTTCTGCGCTCCGCTTGCTAAATTTGGCTGTCGGATTCTCGCATTCTTGCATTAGCTGGTGTTTTCTTGGATTCTCGCTATCGCTACGTTGTGGCCTCGAGAGTCGCTTGCTCTTAGCCTCGAAAGTAGCTATCTCCTGGCCTTGAAGGTCGTGTTCGTTCATGTTTATATAGTCTCTTTTGTATCTACTTGCTCTTTTTGCTCTGCTTCTTACTTCTTGCTCTGCTCCCAAATGCTTTTCGCTTCTCTTAGCTCTACGCCTCCACCCTGTTAGCTTAGAGTTTGCTTTTCGAGATATTCGCGGCATCAAGTGGGTGGCTCGTTTGACGGCGCTTTTGCAGCTTTGGCAGCGCTCACCAAAGTTCCCCGACTTCACAACCTTCTCTGTAAGTTAACCGACACAGTTTGTAATTGGTTTGCAATTTTAGTCTGTAGGGTTTGAAATTTTTGGTCATTTTTGTCAGTTTTCCAGACTTCGGGAGTTGAATTTTACTAGCTTTGAGGATCCTTGAAATTCAAGGGACTAAATTGGAAAAGATGAGGAGAAAGTTTGAGTGTAGATGTCTGATTTAGGAAAGGAGAGGAAACTGGCCGTATTGGAGCTGGTTCATAAAATTTCTGAGCCCTAATTTTTAAGAGCAGATCTGGAACTTGAATGTTGAATCAAAAAGGGTGGATGTTTTTGAGGTGTTTAGGGTAGATTCGAGGCAGTTCACAAACCCGTTGAATTGCCAATTGGTGAGAGTTGTCAATGAGGTTTTACTCAATGATTTTAGATAATTAGAATGCTTATGTTCACTTCCAGTTCATCGGTTTGGGAATCAATTGCAATTGAATTGGTCTACTATGTGATTCTTGCATACTTGAATTTGCGTTAGTGTTGAGAATTTGGTTTTGAATTAGTCATTGTAAATTTTCTTGTTCTAATCATTCATTGTTTACAATCATTCATTGTTTGCTTCAGGATTAGGACAAAGCCGAGGCTTGTCCGATTAATTTAGCAGGGAAGCAGACATCAGAATAGGTAAGAATTCATTACTTAAATTTCGCTCAATGTGACTAAGTTGTAGCTGAATAGTTTGGCATTGGATTTCCGTGTTCGCATGTTCTTCAAAATACTACTTTTGTACATACTTAGCGTAGAGAACAGTTCAGATCGATTGAACCGTAGCCGAGTTGTGTTGATGTTCGAAAGATTCAATAAAGATCAGCAGTTGAACTCGACCGGAGTTGAATTGGAAACACATTTTATTACCTATGCATACCACCGCCATTATAGACTTCAGTCAAATTCAACTCGGGCCGAGTTGAATTCTCCATTCAATCTGAGAGTTGAAACGCGAGTTCACAGACCAGAGAGAATTCAACTCAACCCGAGTTGAATCTCTGACCTAGAATCCTCTTAACAGTCAATGATAAATTAGGCTTGAACACTTCAACTCGATTCGAGTTGAATCAAGAAAAAACAAGATATAAGGGTGGTGCTATGCTTCCGCTATGCTATTCACTCGCCGCAGCCCGAGCAATTTAACTCGACTCGAGTTAAATCGATAAATTACTAGCTAAAATCTCAGTAAACATATTCAACTCGATACAAGTTGAATCAGAGATGCGCATGTAAGAAACTAGACAATTATTCAACTCGACTCGAGTTGAATCGTTAAATTACTAGAAATGGTATCGTGGTACATATTCAACTCGATTTGAGTTTAATAACGCTAGCGCATGTGAAAGTAAAAAATTATCCAACTCGACTCGAGTAGAACTAGAAAGGTTTTGTACATATTTTCAAGCAGTTGAAGGAGCACCATAATATTCAACTCGACTCGAGTTGAATTATTTAAGCATAGGAATCACTAAATGTAGACATGGTATCCATAGGGCTGAAAAATGACATGACAAACTCAACTGAAGTACAGCACAATCCTCTGACGGAATAAGACAGGAACATGGGTCGATACGATCATCTCGATTCGAGTTAAAATGAAGAAGATTTATTCTCAGGATTAATTCAACTCGATCCGAGTTGAAAGTATTTAAGCACTATATGTGAAGACCACAAAATGCTTCAAAAAATACATTCAACTCGAATCGAGTTGAATCCAACTTCCTTGCTAACGATAATTGTAATCTAACAGAGACGGATAGAATGCTATTTTAACTTGACTCGAGTTGAATTAAACTTCCTTAGACAGTTGCTAACAATAATCGTAATTTAATAGAGACGGTTAGAATGCTATTTCAACTCGACTCGAGTTGAATACTAATCCTTGCAATACGTATGGATAAATACTTATTTGGCCCCTCTGTCTCATCAGGAGAAACCAATTTGAAAGAGAGGCTCTCAGCATTCTTCAAGCCCTATGTTCCTAACGGCGACAGCGAAGTCGCAGACCTAGAAATATTTGGCGACATGTGGGTGCATACAGAGCCTATGGATGTCGAATGGTGGAGTATGCTCCTCACACCGCACACAGACAAGTTGGCCGTCATCACCAAGTACAGGGGAGCAGAGTGCAACATTTGGGCTCATGTCGAGAGTATAAGACATTCTCAGTATGAACCCTTGGCGAAGAATGTCGAGCAACACATTCGCGAGGTTCCGTTCACAACCAATCTTGGTAACGACCAGCCTCCAAGTATTCTCGCCCCTTGTCTCCGATCACTTGTCACTACCATGGTGAACTTCAAGGCAAACCTGCAACGCAAGAAGATGCAAATGCAGCCCCTTCGTCTAACGTAGGAAGTAAGCATGCACAGCGGCAGCCACGGGTCGATCCTATATCAGACTCCTGAGACGACGAGATCAAAGAGGCACAAGGCAAATCCGTCCACAACTCAGCGGGGGCCGACGCCAAAGAAAATCAAATCACTCACGACAAAGAAGTCGACCCTGGCCGATCCCACTGAGATTGAACAGGCGAGCTTAGTGTCGGCCTTGACAGAAGTACCCATCGACAATGTAAACAAAGTTGTCGATTACAAGGAGTTCATGAATGCATTCAAGAACTACTGGGCTCTTTGCCAAGACTCTTACATCTTCGGCTCAGAGGTTATTTTTGAGATTCCGATCGAGCATCTTTTTACCCCCACCCCCGCGGAACTGAACATCCGGAACCTTGAGCAGGAAAAAGTAAGGCACACAATGCATTTCCTGATTGAGATGTGTGATAAGGAGAAGAAGAACAACCTCTGCGTCTTCCTAAAGAATAAGCTCGTAAAACCCCAATCTTGAGAGGAGAAAAAGGACGGGGAGTTTTATATGGTGAATGGACAACACTGCGTCAAGGCCTCCAAGCAGTTGCAAATCAGGCTCGATGTAGATGCTAACATCAGGGACGCTTTTAAAACTTGGGACTGCTTTGTAGTATGGAATGAAGATAAGTCCATCATTCGGAGAATCTCCGCGTTCTACAACAGGATCAACCACTTCATGAATACAAATCCAACGTGGGCGACAAACATCATCGAAGCACAAGAGCTGTGGGAAAGCCTCGGTCGACGGGAGAATCCAAAGGAGGCTACTGAGGTTGGGAGGACCGTTACACAGAAGGCCTCGAAGGGCAAGAAACCAGCTAAGGATGCGTTCAACGTATGTGCAACTCCATTCAACTTGATTCGAGTTGAATAGTTTCCTACAATACTAACGATGAACTATTTCGATTTTGTTCTAGCTGTAACCCATTTCAACTCGACTTGAGTTAAATATCTAACTCAATATCGTACTCGGTTGATACAAGAGTTCATGGAAGCTGTCAAGCTTAGATTTGCTCTCATTGACGTGAAGGGCGCCCAGAAAGCAGTGACAGCAAGCAAGGCGGCCAGTGCAAAGCTCAACATCTATAATGAGCTTAAAATCATCTGTGCTCCTAATGATGTCTACGAGCTCTGGCTTGAGCTTATCTCAGCCGCATTCCAAAGGGAGCTAATTGACCCCGACACAGGAAGGAAGATGAAGGAGTTGGGAAAGTGGAAGCGTGAACATGGACACATCACTAGGGAGTTCTTCTAATGGATCCGCAACATAAGCTACCTCCAGCTCAAGCGATTAGCTGAGCATATGCTGAACAAACTGAACTCGAAACGGTCATTTCCATAACCCAAACTTACGTTGAAGCACATGAAGTGTGTGATTGTAGATTGCTACAGCTCTTACGACTGGCTGGAGCGCTGCAAGAGGAAGACCATTGTGAAGCGTGTGATTCATAGCATGCGCCCTAACTTAATATTGTTCAGCACAAGTGGGGACTTCAGGAAGGAGAGCTGGAAGAAATTCAAGACCGATTTCAAGATAACGCCAGCTACACTGAATGTTCTGATTACGAATCCCAGGGAGTCCTTCTTTTCGCTGGCAAAATTCCCCAGCAACAAGAACAAGTCCGATGAGCAACTCTCGCCGTATGCAGCAGAGTTCTTCAGAGTCTTCCTCGCCAACAAGGGGAAGTTCCAGGTTCCAAGGGGCGAGACAAACTTCAGGGCCTACAACCCGGAGGACTATGTGTTGGGGGAATGGCACCGTGACTCTTGGAACGAATTAATTTTGAATTGAATCAAGGTCGGAATAATGGACTTCCGTAATCTCCCCGGAGCACAGGAGGTATCAGCTTCATCGAGCTCGTCATCAGGCTCGTACTTCTACAATGTCCTCCAAGTCCTAAAGTCTATCACGGACTCGGTGGTTACTAAAATGCCCGTTTGGGTTTGGATCTTTGGAAGTAGGGATGCTGACGCGAAGATCAAGAATCATCTCGATAGTTGCGAGTTCGGAAAGAACTACAAGATAGAGTATGCGGAATATATTCCGGTTCGATATGAGCGACTCAAGGATCAAACCTCGTCGACCAAGAAGGCCAAGGATCATGTCCAGATCCTCTTCTTGTTTCGTAAATTGCAATAAATTGAAGATTTCGAACCTCCCGAAGTTCTTCCCGGCCTTCGGCACTCCACAGTTCAACATCTGCGGGAGATACAACGAACTCAAGTACCGTATGTATAATACGGAATTGAGGATGGAGTTCTACCTGAAGCTGCTTGATCTCTTCTGCAAGGAAGGGGATGCGATCCTCAGTGTTTTTGGAGGCGGGAAGCTCTACTGTGCGGCCTCGGTAAGGACATCCTATATATTTCAACTCGATTCGAGTTGAATAGTTTGTCATGACTCTGTTGCTTTCTAAGTTTGTTGCATATAACTGGAGTCGAGTTCATTGCGTACTTCAGTGTCCGAGGATCATTTCACACAAACTTAGATTCAATATAACTCGACCTGAGTTGAATGGATTATTAAGTCTGCTACGAAACCATGTTCTTACATGCGTTTTTATATTTAACTCGACTCGAGTTGAATGTATTGTTTGAAGGCGCTTACAGTTCATATTTGGTATTCAACTCTACTCAAGTTGAATGCGCACAACAGAGTGGTATAGTAGTGCTTTCTCACGCCAACTTGGTTTCAACTCGATTCGAGTTAAACGTACAAATGATTGACGTGTTCATCTCTTGCTGTGTCCACTAGCAGATGTGTTCTCTAATGAATTACACGATCAACTCTAGCGACGAGCACGATGAAGTCCTCAAACTTTTGATGGAATTCTTTAACTTGGATCGTAAAGATTTGGAAGGTGGGTACCCGATTTTTGAGGCTTCTGCATCCACGGAGAGACTGGAACCACCACCACCCCCCCATGAAGGCCGAGAAGGGGAAGCAAAGACGAAAGGCAGGGCAGTAAAGTTACCACTTGATGTGAATGACCCAAGACCGATAGTAATCGGGTCAAGTGACGACGATGACGATCCTAACCAAGATGTTGAGGCCTACGGATCCCAACTTCCAATAACGCCCCAAACTGGACGAGGCTCATCTTCTCATCTTCCTCATCCCCAGGAACAAGGCTTCTTGGATAGCTCTCTTCCAGCTTCCACGCCATCGCCTCGGAAGAAGAGAAGGGAGTCACTATCCGTTGACGCTCTAATGGAAAGGCTTGTTAGAATGCAGAAGGAGGCGCAGGCGCGACAAAGGGTCGAAGTTGAAGCAATGCTTGCTCGAGAGCGCAAGGAACGCAGACTCCAGAGAGTGGAGGATGAGAACCAATGGAGCGTAATGATGTCTGAGGCCTGCGCGAGAATACCTGAGGTAGTAGTCCAAGCAATTTCGCACCTCAATGCAAAGCCGCTCCTCTCGCTCGAACCAAGTAATAGTCAACTTCTGCTTCTGACCTAGAGGACTCAGTCTTCCGACAACGATGCAGCTCGACATTCATCTCCTCGACGTTCCCTCCAAGGCATGTCTTTTGAGTCAACTGCAGCTCCAGCACCTGCGGGCAACATCGATCAAGATGTTTGTAGGGATCAAGGCCTATCAAGTCGCTCCATACCCTCGGACCCAGTTGATGTAGAAAGGAAGGTCGTGAATGAGGAAGAGTAGATAAGGACACATGATGAGACTCTCGATCGGAACGTTACCGAATCAGGTTGAACTCCATGATCTAGTCTTTCATTTAACTCGACTCGAGGTGAACTTCTCCTTTGAATAATGGAAGTTCGCCTGTAGAAGCCTTCGAGAGTTGTTCTTAGCCTAGTATATATATTTCCCTAGGACAGTTTTGTTAGATTGGACTTAGTGCTCATCGTGTAAATAATTTTTGTATATGACGCTCATTTTTGAACGCAGAGTTTGAAATACAATCATATTTTCTTACACATTTTCTTCCTCTGATTTCTACGGAGGCTCTATTGATTTGCAAAGTGTTCTGAATGTTTGTTTGTCTCATGACGTCCCCCCTATGGAAGACACTAGTCCGATAAGTCCGTTTCATGGTGAGCTAAGTAACACGGCGCAAAATGATCACAATAAAGGTCACATTCCGGATTCAATCTTGCTCGAGGTTCACATTCCTCTTCCATCCTCGACCGCTGTACGAGATTCACAAACAACTGAAACTCAATCAGAGACGCCAGTAAGTTGCTCCTATTCCAAAATCTCATTCTCATTCAATCCTTTCTTTATTAGTTTGGTGTGATCGCATTGTTTGGATTTGGGATTTCTTAGTGTCATAGAAATGGTCAGTCTCGAAATGTGGCAGTGCAGTACTTAACTGTCTACACATTTGTCTGCCCCCCTTCTGAACAAGGGATGAGTCATTCGCACAGTCCGGTAGTTGCAGCCGTGGAGGATATCCCTCGTTCTATTCCTTCAAGGGTGCCATGCAAGTGGCTCAATGTCATTTTGGACTTGAACGGTATCCTCTGTGTCTGCAAGGAGAAGAGATTCATGCCAAAGGACCAAGTTTACAACATGGTCGCGAGTGCACATTCCTCTGTCTTACCCGTTGGTCCCAAGGCTGTTTTCGTTCGGCCCTTCTCCCTTGATTTTCTTCGTGAGTTGAATGAAGTTGCATACGTCTTCGTATGGAGTTCGATGGTTCATGCGACCACGAAATCCATATGTGACTACTTGTTCCGGGGTGTGCCATCCCCGTGCCTTGTTTGGGGCCAAAACTCATGTGAGGTTGTCAAGGTTCGTGGACCGCGGAATAAGTTGTCCAATTTCAAGTTGAAGGGGACTAATAAGGATCTCTTCCTCAAACCACTAGATATGCTTTTCAATGGTCTAAACTCAAAGTTTGATGAGCACGACACGATCATCATCGACGATAGCCGTGAGAAGCACGTCGTGAATGAACCAGAGAATGTCGTACTGCCAGTTTCTTGGTCACAGCATGATGTATCTGACAGATTCTTGGTGGACGAGCTCCTCCCTTGGATTCAACGTCTGCATCAAAGCCGCGGTCAGGGCTTGTTGGGCATAGAATGCTCTCTGAAGAGCTCGATACTTCAAAATACGAAGAGCTTAGTCACGCCGTAGAAGCTTCTAGGAAGCTAGTGCTTGATTTGGCTAGTTATCCATGATTGGTCTCACCAGACATGATTCAAATTTGCCATGTATATTGTGTAGATTATAATAAATGTTTTCAATAATAATGTTTCCTCTCGGACTGATTTCATTTCAGAGCGGGCTTGTGTCTGACCTTTTATTTTATCGTAGTATTTGATGGTGCTAGTTCTCTCAGCATTGATTTAAGTCGAGTTGAGCTGATTTGGCTATGTCATATTGCATGTCATCCTTGCTAATGATTCTTCTAAAATGAATTCGTATCCAGGTGTCCAATTCCGTCTTGGTTTCGGGCAATGATTTTGATTTCCGTTGCGCTGCTTCTGCAGATTCGATTTTGGACTACGGACAATACACAATTTCGCAGAGTAGAATGGGCCATATAATGTACTCAGCAGTTACTGCACAATCAACTATGGACTACTCGACAATGGCAATCGACGATGGTGTTGTGGATAGTCCTCTTTATGGCGGTAAACGACCACACTCTGCATGTTCTCCTTCCCCGCTGAACAACCGTACCATGATAGACGAATCAAGTCGAGGTGGCGCTCCGCAAAGAAAGCTTTACGATGATTCTGAGTCAGTTGAGGATGCACTTCCGGCACATGTATGTAATACGTGAAGCAGTTCATCTATGAGTTTTTCTGCGTTTTTAACTTCAATCATAGTTTGATTTACCTACATTTCCCAATCTCTTTTCATGGACTTAGGCGACAACTGCAGCAGTTGTGCCCATACCGGTCATCTTTGAGTCCCCGGCTCTTTGTGTTTCACCTCATAAGGCATCATCGCTGAAAATATCTTGTGGTGCGTCGACACATTCTCTCTCTACGCCTTGTCCATTGAAGTCTTTGGAGCCGGCTGCAGAACTTGGAGACTGCATGACAGAACTAATGGGGCCACCTAATCCGTCTCTTGCCCACGCTGTTGATACCTCGCATCTGCCCTTCTGTACTATGCGCCCGCCATTACACGAGGGTCACCTCCAGATTCAATCACACGATGGATTTCTGCCCAGAGTTACTTATCCTCCAGTTTGTGATGCATTGGAGCAACGGATTTTGAAGCTTGAAAGACGTGAAAATTCAAGTTTGCGTTCGTCATTATACACAGGCTACAGTCATGGACCAGAAGTGTGGAAGGCACTAGCTGAAATTCGAAGCCGTTTGCACTTGTGATACGACAACAGTCTTGATATGATTTAGAGGACATTGATTGGCGTAGTTCTTCATGGGTAGCCCACGTTCAACACGATACTGTATTGTTCTATTGGTACAGAAATATCGTATTTACCATCGTACATTCAGATCATTCATATGTAACTAGAGCTCACATGTATATCTGGATGAGCATATTTCCTTTGACGTGGTCAATTGGTGTATACAATGTCTATAAATAAACATACATTCATGTATATTCCATTGTGGTATACAATTGTTCATCCATCTATATCTACTTTATACCATATTTAACGGCCTATTTGGCTTTTTTCATTACTTCCGGGACTCAACAATACTCTCATTATTGAGGGATACTCTCAAAATAATGAATATGGTGTTCTGTCTTAAATATTTTGATGTGTGTGTTCTGTGGGATGATATGGAGACATTCTTGATGACATCTTTGGTATTTAGTCTCAACGATATGAAGCAGAAGCACATGGAGCAACCTAAGATTGTCAAGTGGAAGAACGGAATGCAATGGAAGGCAATCAAGAAAAAGAGGAAGTGGAATTAGAACCGGAACATTCACCGGTACAAATTCCAAACCTTGGCGAGGAAGTAGATCCAAGTTATCGTCTTGAGTTTATGATTTATAAACACCCTAATGGCTTCATTCAATGGTGGTTGTTAGAAAATAATGAGTTCCCATGGGCTGCCCGTGAGGACGTGAACAAAGCAGCTGATAGTTTTCGTGCCACTCATGAATAGACCCATTGATGCCATTTTTGCTACGTTTATTAAAAAATTATCGGATATAGTGTTAGAAATGTACAAATTTATGTGAGATGGTCGCCCACAAATAAAGGTCATAGCAAAAAAATTCTTACTAGATATTAACTAGCATGTCCTTGTGTTCATGATTCGAACAGACAAAAATTCCTTTCTCTCTCAACTTCTCTTATTCTATAAATTATATACTGATATATATTTGTGTTCTTTGGACACACTCAGAAGACCATAGAAGGCAGTAATTATGAGTGGAAGTTAAAAAGAAATATTCTGAATAGATTAAAAAAATGTATAAAATTCTAGTTTTTGTATGTAATCGTTGCATAAAATGACTTATGTTTTTGTTTGTTATATTGTTATTTTTAGAAGGGTGATGAGTCAATGTCGCCTGTGAGTGAATGAAGGGCTTAATAGGAAACTATACTCGAGTAGTCCACAAAGACAGGCACAATGAGTGGATGTATCCACAAAGAATGTCTAAAATCAAATCCACTAAATAGCAATCATTGCTTGGCAAAAAACAACGATAGTAGAGTTGTCCTTCTATGTGTCCACCCACACCATTAAGTTAGGAGTCTATCTTTTCAAACGGAAATGAAAATAATTGAGGTATTCGCAAAGTTCATCAGACATTGAAATAGATTCCTAGAACTCTCCATATAGTTAGCAGGGATTAAAGAGCTTGGTGATTTAAAAATTATTCGGTGTGCAAGTGCTTAGTGGTCTTCAAAGTCATAGAAATCTTCTCTGAGCTCGTCTTTTGATGCCCAAAATATTCCGCATATCTGTAAAGAGCACTAAGCTCTTCTACACTCAATAATTGTACGCCATCAAGCTCCTTCAAACATAATATTTATTTCCAATGAATAATAAAAATAAAATTAGAGGTATCTTAATTTTAATTTAATGGAATTTAGGCATAACTCTAATGACACATGAGATCATCATTTTCCTAACCTTTAAGCGAAATGCTAGGGAGAGAGCAGAATGCAAGAAAATAGGTGTTCCTTCACTGTGTGAGGGTTTAGTTTGTTTGTGTGCAATACTTTTATGATAATCTCATTGAGTAATTTATACCATACTCGAATAGTTTACCCAACATGCTCAGTACTCATTGTCATTATATTATTTTTATTATATCATGGATGAAGTTTTTTATACTTGAATGCATTAATATCTAGTGAAAAGTACTCAATCTAATAGATATAAATATAAAGCTATTTTAAAGCAAGAAGTAGATGTTAACCGATGGTCCCCTAAGCGCGAGCGCCTATGGGCGCTGGTTCCTATTGCCGAGGGGTAGAACAAGGCTTTTAATCAGGGTTTCGCCAGTTTGGCGATGTTTCGCCAGTTCGGCTGTCGCGACCCAAATTACTCCAACTGTTTTTTTTCCTTAGTGAGCCTTACTTGGTAGCGGAATCCCGGCTCACTTAGTTGATAGCAACCGGCCACGACTTAGCTAACACTTGCATGTGCCCCACACACAAAATGTTAGCACCATTCTAAGTCAAGGTGTCCAATCCACCTTAACTCCATAACTCATTACCCGATACTCCTTACCCGGAACTCCCACCAACACATGGCATGCCAACCCGGAACTCCCACCAACACATGGGCATGCCACTTGGTGGCACGAGGCGGCCTTCCACAAATGCCCAAGCTTCCAAGGGTGACACTAATCACCCCCGGAGCTAACCGCCCTTTCCCATTGTTCAACTTCCCACTAGTCCCCTTCCACTCTTGTTTCTCACTCCATTCGGAACTTTGCCAGAAACCGTCCCGGAATCCAACACTAGTTTTACCGGGGACTAGTTTGGAGCGGGACTCTTTCCAACCCATTGTTGCGGGATGCTCAAGAGCATCCTACAATGCCCAAGGTGTAGAAGTGAGGCTTCTTTTCCATGCCTCACCCTTTTGAGCCATTCCCGGTAACTCCCGAGAACCGGCACTACTTATCACGGGGACTAACTTGGAGAGGGACACTTCCCAACCCCATGTTTAGAGATGCTCCAAAGCACTCTCCATTTTCCACAAGGTGCGGGAGTGAGGCCCCATCCCAAGCCCCACCCCTTGGAGTCACCCCGGCTCCTCATGGCAACATGTGCAAGTGAGGAGGGAAACCACCCCTCCTCATAGTACTCTCTGGAGTCTTCGGTTGCCCCCCCTCCTCTTGTGTTGAGGGGCCTTTCGCGACACACTTTCTTTTTGGAAGACCACCCGTTTTTGCCTTAGTCTCAAAAACGGGCCGTAAGTTCTCCTTGGGCTAGCTCCTAGCTCAGGTATCCAAATGGGACGTGCAAGCCCATTTTCGACATTCAATCTTTGAGTGAATATCGATAGACTACCTACTTGCCTCAATCGGATCTGTCCCAAGGGAGATATGCCCCTCCAAACATTCGGTGTATCGGGAGGCAACATTCCCGAGTCTCGTAGTCCCGACCACTTTGAGGAGCCATATCTCCTAGATTATTGCTTTGCTCATCATGAACCTTAGCATTCTAGAAAGCCCTTGTGATTAGCGTTCTTGCGATATGCAACATGCTGCCCTCCACAAAGGTCGACACATTGAGTCCCGAAAGGCAACACTGCTGAGTCCCGGAGTGTCCCGAGACACGCTCCAACTTTGGAGAGCCATATCTCATGACTCACAACTCCAAATTGCGCATTCTTTGGACCCTTGGGTGCATGCTTGAACAAGGTTATCAAACATGTAAGGCACGCCACCAAATTCGTCCTAAGCACGACGCAATTGCGTGCTGTTTGCTCGAGACTCCCCTTGGTCACTTCACCTTGTCTCTTTTTGCCAAGCCCGGGGCGTTACTCCCGGGATCCTCTTGGCTCACCATGGTGTTCAGGCATATTTTGGAAAGGGATGTGACATTGGCGCTGTTGTGAGGACGCCGTTTTGCTTTTGCCACTTTGGTGCTGTTTCGAGAGTTCAACGCTGTTTCGATAGTTCGGCGCTGTTGCGAAGAGTGAGGGTTTTGCCGGTTTGCCGCTGCTCTAAGGGCGCATTCATTCGGTGGATTCTGATTGTTTCTTTCAGTTGCAGAGAGTATTACATATGGCAAGTCGCGGAGGGGAGGTAACGACACTGCAGGTGTCAAGCAAGAACAATATAAGCATTGACTCTACCCCCTCAACCTTCCTGATCTCTGGGTGGAGAAAGCTCCATTGGAAATCGAAAGGGAAGTTGGAGGTGACCAAAGAGGTAAGCATGCGACTGATAAACGCTTGGAATGACTTTCGCATTCTTCAGCAGATACATTTATGTTCTCTTCTCACAATGTGAGTTAGAAGTATGGTACTTCAGATCTTAAGCTAGAGTGGTTGAAAGGTGGAGGTCTTTTGTTCCCTCATCAGATGGAAGCTCTTAACTGGCTGAGAGAGAGCTAGTATCGGCGTCAAAATGTGGTACTTGCCGACGAAATGGGTTTGGGAAAGACCACAATCATCTGTGTGTTCATTCCTCGCTTCTCTTTACCGGGAGTTTCATCGGAATGCTCTTTGCTTGGTTCTCCTGCCTCTCACTTCCATGTCTCGTTGGTAGACATAACTTTTTGGATGGGCACGTTCCTTGAATGCCATAGAGTAACACGGAACTACCAAGGCAAGGTCTGTGATTCGGGAGTATGAGTGGTATGTCAAGGCTACGGAAGATGATGGACAGCCCACTCACATAAAGTTCATTGTCATGTTGATAACATTTGAAATGTTGGTTGTCGATTCGACTCACCTTCGCTCTGTTCGTTGGGAAGTCTTGATAGTTGATGAAGGTTATGGGCTTAGAAATACTGAAAGCAAGCTCTTTATTCTTCTCAGTACTTTCAGTATCAGTCACCAAGTCCTTCTGACAAGTACGGCATAGCCTGTTTTGTTGACGAATGTGCTGAATTTGAGTCCGCAATTGAACAACTTTGACGTGATCTGTCGTTGATAAAACCACTGATGGCTCTCAAAACTCTTTTCACCCTTCGTTGTTGTAGACTTCTTCATCATGTATTCTTTTGGTCATTGTGAGGTTTGGAGTCCCTTGGGCGGTGTTTTATACACTTGCAACCTGTTCGTGATGGGAAAGCTGCACCACTTTGGTTCATCCTTGAACTGCTATTGCTTTGCAGTTCTATTGATGAGAGGATAGAGTCATGACCTCCAAAGGATGTGTTGATGATTTTGGCAAGGCAGTGAATAGGCTATTAAAACGCACAAAATACTTAGGGTCGGTATGCAATCAGATGATAGAGTTCTGAGTCATTGATAGAGTTCTGATTGATAGAGTTCACCAATTGATAGAGTTCTGAGTCATCAGTACCACGGGGTTTTCTTCAAAGTCCTCAAAGTCCTATGGATGCTGAAGGGTCTTCTTCCGATGGTAAATTCTGGAGCTGGACTTCATTTCCGAAGAAGGCCAGGGCAATTCTCCTGGAAGATGGGGTCCCCACTTTTGTATATGAGAGCGAATGTAGGAACGCTGTTGATTAGAAAGCAACTGTAGAAAGTCCACCAAGAGTTGACCAAGTTTGTGTACTCTCATGTCATTATCTCGACCTCAACTCCTTGCAGTGCCCTGTGTACTGGGTGGTGCTGAGACTCAGTACTTGAAGAATTTCACTGTGGCTGCGAGTGCTGTCCCTTGCGCTTATATTCATGAGCCGTCCTCTCGACTGGTTGAATGCTTCTCTGCGGAGACAAGTCTCACATGCGTCCATTATGAATCCTCGTTTTTCAGTGTGGTCTACGACAGTTTTGTCGACGAAACTATCATTTTTTGTGTAGGGGATGGAATTTCATGTTCAGGGGAAGGAATTTCATTTTTAGGCTGAACCCGTTTATGACGGCTAGCACTCGTCTTTCAAACAATTTTGGGAGTTCATTCACACGATGATTGAAAAATTATTGATTGATTTGCTGCAATTTGCTTCTTTCTCGTACATGCTCCCGTTGCTTTTTTTGAAGGTGATATGGTGTCTGGCAGATGGGCAGTCTTGGTGGAGGGTCAGCTTTTTTTAATTTGTTGAAGATTTTGTGGCTTCTGAACGACAGGCTCTTTTTGAACTGAATCCACTTCCTTCAAAATACTGTAAGTGTGGTGTTTTATCTTTGTATGTCGATGTCGATTGGTATCTTCAGATGGTGATGGTTATCTTCGGCAGATGGGGATGGTATACGCAGTCATGGAGGATGCGTGCTTGTGGGAGAGGAACTTGGAATATATTGACTAATCAAAGATTGCTGACTTACGGCGAACAGGTCTTACGTTCTCTGGCACACTCATTTAGTATTCGACTTCTTTGGTGGCTTCATAGTTTTTATCATAAACCATTTTTTTCACTGTTTGCTCGAGGTTTGATTTTTCACAGCTTCGATCGAGGTTTGATTCATACGAACAGGACTGAGTTGACAATGAGCTAGAAGTATGGTACTTCAAATCCTAAATCGGTGATGGCTTTGCCTGTTTCGTTGACAAATCTGCTGAACGTGACTCCTCATTTGAACAACTATGACCTGTGATATGTCTATGACGAAACTGCTCGATCAAAGATTGAAGTGGCCACGTTGATCACCGTTAATAATGTACTATGTTTGAAAAAAGAAGGGCTTTCACTAGATTGTGTTGTTGCCTCTTTGGATTGTGCTAATGGCTCTTTCGTTGACGAAACAACTCTTTTGGAGCTCCAGTTTGGCGCCCTGACTGGCACTTTCCATTTTCCTAATTTGTTTCGTTGAGGTATTCAGTCTGGAGGTTGGATGATCAGTTCAAATTTAAGTGATGCCATTTGCCAGTTTCGTTGGCAAAACTGTCATTTTGGTGCTCTTATTCTTGAAATTCCATCTTATACTAATTTGCTTTGTCCGGAATGGCTTCTATCTACTGCTCGCTGCGAGCTCTGATATTGAAGAGGACACGTTGACATTCGATAATGCTGGCTTATGCTATCCGTGATATGCTCATTGTCAAATTTAATGTAGGTATTGGACACATTCGTTGACAAGATTGTCATTTTGACTGCTATAACTTGGTAGATATTTCATTTTCTAGGACTTTTTGTCACCAAGTTTGATGTTATTGTATAATTTGTGAAGTTATTGTGACAATTTTTGACAATTGAGTATTTAATCTAATCTTTATTCGAAAAATTTGTTGTGGTCAATTTCCTGCTTCATTGACGAAACTGCTCTTTCTGAGCCCTAAATAGAACTACCCATGTTCAGCTATCCATCACTATGCACTGATTTCCTAACTAAGGGCTTCGACTTGGTTCATTTTGTGCCCTTCTAGGGTCACTACCACAATGCAGAACTAATCAACAAGTAGAAACTTGACACATTCGTTGACGAAACTGCTCTTTTGACCCATGATTCGAACCACTCAGGTTGAGCTCTCCGTAGCTAGGCACTGTTAGATTCTCAGATTGCATCTGCAAGGTTCTTTTTGTACTTTTATATTGTCTCCATCATTGTCACATCCCTTTCCAAAGGATGCCCGAACACCGTGGTGAGCCGAGAAGACCCCGGGAGTGACGCCCCGGGCTTGGCAAGAGACAAGGTGAGGTGACCAAGGAGAGTCCCGAGCAAACAGCACGCAATTGCGTCATACTCGGGACAAACTTGGTAGTGTGCCTTACATGGCTGGAAACCTTGTTCAAGCATGCACCCATGGGTCCAAAGAACGCGCCATTTGGAGTTGTAAGTCATGAGATATGGCTCTCCAAAGTTGGAGCGCGTTCCGGGACACTCCGGGACTCGGGAGTGTTGCCTTTTGGGACTCAATGTGTCGACCTACGTGGAGGGCGGCATGTTGCATTTTGCCGGAAAGCTAATGACAAGGGCTTTCTAGATTGCTAAAGCTCATGATGAGCAAAGCAATAATCTAGGAGATATGGCTCCTCAAAGTGGTCGGGACTACGAGACTCGGGAATGTTGCCTCCCGGTACACCGAATGTTCGGAGGGACATATCTCCCTTGGGACAGATCCGATTGAGGCAAGTAGGTAGTCTATCGATATTTACTCAAAGAGTGAATGTCGAAAATGAGCTTGCACGTCCCATTTGGATACCTGAGCTAGGAGCTAGCCCAAGTAGAACTTATGGCCCGTTTTTGAGACTAAGGCAAAAACGGGTGGTCTTCCAAAAAGAAAGTGTGTCGCGAAAGGCCCCTCAACATTAGAGGGGGGGGGCCAACCGAAGACTCCAGAGAGTACTATGAGGAGGGGTGGTTTCCCTCCTCACTTGCACATGTTGCCATGAGGAGCCGGGGTGGCTCCAAGGGGTGGGGCTTGAGATGGGGCCTCACTTCCGCACCTTGTGGAAAATGGAGAGTGCTTTGGAGCATCTCTAAACATGGGGTTGGGAAGTGTCCCTCTCCAAGTTAGTCCCTGTGATAAGTATTGCCGGTTCCCGGGAGTTACCGGGAATGGCTCAAAAGGGTGAGGCATGGAAAATAAGCCTCACTTCTACACCTTGGGCATTGTAGGATGCTCTTGAGCATCCCGCAACAATGGGTTGGAAAGAGTCCCGCTCCAAACTAGTCCCCGGTAAAACTAGTGTCGGATTCCCTGAGGGTTTCCGGCAAAGTCCCAAATGGAGTGATAAACAAGAGTAGAAGGGGACTAGTAAGAAGTTGGACAATGGAAAAGGGCGGTTAGCTCCGGGGGTGATTAGTAACACCCTTGGGAGCTTGGACATTTGTGGAAGGCCGCCCTGTGCCACCAAGTGGCATGCCCATGTGTTGGTGGGAGTTCCGGGTTGGCATACCATGTGTTGGTGGGCGTTCCGGGTAATGAGTTTCCGGTAATGAGTTATAGAGTCGAGGTGGGTTGGGCACCTTGACTTAGAATGGTGCTAACATTTTGTGTGTGGGCACATGCAAGTGTTAGCAAAGTCTTGGCCGGTTGCTATCAATTAAGTGAGCCGGGATTCCGCTACCAAGTAAGGCTCACTTAGAAAAAAAAAAGTTGGAGTAATTAGGGTCGCGACACTTGGTATCAGAGCAGGTCTACGTTACGGGATCCAATCAAGAGTAGGATAGCATGAGAGGCCGGAAGCTCGTGATGTGGCCCGAAGACACGTAGTTAAGCCTTTGAAACCGTGCATGCCCTCATGAGGATTCTTCTTAAGGTCTTTCGGAGGAGCCGGTGGAAATAAAAGAGGACCAAGGGGACGCAAGGGAAGTTGCTAGTTGTGAGGATGACACTCACCATGAGGAGGAAGAAAATCCTTTAAGTCCTGCTCCCGGGAAACACGGCCACAAGCGGAAGGCACGAAAGGAAATGTTCCAAGAACTTGTCAAAACTCTTCATGTCTTGCAACAAGAGATCAAGGAGCTCAAGGGGAAGGCATCAAGCCTTTGTTCTTGCATGTTGTGCAAGACCAACTTGCCCTCTTCTTTCACGTGATTGAGCAAGGCAAAAAGGTGAAGGTTTTCATTGTGGAGCTTGAGCTCTACTTTGAAGCTCAAAGGGCTTGTGAAGTGGACAAGATCACCATTCTTGTGACCTTCTTGAAAGAACATGCTCTTTTGCGGTGGACTCGTTTCCGGGATGAGAATGCGGGAGGATTAAAAAACTTCACTTGGACCGGTTTCAAGGGGATTCTAAGTGATCGCTTCATCCCAGAGTACCAAGAGATTCGGGATGGCATGGCCCTTGTGGAATTGAAGCAAACGGGCATCCTTCATGCTTATGTGAACAATTTCAATGCACATTTGAATGTGCTCCCGAAGTTAGATGAATTGGCCAAATAGGCCATTTTCTTCAATGGACTCTAAGGTTGGGTGGAGTGGCCATTATTCAAGATGCCGAGATTGTCGGAGACTTGTGCCAAGTTGCTCAAGTTGGCAAAAAGGATTGGTGATGATGAAGGTCACCAAAAGGCCTCTAAAGAGGAGGCCTCAACCGGAGAGCAAGGCAAATTACTATCCAAGAGCCAACATAAAGAAAATGGTTGGCAAAAGCTAAAGGGCGGTGAGAGTGGGCCTTCCAAGGATGGGAAGGACAAGTTTGCCAAGAACATGACTAAAAGTGGGGATAACTCTAAAACATAGACAAGTCACATAACTTGTTAGAATTGTGGTGAAAAGGGCCACATGGCAATGTATTGATCCAAATCAAAGGGGCAACCGACTCCTTCATAAGTCCCGAAGCATTAAAGAGGATGGGCTTGCATCTGAGTAAGCAAGCTCATCCAAGTGAGGTTTGCAAAGAGGCAAGCCACACCAAATATGCCTTGTAGCAACGGAAATAGAAGTGAAGTGCCAAAACTTCACCTTTGTGGAAAACTTCGAGGTTTGTGAGATGGATGCGTATGGTCTCATCTTATATAAGACTTCCTTTGATACCTATGGGGTAAAGATAATGAAGCCATTGAGAGTGGTTGCCAACCCCAAAGGCAAGGAGATTGAGTTAGAGTTCACCAAGGCTTCCAACATGTTAGGAAGGAGGATCAACTTGGTGAACTTGGAGGAGTTAGAGAAAACCCGGTTCTAGATGATGCTAAGGACCAATTTGGGACTTGAAGGGAATAAGCCCACTTCTAACTCCACACCTCCCAAGTGTATTTGGGAGGTGGAAAATGCTTTGATGATGCCTTTTGGGTTGTGCAACGCCCCATCAACGTTCACAACCCTCATAAATACGGTGTTCCATGAAGAGATGGATGTGTTTGTCATTGTCTACATCGATGACATATTGGTGTTCTCCAAAACCGCGGAAGAGCATGCACAACACCTTGCAATCGTGCTTCAAAAACTAGGGACAATAAGTTACATGCAAATGGGGAGAAGAGTGAGTTTGGCTTGCTAGAGATTGAGTTCTTGAGACATATTATGACGGGGCAAAGTGACAAACCGGACCACAAGAAGGTGGAAGCAATCAAGAAGGGGAGCCAACCCACTTCACAAAGGGAAGTGAGGTCATTTCTTGGGTTGGCCTATTATTATGAAAGTTCATAAAGAACTTCTCCAAGATTGCTAAGCCTATGTCCGGTTTGCTTAAGAAAAACTTGGCCAACGCTGGCACCGATTCATGTGTGCAAGCATTTCAAAGAAGTGAAGGAGAAACTCTCCTCCCCGCCGATATTAAAGTTCCCGGAGTTTGATAAGCCTTTTGAGGTGCACACCGATGCAAGTGACTTTGCCATCGGGGGAGTTCTTATGCAAGAAGGAAGGCCAATTGCATTTGAGAGTAAGAAATTAGATGGCATTCAAATCAATTGACCAACGCATGAAAAGGAGATGTTTGCCATGGTGCATTGTTTGAAGACATGGCAACATTACCTTGGTCTCTATGAGACCAAGGTATTCACCAATAATGTTTCATTGAAGTACTTTGAAACATAAGCCAAACTTACACCCAAGCAATTGAGGTGGCATGTTACCTTAGTGCTCATAAATGTGGATTGATTCACAAGCCGGGCCGAGTGAATGGGCACCGGAGGCACTAGGTTGGAATGATGAATTTAAGTCAAATACCACGCAAGTCTTGAGAGTGATGTATGCGGGAGATGGTGATTTGGCAAAACGGATAAGGGAGGCGTATATGAAAGACCCCGAGGCTCAAAAGTTCTTAAGTGAACTTAGGTGTAGCAAGAAGCCCAAAAGTATCCGGCTTCATCAATGTATGATCAAGTTAAAGCAACATAGGGTGTGTGTTCCAAAGGGCATGTGGAGGTTGAGTGTGCTCAAGGAGGAGCATGACAACCGCTTGGCCGGGCATAGGGGGGAGAGGTCCACCATATGTTTGGTTTCAAAGAGGTTCTATTGGCCCGAAATGAAGGAAGACATTGCCCATTATGTAAAGACTTGTATCAATTGAATGTGAAGCCAACAGGGCGTCATATCAAAAGCAAGTGGGTTTGTTACGGCCTTTGCCTATCCGGGATGGTCTATGGGAGTGTTTCTCCATGGATTTCATTACAAGCCTTCCTAAGTCACGAGGAGGTGACGCCATCTTTGTGGTGGTGGATAGGTTTTGTAAGTTGGCAAGGATGGAGCCAACAAAAGGGATGGCAACCGCCTTTGACAAGGTGGTGCTCCTTTTCAGCGTTTGGTGGCGGCATCATGGGTTGCCGAAGACCAAAGTGATTGGAGTGATTACTTGGGTTAGGCGGTTGGTAGCTATAAGGCATTAAGGCATGGTGCTATGAGTCAATCGCCGCCCAAGGTGGCTTATATGTGAAGCCACTTATGCCTAACAACCTAGCTTTTGAATGGATTGCAATCGGAGATGGAACAAAGCCAAGGTGCAAAAGACTTGGTAGCCATGAGATAGCAACTTATTGAAAAGGACGAAGAAGAACCTAGACAAGGCCCAAAGAGGTATGTGAAACAAGTTAACAAAGGGCGGCGCCATGAGGAGTAGGAGGAGGGCTAAAAGGTGTGGTAGAATGGGAAGAACTTCACCTTACCGGATGGCTTGACTCCCATATCCATGGCAAAGTATGTGAGTGCATTTGTCATTGCAAAACGGTTGTTTGAGGATGTCTTTAAGTTGGACTTACCACCGGAGACCAAGATTCATCCCACCTTCCATGTGTCATTTCTCAAGCCATATCACAAAGATAAGGTGAGGCCGGAACGCAAGCAAGTGTTGCGGCCTCCACCCGAACTACTTCGTGATCACTTGGAGTTTGGAGTAAAAAGGCATTATGAACTACCGGATCACCAAGAAAAAGGGCAAAGAATACTTGGTGAAGAGGAGGAAGTACCATGAGAAGGAAACAATATGGGTTGAGGCCAAGTACATGGCCAATGCAAAGGAGATGGTGAAAAGGTATGAAAGCCAACGGAGATCCAAGACACCGAGAAAGCATTGATGAGAACATCAACCTTTGAAGTGGGGGTGAATGACCACACTTGTGTAGACTTGGCCTAAGTTTTGTCTAGCATTTGGTGCAAATGAAACATGTTGTAATACTTGGTTGACAATAAAGTTGCTGGCAAGTTCCTTGATTGCATGTTTGAAGTGAGATGAGTCCTAATCTCATATTTGATTGCTAGGTTGGTTAGAAGAGGTTGAAGGATATGCGAAGCCAATACTTGGAATGCTGCAAAACAGGGACCTTGGCTTGGGAGTTGTGAGTAGGTGAACCCCCACAACTCTCAAGCTTAGGACTTGCTCGGACGGGAGCAAGGTAGTGGTACGGGCTCATAAAAGTGCCCTTTGCGGGTTGACCATCGTCAATGCATGGCTTGATCACCCATGTCTCGGTAGAGTGAAGCAAAGAACCTCAATTCCGTTAAAATGGCACCATTCCATGTACCATTTTAGCGGAGCTAAAGTGCCACATTGTGCGGAACGTGCCATTTTAGCGGCATATGTTGTTATACATTTAGAACTGTGGAGCGGTTGATAATTGGGAGGACTAAGTGTTGCTCTTTAATGTCACATGAACTCCGAAATGTCACACTATCTATGTACTATCACATGCACTCTGTAAATCTGTAATATCACACGAATTCTATAATATCACACTATCTCTATAATATTACATGCATTCTGTAATATCACAATATCTCTGTAATATCACACTATCTCTGTAATATCACACTATCTCTGTAATATCACATAACCTCTGTAATATCACAAGTCCAGAGCTTCGTACAATCATGTCAAGATAATTACAAGGGTATGTTACTTTAAGTATCCTATACAAAACCTTGTGCCACAGGATGCACAACATTTCTCTATATCTCATTCGGTAAAGAGTCGCTATTACTTATTATGTATTGCCTAAGTGGATTTCTACACATCAACCTTCGACGTTGTGGTACGTTCTATTTAGTATTCACAGCTTATTAGAGCAAGACTCATCATATAGGTTTGCTAGATAATCATTAATATGCAACCTTGCTAGGCATGACAATCGTTTTACTTTGGTTGAAAGCATTCATTGTCTCTCACACAACCTTTTAGTATGCTCATCCCCCGACTCTTTTGAAATTCAACCTTTCTCTCACTTCTTCAACTTACTCTTATCATGCATTCATACTGACTTTAGCCGACTCCCACGCCTCGCACTTGGTCTAATAAAAACTACCCCATGCCTCATAGAAGGCACAACCCCTCCGTCTAAAATCCGTTTCTCAATCATGACCTTCACATGCCTCGACTCTCTTGGATTGCAATCCGCCGTAAATTGTCTACGGCAAATTTTACTTGGACACACGGTGCAACTTGTATGCCCTTCTTTGTCGACCTTGGCTTCCATGACGCTAGGATGCTGTCTATTGATGTGTAGTCTGCCAAGGTTAATGTTGGATCCGGCTTCCACATGAACCGTTTATGCGTGTCCCAACCTAGATACCTTTGCTCGACGTCGCCCGTGGTTGCACATGGTATGTACCACTTCAGAGGGACCTCCCGAAAATGTTCTCGTGTAGGATCAAACTGCGGATTGTCCTCAGCCATTCTCAGCCATACAGGCTCCCTTGCCTCAGTTGCAGGTCTTACAAAGAGGAGGAACCCCTTTTGCGCATCGACGGCTACGCTATATGAAGGCGGTGGCCTCCCCTCCAAACTTCCAATGTACGGTTCGTCCTCGTCCATCTCCTCTCTAGTTCCTCCGTCGTACATGATGTTTGTCATCATGTCTCCCGGTTGTCTCGTATGGGGCCAAAACCCACATTTCAACACCCTAGACTGTGTTAAGTACTCCCTTCTCATCACACTTTTCCTCACCCTTGTCTAGTACAGGATACATCGTACTACTTGTGCACGGTAATGAGCACCAGCATCCTCTTCCAACAAGCTCTCCTAGTGCCTGATGTATCCATCAAGTCCGCGAAGTATGTCAGCTTCGCCCTTCATTACATGCGGAGTGACCGCACGAGGTTGCCCTTCTGGCAGCATTGGGCGGCCGTCTTCATCTTGCTTCCAGAGCTTGATCCCGGCCTCTGGCAACCAGTTTTTCACTGTGCAATTCAGTTTGTATTTCATGATCGGCCGTCCATTGTCATCCACGAAGAACTTGAACTGTCGTCCCTTGGCATGCCCAACGAGCTTTTTTGCTCCGATTACTATGTAAGGTTTAATGAAGTGTTTGAAGTTGGGCACCTCCTCCACCAGGTGAGGAATCATGGCATCTTCTTCCATGTCCATATAAGATTGCATCAACAAGGGCAGTGTTGGATAGTCTTTCTCCCGGAGTCGCATACTCCAACGCCCAAAGGATGCATCAATGTCGTCATGTGTGTGGCCTACCATCATGAACGAGACCACCACTTCTTTCACGATACGCTTCGCAACTAGCAGAGACCAGAAGCAAAATACATATTGGTTCTTGTTATCTTTCCAATCTGTTGTCCATCCTGGATATGAAGCACGGTGGGGGAGGGGCATGGCAGTCTTTGACTATCGCGGTGGCTCCTTGAGGGATGCTCTGCAAACTTCATTGCCGTACAATAGTGCTGAATACAATGGCATGCTCCCGGCCCCTTTGAACAAGACACACGAACTCATGACGGGAGCTTCCTCAAGATCTCGCAGTAGCTTGGCAATTGAGCCCACTGAGAAGTTCTTTGTCCGAGTCGAATACCGCGCATCAGAATGTGCGTACTTTTCGTCTCATGTGCCCATGTGCAAACATTCCCACATCGCGACGGTAGCTTCATGAACCCGTCTACCGACTTTGTCTTCCTTGCAAACGCCGGACATGCTGTCTTGGAGTGATCCATCTTGTCGAGAATAATAGACAGCACTTTTGAAGGCCTATATATAGATAACGATCTGTTGCCGTAGTATGCCTGACGACATGCCTCTTGCATGAAGAGGTGTCGTTGGAACTTTCGATGAACTCGGTCGTATTCCTCTGATCGGGGGACAAATGTTGCACGTATACCCTTGAGCTTGTCACATTCGCTGCACCTTGAGAAGTCGTCCCCTCTGCTCTTGATTGAGAATTCTTGAAAATGTTTGCGACGCATCTTGCTGAAACAAGGCTGAGAGAGTCCGTGAAGCCCAAGTTCCTCATTCACCTGGTAATGAGGACAGACGTACGATGAAGACTACAACGTCATCTCCAAAGACATGGAACCAATAACAAGACTTCCACACCCTAGTTGCCGACCTAGAGCAAACGAAGGCCTATTCGCCGCCAAATGATTCCCTGGGTTGACTGGAGACCTTTCCGGCGGGATGCATGTAGACGGGTACCGCCAGAAAACAGTTCTAACGTGATGTTTCTGGACTACCGCCTGGAAACCCATCCCAATGAAGCGATTGAGGGTGGTAGATGAGAAACTATTCCTGCCAAGTGATTCTAAATTGTTCTTAACAATTTAATGGGCATTATCTGAACATTAATGCATAATCAATGTGTGGTAGTATTTTAGACGGGACGTCCAGAAAACATTAATTTTCTGCTCGTAGGTCACAAGGGCGCTGTGGAAACATGTTCGCCTTCAAACTTTATTCCAAAAAACGGGACGAAAACATGTGCTCACACAACCCCTAATACTTAAATGCAGTTGGATAGTGGATGTAATCTCACCTGATTGACGATAGGAAGCAGTTGATTCCAGCAGTTCTGCTGGAAGAATCTTCATGCCAACCCTATTGCCGGAGCGCAGAGTGCATTGCATATGCGGCATGAGGTCTGCTTTCGCCTCTAGTAATGACCGTAGAGTCTCCACCGCCTGAATAGTCCCGCTCCGACGCTTGCACTTTGAAGCATTTCCGTGTGGAGCCCCTCTCTCTTGCCTCCTCGCACGCACAGCGTACCTCTGGAAGGTACGCAGGCTGACCTTGTGGATTATTCGCCATGCTTTAACACATATTTCCTCGCCCTCTAGCGTTACAACCTTAGCATTCCCGCCGTACGCATCGTGAACGGCTCTATGAACCTCGAGGTTTTTTATGGATTTCATGTAGAACGACTGCAGGTGCATCTCGGTGCGTAATGCACGCACCATCCCTACTCCAAACTTCCTTGTACAAGAACGGTTGCAGCATCTTTGCGTATACACTCTGGACAGTGCCTCATCAGATACGAACTTTCTATGTCTGTCTCCAGTTCGTAAGGCTCGGGTTCTGTATTCATAGCGATACCTCTGCTTGCCCGGATTCCTCACACCGTCATTAATTGCCTCGTCCAAGGCCGATTTTTTTCTGGCGTGGTCGTAGACACTCACCTCATTACCGGGAGTGGAATGAAACAATCTCTGCTTTGACCAGCGCACCAGTGTATCTACAAGGTCAGCATCCCCGTTGTGTACTTCAAAGACGACAACTCCAACATTGTCCTTTCCCAACATCCTCTGGCTATCTACACAAGCTTTTGGATCGACATTCACTATAATAACGTCCGCAAAGAGGGACCCGTCATCGTGTCTTGCGACAAGCGCCATTTCTGACCAACCGTCGATGCTGATTCCCTCACAGTCAGGAATGGGGTCAGCATCAACAGCGACATCGTTGCTGTCAGCTTCGGAGTCGAGCTCATCGTAATCTGTGGTTCCCTGCACAGCATGAATATCAATCCGCTGAGACACCGTGACATATTCCCTCATCAAGAATATGATAGCGGTCTCGTACCGAGTCAGTCGCGGACGACTCAGTGGAGTCGTCATCGAAGGACGAGTCCGACGATCCAGACATAATGAACAATAAACACTGCCAAGATGGAACTCGCGTGCGAACGACAATGATGAATACGGTCGCGGGTCACGTGTGCCACAAGTCGGGTGGATGATGCCTACAACACCACGTTGACAATTCCAGAGTTAAAAGGACTACCGCCATGCAGGAATTGAAGACAGAGATGGAGTAATCATTACCCGCATCACCCATCAGAACTTAGCATCGATACCTATTACTATCTTCATAAATGTAAGAAAAATGTAACCCAAAGACAACTCTAACAACCAAATACTACATTCATATGCTAAGTCAAGATATTTCTGTGTTGCAGCCCAGAAACACTTGCCGCCGACCGGTTCATTTCGTATATGTGAAAGTCCGTCCAACCACATTCACAATCGACTCTCTCAAAATATTACTGAACGACCACCAAGGAATATATTGTGGGAACTGGTAAGTGTTAATCAAAATACGTCAGAAAGTCCGTCCAAATTCATCATCTGTATGCACCTTGAAGATGTTTCTGAACGGCCGCCCAAAAGCATTTTCTATCCGTTATAATCAGCATATCTAAGTTAGCCAGTCCTACTTTATCTAAGTTAGCCAGTCCTCCGTGCATTGCTGGAGCGTGACTGTCTTGTTAGCCCTGGAATTTGATCGACAAGCTCGGCGACAGCCGTCCTCCACCTCCCGTTCCGCTTCTATGCCGACCCTCACATCGACGTACCGCAGACACGACACAATAACCGGTATCGAAGACTATCAACTTCTGTGCTATTCCAGCGATTGAACAGCAATCTGTAAGCCAAGTTTCGACCTTGATAGAGAACTAAAAACCCTACAAGAAACTGTCTCCTCCGCTGATCCCAGTGCCGAGTGACGGAGCGGAGCGCCGTGAGTGAATTGATGTGCCATAACTGCAGCCTGCCATGCCTCGGAATGCTCGCTGGTGGAGTGCCACATCACACAGTGGCCACAAATGAGAATCAACACATGAGAATCTGGTTCCTTCAAAATAATGGTGTCCTTAATATTGCAAAAATGCCTACAAATTACCCTCTTTCGTTGTGATTGTGCGGTATCTTTTCATTTTCTTTATTTCCAAGGAGTGTAGTTAAGGTCTAGTGTGTACGTTAGACATGCACATGTGTAATAAATAATAGGTTTGGATTCCTCAATATTTGTTGCATTGAAAAATATGTTTCGTTCCATGATGTAACGCGTGAAAGTCATGTTTTGTTCCCTAGGAGACAACTCCTAGTTATTATAAGAAGATTTATTATGTCTTATTTTACAAAATACTATAACTAAATCACTAATGATTATGATGGTATATAGTTCATAAGAAAGTAGACATTGAGAGCTTTTAGAATATGTATCATGTGTTTCAAAATTGTTATTATATAGTAAGATATGACATATAATAAGTATAAAATAAGATATTTGATGATGCAAGGGTGTAAAGACAAGAAGTCCTTAAATTTTAAGATATATTATAAATTTTATTATAAATATAATAAAATTAAATTTATAATAAGCGCATAATAAATGCATAATAAGGTTATTATATATTACACTTCAAATATCTATGCTGTATTTATGTGCTACACTTTGTTTAGTTGGTAAATTTTTTATTGTACAGAAAGTTATAATAAAGCATAATAAGATTCTATTTATTAAAAAAATAGATTCCGTCAAAAGATGCAAATTATGCGTTATTATGAATGGAATAACGATTCTGAATTGACTTGTTATACCACACAACCCTGCCTATAATAAGTGAATTGCCTCCCCGGGGTTTTGTTGGCCCAAAAATCCATTGTTCATATGAAAATATAAACAATGCTTTCCAAGTGAATCTCCCTAGGCAAGGAATGAGTTGGTCTTCGTTCCATGACACCATTTGAAGTCAATTTTATTTGAAGTCAACTTCATTACTAGGCATTGTAATGTGACGTGCATGATTGTCAAATAATGTTGTGTCATATCGATAATAAAAACAAGACTTTTATTCTCACATCACTCTGATATCATTCTAAATTCAATTATTGTGTTTCCATCATGCTGGACAGAAAATTGCCAATTGAGTGTCATTTTAACATCAATCTAGCAAAAATCGGCACGATGTCAATATGTTGTAAAAATTACTGGTATTCTTTATAGTCAAAGCATAAGAAAGAAATTGAGCACAAAATTGATACGTTCCCCACTATCACGATGTGACATGCCGTGGAGGCAATTAAATTGCATAGGGGGCACTGCAAGAACATGAGAAACTCGCGGCCCTTTCATGGCTCAATTTACCAATCATGTAATGCTTGATGTTATGTTGGATGCTCTCAAAATGAATGTAAGTAAGTGCCATTTTGACATGCAATGTTTTAATTTCATGTTTTTGATAATATTATGAATGTCATGTTCGTTGTGATGTAGCATAGTTACGCTTTGTTTGTGTTATTTTGATGTCTCCTAGGTAACAAATATCATTTGGCGCCATTTTTAAATCCATTATTTTATATTATTTTATTCTCTTATTAACAATTGTTATTGTAGCACCAATATGACATGCCCTCTATTGGTGCAATATTCATGTCATTATGATGATTGTCATTTTAGCACCATTTGTATTCATCTAGAAAAATATGTGAATAGTGAAACATATTAATGTGGAAATAGAGATGTAAATACTATTTCGTAAATAGAAATAAGTGTTGCGAGAAGTGATTGATTTTAGAGTCGGTGTATCCAAGCAATGATGACTATAATCATAAAAATATGGAAATCAAATGTCATCATGGAGCATGATGTCCTGGCTCGATGATGATGGCTGCCCGAAGGCCGCTGCCCGCCGCCAGCAAAGTTTTTTCATAAGCTTTTGAACTTAGCATATATCATATGGAATTTTCAAATTTGCATTTTGTATAGTTGCTAATTATTTATAAAAGAAAGGTATTTCACATACTTCATTGTGAAAAACAATGTAGAATAGACCTAAAATAGACTTGTATTCTAAACTTAGACAGGAACTACCTAGGTAACAAAACTCCATTTGCGTACAAAAGTAAGTCAAAAAATCTACAAAATAACAAAGAATGAAAAGGCATTGTACACTTAGATAAAAAAATCTGAAATATTTCAAAAATAATTTGAATACCAAATTTAAACCAAACATCTTTGTAATGGATGAAGAAATTTGCAAAGAAAAAGTAAACAACGTGATTTTTAAAATTTAAAGTTTATAATATATGGTACACTACTAATAAAAAATACCTTAAAAAAATTAGAATACTAACATAGAATAAAAACATCACAAATAAATGGGCATATGAATAAATATAAATATACATCAATATATATATAATATGTTAAATACATATTAATATTTTAACTCAATTATAATTGATTATATGATAAATTTGAGTACATATTGAGCATTTATTGTCCTATCTTAATATAGAACAAGGAAAGCGCCATTATATGCCCATACGAGTTTAAATATGTATGTATATGAATAAATAAATAAATAAATATATGTATATATAGATATATACACAAGAACAAATGTGTATGAATAGATAAATAAGAAACGGTGCGGCGATCAATGAACTTGCTTAGTGCCTGTTGAATGTCATCTTTGTCAATCATCTGCAATAAGATCAGTCTCAAAGCTCAAAGTACGCTCAGGTGTACCGACTCAAATGTATATGAATAGATTATTAAGTACGTATATATACATAGATACTAGTATAGAAGTTAAATTCATCAAATCTTAATTCTATTATATTAATTCTAAGACAAAGTTGAAAACAAATTAAGCATTTATCGCCCTATCTTAATATAGAATAAAATAAGCGTAATTACATGCCAATACGAGTTCAAATATATAGAAGAATAAATGAATAAATTTATATACATATATGGATATAGATACGAGTATGAATAAAGAAATATATTGATACAAGTATAGATGTTAAATACATAATTTCTTTATTCAATTACAATTGTTTATAAGATAAATTTGAATACAAAGTAAGCATTTATTGTGCTTCCTTACCATAGAATGAAAAAGCGCAACCAAATGCCCATACAAGTAGAAATATATATATGAAAAAAATTAAAAAATAAATATATATATATAGATATTTATATTTATATAGTTGGTTATGTATATAATATTTATATAGATATATAAAAAGTCGCAATTATAGACATAAATAAATAAATGATAAATAGATAATAAATATATATATATATATATATATATATATATATATATATATATATATAGAGGAGTATAGAAGTAAAATCAATAAGAGCTTAATTCAATTACAATTTTTATAAGATAAATTTGAATATGAATTAGGCATTTATTGTGCTATTTTAACATAGAATGAAAAAAGGGAAATTACATGCCCATAATTATGTTAACTTTATGAAAACTTATTTCAAATTTTAGATGTTTGTAAGATAAGGACTAAATCTGACTGCTAATTAAGATTTCATTAAACCATGTTTTATTCCTTATGTTTTCAAAATTTCAACTAGTCCAGTAGTCAATATATTTTACTCATACATTAGAAAAAATTACATGTGAAGTGTCACGGACATACATTAGAAACTTCTTGAAGATTGAGAAGCATCTCGAAGCGTCTCGAAAGGTGCTTGAGAAGTCTCGGAAGTCGCTTAAGAAGTCTCGGAAGAAGCTTCCTATTAGTAATATATATAGGAGTCGAGGCTGAAGGGTTCTCCAGTCTTGACAACACATCTCTTGCACTTCTCACATTTCTTGATGTTATTTGTGTTCTTGTTCTGTTTATTCAAGTTCTCGTTAGTTTCTCTCAAATATCCTTGTGTCTTTCTGTGTCCTTGACTTGAAGAAATACTGGTTTTACATTTCAAATACAAGTAGCACTAATTTTAAACATTGTATTTAGACCTAATACGCATATTATGCCCTTGCAAATTATTGCTTAAGGTTTATAGTTTAGGGTTTAGGGTCCTTTATTTTTGTTTGAAATTGAGAATGATGAAACTCTGTGATATCTTTGGAGAAATTACACTTAAATTCACGCAAACTAGGAAGCATCAAGACCCCAAATTCGATTAGTAGGCTCTAATTCCCTCTTGTGCATTTCAAGACTCCAAATTGGATTAGTAGGCTCTAATTCCCTCTTGTACATTTCGTCGAGTGTAGACTAGGGTTTGAGATTTAACTACATACAATAAGTCTAAGAAGTATGGAAACCTAGGATTGCGATTTAAGTTTGTTTAATCAACAATTTTACTTGAGTACAAATAGCCTTAGTAAACTAGTAATTGGAAATTTGTCACTTGAGTACAAATAGCCTTAGTAAACTAGCCAATTCTTACCAAAGTTAAACTTAAGGCCGGTACTAATATTAGTAACAACGTTGGACAATATAATCAACATTAAAAGATAAATGTACAAGAAATTTTAGTTGAAGAATATATTTGAAATTAAGAATCCAGTTTAGAATAACAATCTTTGTATTCATATATCAACAAGACTATAGTAAGTATTTATCAAGGCAAGATTAACTTTCTTGGAGTACTATTCTTTCACGTAAACTAAGAATGTGGAATACCTAGAAGAAAACTAAAAACTTAATTTAGAAAATTAGACTTAGAATACTAAACGTTGAACACAAACTTCCTAAAAGTAATTTACAAAATTAGGATCTAAACAAAGAATACCTAAATTAGTGAATTTGCAAATTTGGAAAAAAAAAACAAAAAATACCTAAATTAGTGAACTTGTCATGTGCATGGACATGGTCATGTACATGACCATGCCCATGCACATGATCATGGGCATGGCCATTGCTGTAATGATGGGAGGGGGTCATGATCACCCCCCTCCGCCGTCATTCCTCCCCTCATTCTCTCCCGCTGTCTCCTGCTTTTCCGCTCCCTTTCCGCTCAAGGTGCCGCTACTTGCTGTAGGCACATGGATCAAATGGCCCTGGCAAATTGCCTGGGCTTGATGGATGGCGGGCCCCCACAGCTTCAATTGCATGGCAGCATGTGGCACTCACTTTTTTGCCATTTGAGATGCTTAAGGTAAAGAGTTTGGATGTTGGGGCCCTTTTTCCCCCCCCCACTCGAAGTTAGGTCCAGGGACTCTCTCTCCTCGCTACTCCCATGCTCCTCCATTTTGAGCTTTGATACTCCCATACTCTTCCATTTTTTAATTTTTTTTTAAAAACTCTTTCTTCCTTTTTTTTCAAAATTTTTTATACTCATTTTATTTTTGAGGTGTTTTTATTTTAGTTTTATATTCGTGTAGGTCTTAGAAAATTTATATCATTTGTTTTCATTGTGTTTGAGTTATAGAGAAGATGGAGCCTTCTTTTCAAACTCAAGTTGTGATAATTTGGATGTTTCTCTCTATGCTTATGAGCTCTTCTATTAGTAGTACTTCTACAACACGTCATGTGTTAGAAGTATGTAGTTCTTCTTCTTTAACTCTCCATCTTATTCCTCTTCTAGTTTGGCTTAATAGAAGGAAAAAGTCAAAAGTCATTAGGAATTTTTGGGTTGAGCCAAGGCAATCCACACATTGGAATTATGTAGAGAGAGTAGTTTGGAGATCAAGTGAGAATATGCATTATCAGAAATTCAAGCAATTCTATAGAATGAGTTTTCCCGCTTTCAACAACTTGTTGGAAATGTTGACTCCTTTCTTGAAGAGTAATTGTGTGCACCAAGTTAGGCCGCAATTAGAGATTAGGAAGATAGTTGCTTGTGTTCTTTATAGATTAGGTCATGGATTTAGTCCGGCGCATATGGCGGACCGTTTTAAGGTAGGAGCATCAACCGTGAGGAAGTATGTAGACATAGTTTGTGAGGTTCTCTCTAATGAGACCAAATTGTTTTCCCATTGCATTTCTATTCCTACAGGAGAGCGTTTGCAATCCATTATCCATGATTTTGAGGCTCTTACCGGGATTCCAAACATGTGCGGGGCGATCGATGGTACACACATTCCCTTGGAGGAGCGGCCCAGTCAAGCTGTCACGCCGGCATCTGAAGACTTTTACAACAGAAAGAAGTTCTACTCTGTTGTTTTGCAAGCGGTATGTGACTCCAAACGTATGTTTTGGAATGTTTGTGCTACTCAACCGGGTGGTGTGCATGATGGTGGTCAATTCAAAGTATCTAGTTTGTACAAAAATTTGAGGGAGCGTCAAATCTTGCAAACTCCTATTTTGGATGTTGGTGGTGTGAATTGCACACCTTTCCTAGTCGGCGATTCTGCTTATCCCATAAGAACCTTTCTTATAAAAAATTATAAGGTTCCTAATGATGTAGACAAAAAGAGATTTGATTCCTCAATGAATTCCGGAAGAGTTATAAAAGAAAACACGTTTGGGAGTTTGAAAAATAGGTGGAGAATTCTGAGGCATTTTAATTCCAGATTAGATAAAGCAGCTAGAATTATAGTGGCTTGTTGTTGGTTGCACAACTACTGTGAGATGTGGCACGAGGCAGAGCCTTTTGTAGCTAGGGTTGTGGATAGAGTAGATCCCCTAGTTGGATTTGGAAACGTCCGTCTCCCGGTCCATCGAGAAGGTGAGCGGGCAAAGAGGGATGGAGAAGCATTGCGAAATGCACTTTTTACTCAATGGGTCTCCGATAACCCAAATGAGTGATGTAATCCTCCTTATGTATTATTTTATGATTATATGATTTTTGTAAGATGTTTATTAGCTATTTTACAGTTTAAAAATATTTTTCCTCTTTGTTTGTCAAAATTTTCCCTATTACTCAAAGCTCTAATCACTAAAGCCACTTTATGATAATTAGGGAAAATAGATTGGGTCTTTTTATAAATTATTTGATGATTCAAACATATTTATGGGAACCTTATTGGCTATTACAAACCTAAAAACCACCTCCACCATGTCAATCTTTAATACAATTGCATACATCCTTCCTTTTATATTTTCTACCAATTATTTAAAGTTTTGGCCGGTAAGGGGTAATCTAAAGTAATTTGTGAAAAGTGATTCGGATTTTTCTAATACCAT